>BTPG01000002.1:85101914-85196914 GCA_036245525.1 Semisulcospira habei
ATGTGGGGAGGGCGATGCTCTTCCTTGGGTGCCGGCTGATGAAGGACCTCTGTCTTTTTCAGACTGACCTCAAGTCCAAAGAGCTGGGCGGCATCTGCGAAGCAGGACGTAATGCGCTGCAAGGCTCTCTCTGTGTGTGCAACGAGGGCAGCGTCATCAGCAAAGAGCAGCTCACGAATCAGTTGGTCTAGGGTTTTCGTGTGGGCCTGCAGTCGTCTGAGGTTGAACAGGCTGCCATCGAGACGATACCTGATGTACACTGCGTCGTCGTCGTCGAGGTCCACTGTGGCCTGCTTCAACATCATGCTGAAGAAGATGGTGAAGAGGGTCGGTGCCAGCACGCAGCCTTGCTTCACGCCGTTGCGAATGGGGAATGGTTCTGAGAGGTCACTGTTTAGTCTGACCTGGCCTTGCTGGTCCTCGTGGAGCTGGACGATCATGTTGAGGAACTTTGGGGGACAGCCTAGTCGCTCCAGGATCTGCCACATACCTTGCCTGTTCACAGTGTCAAACGCTTTTGTTAGGTCGACAAACGTTACGTACAGCCCTTTGTTCTGCTCGCGGCACTTCTCCTGAAGCTGTCTCAGCACAAAGACCATGTCGGTGGTACTCCTGTTGGCTCTGAAGCCACACTGGCCCTCTGGGAGGTGGTCTTCAGCGATGGCAGGTACCAGCCGATTCAGGAGCAACCTTGCGAGAATTTTCCCGGCAATGGACAGCAGGGTAATTCCACGATAATTAAAGCAGGCAGACTTCTCTCCTTTGTTCTTGTACAGGGTGATGATGACTGCATCACGGAGATCCTTTGGTAGTGTTCCTTTTTCCCAGCAGCAGAGAAAGAGGTCGTGGAGCTTGTTGTGCAGTGCTGGGCCTCCATGTTTCCAGATCTCTGGCGGGATTCCGTCAATGCCTGCTGCTTTGCCACTCTTGAGCTGGTGGATGGCTGTGAGGGTCTCTTCGGCGGTGGGCGGTTCGTCCAATTCAACCTTTAGTGGAAGGTGTGGGATTTGGAGGATGACTGTTTCTTGAACAGTGCGCTCAGCGCCGAAGAGGTCCTGAAAGTATTCCGACCAGCGGTTCAAGATGGAGGTATTATCTGTGAGGAGTGCCTGTCCATCAGCGCTTCGCAGGGGACTTTGTACCAGGTGCCTAGGGCCATACACTGCTTTCAGTGCTTCGTAGAAGCCCCTGTAGTCACCGTTGTCAGCGCAGAGCTGGGTCCTCTGTGCGAGTCTGGACCACCACTCGTTCTGGAGCTCTCTAAGCTTGAGCTGGAGACTGCTGCAGATGAGGCGGAAGGCAGACTTCTTCACAGGGCAGGAAGGCTGGGCTAGGTGGGCCTGGTGGGCGGCTCTTTTTTTTGCTAGAAGTTCCTGGATTGCTAAGTCGTTTTCGTCAAACCAGTCTTTGTTCCTCTTTCTAGCAAAGCCCAAGACTTCCACAGAAGATTTTACAATAGCAGTTTTCAGTTGTTCCCAGAGTGTTTCAGGGGAGGAGTCTGCTGGATCAACTGTGTCTTTGAGCATGCGCTGTAAATCGGCCTGAAGGGCAGCTTTCTTGTCGTCACGCTGAAGGCTGGCAACATCAAGCTTTTTCTTGGGGGGGGCCCTTTTCTTGGGTTTCAGCTTGAGGCGGAGCCTGAGTTTGCAGCGAACAAGGCGGTGGTCAGTGTGGCACTTTGCGCTGGGCATCACTCTGGTGAGAAGGACGTCACTGCGGTCCTTCTGACGCACTAGGACATAGTCGATAAGGTGCCAGTGCTTGGAGCGAGGATGCATCCAGGTGGTCTTTCGACTGTCCTTTTGCTGGAAAGTAGTGTTGGTGATGACAAGTTGCTGCTCTGCACAGAGCTCCAACAGTAAGCGACCATTGTCATTGCAGTTCCCAACGCCATGCTTGCCGAGGACTCCTTTCCAGGCTTCAGAGTCTTGGCCCACTCTGGCGTTGAAGTCGCCAAGGATGATGACTTTGTCGTCTGCAGGGGTGCTCTGCAGGAGGCTGCGCAGGTCAGAGTAGAACTTGTCTTTTTCTGTAGGCTCTGCCAGGAGGGTTGGGGAGTACACACTGAGAAGGGTGACGTATTGCTGTTGTCTCAGTGGGAGGCGCATGGACATGATGCGGTCGGAGTGACCCGTTGGTAGGTTTTCCAACTTAGTCGCAATGTGGGTCTTCACCATGAAGCCCACGCCTGAGAGCCGTCTTTCTGATGCAGGCCTGCCTGACCAGTAGAGGGTGTAGCCAGCGCCAAGTTCTTGGAGGCTGCCTTCCTCCGGGAGGCGTACTTCGCTGAGCGCGGCGATGTCGATGTTTAACCTCCGCAATTCATGGGCAATGAGGGCGGAGCGACGTTCAGGGCGTCCGCTGTCTGCTATGTCGAGCATGGTTCGGATGTTCCAGCATGCTACGTTGAGTCCGGTCGTGGTCGTCATGAGAGTGGATCCATTGTTTTTTCTTGTTTTCTGACCGCATGAGAAGATGCCCGTTGACCGCGGCTAGTCAACTGGGTTACGAGGGGATGAGCTTTGGTTAGGCCACCTTTTCTAGGCCCCTCTCCGTGTGGAGCAAGCAGTGCTGTCCCTAGAGAAGGCTGCTTGGTCGTTCAGGGTGTGCCGAGTGACGTTGTCATCCCCATGTCAACATCAGGCGACCAATATCCTGAACCGCCTGCATGCAGGTTTGAGACTGCGGCTTCCAGTGACATCTTTCACCTGCCGTTTTGCCCCTTGCCCATCGCTACAGGACTTGGAAAGTTCAGTGTCATAGTCCGTGGGCGTTTCCTAAAGCCTGCGCGGTGGAGCTTTTTGGTGGAGTGCAGTGTGCGCAGTACTGGCCCCACCCTTTAATTCCTTGGTTCGTTTGCCACGGCCTAGCAAGCTGGGACGGTGGCATCGAGGTCCTCGGGTCGTAGGTTTTATATCAGACTGTCCTTGTCTTAGTCTCTGGCTCAAAAGCCTTCCCCGGAGACACGGGGGCTTTGATGTCAGGGGTTTCCTCCCTTAGCCTTTCCGCAGCCAAGCGGCCAAGCCTGCAAGGCAGCAGGGGACTCGTGGGGGCCGGGGTCGTCTATGTCCCGTGCAGATGTGAACATCTGCCCACTGCCCAGACGGTGACACTTACCAGAGGAGAAAAATCCAACGCCGGAACCCGGTATCGAACCTCGCACCCTTGGCATTGGAGGCAGACGCCTTAACCACTGCGCCATTTCCCCGTCACTGCTACACTACACACATAAATATATTACATCGAGCGACACAATAAAATATTAAAGAAAAAACCCAACAACATACTATGAAGAACATTTAAATGTACGAAAAAGCATAAAAGACGAATAAAAAGGAAAAAAAAATACAAACAACATTATAACATCGACATAAGCTGAAGGTCATCTTATAATTAGAACATGTCTCTGAGAGTACAACATTAATGGAGGAAAATTAAATTGTGATATTTGTTTAGAAGTAAAAAGCGAAAAAGGCGATCCTTAAATATACTAAATTTAGAAATAGACTTAAGATGTTGGGGTAAATTATTCCATGCTTTTGCACCTGAAAAGGCTAGGCTAGGTTTATATATATCTAATTTTTCTTGGTAGGTGGAGCGACCTGTTTCTCGTGTTTTGTCTATAAATATCTGAAAACAGAGTTCGCAAATGGAGTTGGGCTCCCTCGTGTAGAATCTTATACATTAATACACACCAATTAAATTCGAATTGTTTGTTTAATGCCAGCAATTTAAGAGATTTGATTTTTTTGTCTGTGGGGGCGGGTCTAGGAAGTATGAGTTTAACACCTCGACGATACAGAGAATTTATTTTTTTCATATGAACTTCGCTGCAACCGTCCCAGACACTGAAACTGTAATTACAGTGCGTTTTGATATGCGCATGAAAGAAAAGTTTGCAAATGTTAGGATTAACTATACGGCTGAGCTTAGACAAAAGGAACAAGTTTTTGGACAGAGTTTTGCATACGTTATCAACATGAGGTTTCCAGTTTAACTGGTTGTCTACTGTTACGCCCAGCAAGCGATATTAGTTACTTGTTCTATAGGTTGGCCATCTAAGGCAAGTGTTAAAGTTGGTAGTCCGCGCTGGTGTTTCTGGCCTGTTGTAACCAACATGCTCTTTGTCTTTGGAATGCTAATTATCATGTGATTAGTAATGAACCAGTCAGCTACGTCGTCCAGGCTCTGCTGGAGTAGCTCATTGATGTTCGCTAGCTCCTTGTTGGATGTGTGCACGGTTGTGTCGTCAGCGAACAAATCACAGTTAGCCTCTGGGTGAGATATGCACAGCGGCAGATCATTAATAAATAATAGAAACAATAAAGGCCCTATAATAGATCCCCGTGGAACACCACAAGTCACTACACCGTTTGATCAAAATTTGCCATTTAGGAGTACTTTCTGTGTTCTGTTTTTGAGATATGAAGAAAAGAGGGAAACAGTATTCGAGTTAATGTGATAAAGTGGTAGTTTTTTCAGGAGGATGGGATGATTGACAAGATCGAATGCTTTTTAAGGTCAAGAAAGATTGCGCCTGATACTTTATTATCATTAATGGCAGAGAGCCATTTATCAGTCATGTGATTTAGAGTAGTCTGGCAGGAATGTAAAGGTCGAAACCCGGATTGTGCAACACTAATGAGACGATTTTGTTCAAGGAAATTTAGGAGATGAGTATGTATACGTCTTTCAAGTGGTTTCGAAATTGCTGATAAAATGGATATAGGTCTGTACTCATTTAAATTGATTAAGTCTTTGCTTTTGGGAAGAAGAATTACCTTAGCTCATTTTAATTCATTAGGAAATACTTTATGCTTAATGGCTAGATTGTAGATGAATGTCAGTGACTCAACGATGAATGGCAGAGATAATTATAAAAACTGAGTACTGATGCTGTCTGGACCACAAGATGATTTGTTTTTTAAACTAGAAATAGATTTACCAACATCCAAAACACTCATAAGAGGCACAAAAAATGTGTGACCCGCTCTCTGCTGACTATAGTGACGCAGTTGATCCGAGCATGTGTAGTTGTCAGGGTCATTGGTATTGGTATGTGCCAGAGTTTTAGCAACAGTTAGGAAATAAACGTTAAACGCATCCGCAGTGAGATCGGGTGGAATATTAGGCGACCGTTTACTGTGACCTTTGGTGAAATTGTTTATCACTTGCCATACTGAGCGGATGTCCTTTCCGCCGGCAATGACACGTTCAGCATTTTGTCTTTGGGCTTTTCGAACTATGGATTTGACTTGGTTTCTCTGCTTTCTCTACTCATTAAATTTCTTAGCTTTTTTAACATGTCTCTAACTTCCATCGCTTGTTTAATTTCATCCGAGAGCCATTCTGGAATCATAGGATGTTTGACACGTTTGGTACGCTTAGGGGCGTGTCTATCCAGAACAGCGAGAAACAGCTCATACCCGCGGGTCAGGGCCTCATTAGGGTCATTGAAATTATTAACGTCACCGAATGACACTTGAGACAGGTCATGTAAAGACGCAGCTTGATCAATTTTTTAAAATGATCTATAAATGATAGTAGTGTGTCCTATAGCTGGTCGTTTCGGTAATCGAGCAGGTAATGAAAAGCAAACTGGAAAGTTATCACTAATGGAAATATTAGGGACATGAACATTTTGTACAACATTGACATTTGTGGTGTATAAATTATGGTCTATCAGTGTAGAAGATGACGAAGTCACTCGTGTTGGTTCCTGGACAAGCTGTTTCAAACCTAGAAAATTTAACATGGATCTCCATGAAGAATGGCCTTGCTTTTGTAAATCAACGTTAAAGTCACTCAAAATATGTATATCAGTTTTGCTCCGTAAAACTGTATCCATCATTACTACAAAGTCGTCCTGCCACGAAGCTATGACGGCTGGGTTTCTGTACACATAACCTATCAAAATAGGGAATGATTTGGTCGACTTTATTTCTAACCACATGGACTCAATATTAGGTAGTTCAAAATCACATCGCCTCGTTACAAACAATTTGATAGAATTGTGTATGTACACTGCTAGACCAGTATGACCGGGTACAGATGCATCTCGTCTAAGAATGGAATAGTTTTGTACAGAAATGGCACGGTCACTAATATTTCCTGTTAGGCGAGATTCCGTAAATCCAAACATGTGAAATGGTGAAGACTGGTTTAGGAGAACATTTATATCTGGTATTTTGTGACAAAGGTGATATACATTAAGTGAGATGGCCAATATTTAATACATCGATATTTTTGCTACTTTTTGGCATAGTAAAAGACAACCTTTAAATAGAGTGTTACATGTTGAGTCGTAGTCGTAGTATGATATCACACCAGACGCACGCACGTAATGTTCTTTTAAAGAAACTTCACTCAGCTGCAACCCGCCATACGTGGCTTAAGAATGTAGACTACACTGGAGTAACAGTTCCAACAATATTTTATTTCAGCGATGCGATCTCCACACAATGCATTCCCAAATGCACCAACACTGATACAATGTCTCCTCTGCAAAATGTCAACACTGGCGACACAATGCGTTTCTCATACAACGTACACCACAGTTATGCTGCGTCTCTCACAATGTACACCCTATACGGGCCACGTACCTACGATAAACTGTGTGTCCCTACAACTGACAATGTATGACAATGTATAAATGTGCTTCCCAGCACAATCTTTTATAGTATAAAAACTTTCCAGAATAATCCAAGGAATTCACACAACGCAACCAATCAGAACGGAACACGTAACCGAAACTCATAAATATTAAACAAAAAGAACTTTCTAGAATAAACTACAATAGTCTACAAAAATTCGACTGCTAATTTCAGCCCCAAATCCCAGTGTGCAATGACGTCACACAAGAGTATGGCAGACCGTTCACGACCTTACAATAATAATCATTGACCGGCTGCCAACTTCACGCGTACAGAAAACAACTATGACCATGAATATTAGAGTGGCTTTACTACTCTGTTGCAAAATGTTGCCTAAACTTTGACGTCACACATGCGAGATGACTAGACAGCGCGATTTTGCTCGAACGTTCTGGTTTATTCTCAGCGAATAAAGGCATCACAAAAAAACACACCGCTCTTCTCCGTGCGACTTTTCTAGAATCTTCCGGTCTAATCCTATCATATCACAACAAAGCCAATTCCGCTCTCTGCGCAAACGAAAGAGAATCTTACTGAAAAGGTACGTGATACGTAACCATGATAGCTCAAATAAATATCGGATCGTTTCCTACGATCAATACATGCACGTTCTCACGAAACAACACAACCACAATCGTAACATGGAGGAACAACAACAAATAATTCAATATAATAAAACATATGCAAAAATATAACTAATAAAACAAAACTAAAGAAAATAAAAGCAAAATAAAAACTCGTATATTCCAAGCTCGGCGTATAATAAAAGCAAAATAAAAACTCGTATATTCCAATCTCGGCGTATAATAAAAGCAAAATAAAAACTCGTATATTCCAAGCTCGGCGTATAATAAAAGCAAAATAAAAACTCGTATATTCCAAGCTCGGCGTATAATAAAAGCAAAATAAAAACTCGTATATTCCAAGCTCGGCGTATAATAAAAGCAAAATAAAAACTCGTATATTCCAAGCTCGGCGTATAATAAAAGCAAAATAAAAACTCGTATATTCCAAGCTCGGCGTATAATAAAAGCAAAATAAAAACTCGTATATTCCAAGCTCGGCGTATAATAAAAGCAAAATAAAAACTCGTATATTCCAAGCTCGGCGTATAATAAAAGCACACACGTATTGCGTATATATAAAAAAGCACACGCGTTCAATAACAAAACACTCCTATATCAGTTTAAAAAGATTCACCGCTCTTTGGCTATGATGTGTCACTAAGTTTAACGAAGAGACACAGGTGACTTTTAATACAAAGCGTTCAGTCGTCAATCGGCTTCGATTAATAGACAGGTTCGCAGTTACCACAGTCCCTCAGGGTTCTTTGATACGATTATCAGTATACGGCCGATTGGACACGTATGCAAAAATAGTGTGTTCGTGTGTATGATGCACTGATCTAATCCGGGTTACGAGGCGGCCTGTGTATATTGTCAGACAATAATATAGACAAATCGCCCTGTAGATAGGATAACACTTATTCCTGATTGAGTCACACGCTCGAGATAAGCACATAGACACAAGACGTAAGAATCTACAATTATTAATCCAATCACAACAGTCCCTCTAGCGAGCATTAATTGGCATCTCCACTGTAGGGTTGAGATTAATACGCGCGCAAACACCGCGAAGTGTCAGCAATACTTACGCGGAGCAGTTCACTAGGGATTATGTCAATGTCGAAGTATAACTCACTACAAAGTGAAGTCATCCACAGTTCATTAGTAAACACACGTCAATTGGTAGAGTGGCCGATCGTCAAGAAAGACCACAGTGCCACGTTTATATTCCTCACCTGAAGGAGAAGCCTTCGTGTGAATGCCACAGACTATGAGTTACCAAAAAATAATAATAATAATACAAACACAAATACGCTATGAATCAAACAAAAGAACGAAAACGGCCCCGAAAGTCAACACTTACTTTCAGAATAAGCCGAATGACATACAGCACTCGAAAACATCACCTACAAGTCAAACTGATATTAAGTCATGGTTAACATTCTCTCACATGCAGTCACCGTTACTGCAGACAGTACCGGTGGTTGCATGCACAAGTAGGTCAATGTTATGTACAGTTATTCAGGCGAAGTTATGCACAGTTATTCCGGAGAGAGAGAAATGAAATGAAAGGAAATGAAACTTTATTTCTCAACGGATGAAGTAATTAGCACGTTTGCCATTTTTCATACTTGCTGTTGCTACTCTACAAACACAGGATAATAATTGTAATACTAATAGTACCAAATTACACCAAAAAAAATTCATCATCATCATCATCATCAGTCCCTTGCCCGAACTGGGCGTTGGGGGGACTGAAAGGCAGCAGCAACAGACAGTGCTCTCCACTGAGTTCTATTTTGGGCGGTGGCAAGCAAGTCTGGCATCTCGAGTTCGGTCCATTCTTTTATGTTTGCGACCCAACTCTTTCTCTGACGACCTCGCCGACGACTTCCTTCGAGAGTGCCTTGGAGGATAGTCTTGGACAAGGTGTTGTGTCGGGTCACGTGGCCAAACCAAGCAAGCTTGCGCCGTTTCACGGTTGCCAGAAGGGGTTCATGTGGGCCCACCAGGGAAGTGACGATGCTCCGTACATATTCATTAGTCTTGTGCTCGCGGTACGAGATGCGGAGCAACTTCCTCAGGCACTTGTTCTCAAAGGCCTGGATTTTCTTTTCTGAGTCTGCAAGCAGTGTCCAAGTCTCACAGCCGTAGAGTAGAATAGACACTACGAGGGACTTGTAAAGCCTGTACTTGGTGGTGAAGCTGATGGAGTTACTTCGCCATATCCTGTCCAGCCTGGCCATTGCGGATGTTGCTGTACCTATCCTGATACGGATCTCTGCTATGCAACTACCGTCTTTGGACAGGGTGGCTCCCAAGTACTTGAAGCTATTGACCTCTTCTAGCTTCTGGCCGTTCATGTGAATGTTGCTGCTGCTGTCGCTTGTGGTGTTGATCATCACTTTGCTTTTATCCGTACTGATCTCCATGCCATAAGACCCTGCGCTACTTGAAAGTTTGTCTGTCAGGTTTTGGAGCTCACTATTGCTGCCTGCCATGAGGTCAATGTCGTCTGCGAATCGAAGATTGCACAGGGATCTGCCACCAATAGAGATTGAAGTATGGTGGTCGTGGAGGGTTTCCTGCATGATCTTCTCCAGGAATATGTTGAAAAGGACAGGAGAGAGCAGGCATCCTTGACGGACACCGATCGTCGTCCTGAAGAACTCGCCTGACTGATTGTTAAGTAGAACCGCGCTGCAGGCGTTCTTGTAAAGCGCTTCTATCATTTGGATCAGTCCCTCCTCTATGTTGAACGATCTCATGACTTGCCAGAGTCCGTCGTGCCAGACGCGATCAAATGCTTTCCTGAAATCAATGAAGTTGTGGTAGAGTTCGCGCTGATGCTGCAGATGTTTCTCGATCAGGACGCGGCAGTTGAAAATCTGCTCTACAGTGCTTCTTCCAACTCTGAAGCCAGCCTGTTCTTCTGCCAGCAGTTCCTCGGCGAAAGTTTTGAGGCGGTTGAGAATGATTCTAAGCATTACTTTGCTAGGGTGACTTATCAGACTGATAGTTCTGTAGTTCTGGCACTGTTTCAGGTTTCCTTTCTTGGGGAGCGGGATCACTAGAGACTGTGTCCATTCTACTGGCCATTTCTTTTGCTCCCAGATCTTTTGACAGAGTGTAGTGAGGACCTTCGTTGTTACTTCTCCTCCATGTTTCAACAGTTCAGCAGGTACGTTGTCTACACCTGGAGACTTTCCTCCCTTCAGGCCGCGTACGGCTGCTTCCACCTCTGCAGCTAACACTGGCAGGTCTTCAGCCTTCCTGGCCCCAGCCTGTTTGTTTTGGAGGATGCTGGTGTCTGGCTCAGCCTTGTAGTTATACAAGTCTCGGCAGTACTCAGTCCATCTGTTTAGTACAGCAGTGTTTTCCGTAAGGAGTTGGCCGCTGCTGTCTTCGATGACTGTGGCTGTTCGCTGTTGAGTCTTGGTGAGGGTCCTTAGCGTTTCATAAGCCTTCTTGCTGTTGCCGTTTGCCATGCCCTCTTCCACGCTACAACACTGGTCTTCAATCCAATCTTCTTTGGCTTCTTTCATCCTCTTCCTGATCTTCTTGTTGACAAGTCTGTACTTGTTTGCTGATGTGAGGTCTTGGCCTCTCTTTTTCTTCCAGGCTCTCCTCTCATCACAGAGATCGAGGATGTCATCGGTGACCCAGGGCTGTTTGCGCTTCCTCTGCTTCCCCAGCACTTCTTCTGCTGTAGAAAGTAACACCTCTTTTATATTTCCAGCAAGGGTGTCTACGTCACAGTCCAAAGTAGCCAAGGCTGCAAATCTGCCTCCCACCTGGGCTTGGAAGAGCTCTTCTACTTCCGGGTCTTTTAGCTTCTGGAGGTCGAATCTGATGCGAGGGCTCTTGCTATCTCGTTTCAATGCCAGCTTCAACTTGAGGCTAGTAAGGACGAGGTTGTGGTCGCTGCCAATATCAGCGCCAGGAAAGGACCTCGTTTGTGCTTTGTTAACGCTGGATTTGAATCGTCGAGGCAACAAGATGAAGTCAATCTGGTTATGGACCAGGCCTCCTGGCGATTGCCATGTCACTGTTCTTGACTTCTTGTGTGGATGGAGGGTATTAGCAACGGTGAGACGGTGACTCTGTGCGAACTCTAAAAGTCGCAGGCCTCTGTCGTTTGTTTCTCCAAGGCCAAACTTGCCAGCTGTTCCTGCCCATTGTTGGTAGGCGTCAGGGCCGATCTTTGCATTCCAGTCACCGAGGACAGTCAGAATGTCTTTCTTAGGTGTTTTCTTGATGATGTTGTCCAGTTGTTCGTAAAATTCTTCTAATTCTTCATCATCATGATCTGCTGTTGGAGCGTATACTTGAATGATAGTGATGTTGTGCGGTCGGGCGGAGATGCGGATGGAGATTAGTCTGCTTGACACGGGGGTGCAGCTGATGACAGTTCCAGCCACCTCTTTCCTTACGATAAAAGCTACGCCATGTTCGTGCTTGGTTTCTTTACCGCTGAACCAGATTTTATGGCCTTCATCTGTTGTTGTTTCTCCGAAGCCTGTCCATCGAACTTCTGCAAGTCCTACAATGTCCCAGCGATAGCGCTTCAACTCGTGGGTGAGTTCCTTCACTTTGCCGCACTGGTAGAGTGTGCGAACGTTCCAAGTTCCGATAGTTATTCCTTGCGTGGGCAGCTTGATGGTGGGTTTGGTTCCAGTAACACACTTGTCGCCCCCACCCTGGAGACCTCCAATGGGGTGCGCGGTCGTTGGTAATCCGGGCCCCGACCGATCCGGCATGTTATTCTTATTCTGTTGCTTGTCCATCAGTCCTTTCAATGGGCTTAGGCGAACTTGGCGACGCCCGTCTCCTCTCCAAGTATTTCAACTGACTGAGAGACGCGTCAGCCCCCTCACAACGTTTCGCGCGCCAGCAGAAGCGGTTACCGGGGTGTGGCTAGGTAAAGGACCTGGAGCCAGCTGTGAGAGTTGAGTGCCATGTGAAGACCAGTGCTCCCGCCTGCCCCAAGAGGCGCTGCTGGCTGAAAAGTCAAAGGTACTACTTCTCCATGAACACTCTACACTCTAGAAAAATTAGGAAACATTAAACATGAAGAGACATTAAACAAAATTCATCATTCATTCGGTCATACAAAAACGAACGAAAAACAGAAAGTACACGCAACGCGCGCACACACATACACGCTCGCGCGCGCACACAGACACGCGCTAATGATAACTTGACCTATATACGAAGCAAATCATTTGGATCATAGTGAAAATTCACTTCAGACAGCAAAAATTATTTGGATTATAATATAAACTTGAATTATGTAATTAGGCGATTATTATTAGTATGGACAAAACCATACGGCAGCATGCACTGATTATACAATAAGCACATGTTTGATACGGATACTTGTGGTAGATTATTTTTCTGCAGACAAGTACTTGAGGAGGCATTCCATGAAAGAGGAGAGGGAGCTAGCGTGTGTTATAAATGTAGGCAGTTTGTTACAGAAAGATGCGCCTGAGAAAGATACACTGGTTTTAAATAGATCTATCCTGGGGCGAGGTGTAATAAAGTTTCGTCTTGAAGTAGAATAACCTGAACTTGCCTTACAAAGATATTCTGGGTGAATCTCATTCCAGATTTTATACAATCCACACCCTTGTTTAAGAGGTGATGCTTGTTAAGAGGTAGGATTTTCAGTTTTTCAAGTCTTTCGTCAGTTGTCAGAGCTAAATCAGGCACGATATGTTTTGCTGCTCTCCGATGCAGGGTTAAGCCTCTTCAAGTGTATGTCACCGCTGCCATCCCATATCGTGGACGCATAATCGATGTGAGATTTGACATGTGCATTGTAAAATAACTTGCGGGCATCAAAGAGAGAGAGAGAGAGAGAGAGAGAGAGAGAGAGAGAGAGAGAGAGAGAGAGAGAGAGAGAGAGAGAGAGAGAGAGAGCACCGGAGAGAGAGAGCACCGGAGAGAGAGAGAGAGCACCGGAGAGAGAGAGCACCGGAGAGAGAGAGAGAGAGAGAGAGAGAGAGAGAGAGAGAGAGAGAGAGAGAGAGAGAGAGAGAGAGAGAGAGAGAGAGAGAGAGAGAGAGAGAGAGAGAAATGCAATGAAATGAAATGAACTTTATTTCTCAAGGATAAATGATTAGGTATACAGACCTTTTTTCAGTCATGTCCTTGCACACGCACTCACACAACACACACACAGGCGAATATATAGGAACTAATTGAAATGGAAAGGCAAAAACGTGATCACCCCCAAACAAATTAGCAGTCACACACACACACACACACACACACACACACACACACACACACACACACAGAGAGAGAGAGAGAGAGAGAGAGAGAGAGAGACGCACACGCACGCACACACACAGAGAGGAGATACAGACAGACAGTCGATCAGATAGTTATACAGTCGCAGAGAGAGGGGCAGAGAAGCACAGAGAGAGAAACAGACAGAGTATTATGTCATTAAATCATTCAAAACCTGCCGCGTCCGGATACGCGGCTTTAGCCGCGTATCCGGATGCGGCGCGTCTCGAATGAGTTAAGCCTGAAAGTACGAAAATGATCATGACAGATAAAAGAAAGGAGGGACATTTTTCCGCAAACCCATCTCGTACAAGCTGCATCAAAACAAACCCCAAGAGGAAGCTTTAGAAATCCCTCGCGTATTCTGAACATCATTAAAGATCACCAAAAAGCTGACTAGGTCAATATCAGATCAAATATTCTCCTTTCCAAGCGATTATGTTGTTATTGAATTGACATAAGACAAGATTCGCCTTCTGCCGATAATTAAACTCTGCACCACGAACAAATACACCTGCAAGATGCATAGAACATCATGGGTCCGCGAACAAAAGCGAACAACATGCAATTGCAAGAGGCATAGATCCTCATGGGCCCCCCATGAGAATCTATGCCTCTTGCTGGCCTCATTTGTATGCGTGTATCTTGGCAGAAAATGGGTTAAGGGAACAAGAACCGCCAACAAGCTCTGAAAACTCTGATTATGAATAATCGCAGGCATGTCAAAAACAAACTCTGCTCCCAAATTGCAAAAGAAAATCCCTCTCCATCCTTAACTTCATTTTTTTCCGACTAAATCCCAAAAGCAATATAATTCAGTAATTTTTTGACGAGATCTTAACAGGACATGCTTTGAATTCGCAATATAATGATGCATTTTGGCCAATAATCCCCGGCGTAAAAGACAGAACAAAAAGACAAATGTGAAGATGATTTTCAATCATGATTTGGAAACAGTAGTAGTAGTGACGTTTACGCCGGAGGACCCCGAACAACGAACGAGAGTGAAGTTACTACGGATAACAATCGTTCTCCAGAGGCATAGACAACACTCCGAACATATCCAAGAGACATAGAGGGGGGCTCAGGAGGATCTATGTCTCTTGGATATGTTCGGAGTGTTGTCGATGCTTAAGGTAGAAGCTTGTTACCCGCGGTGACTTCGCTCTCGTTCACCGTTGGGAGTCGTTCAATGCTTTCTGGGCAGTACGCGCAGTGCTGACGTGTGTCCCAAAAATGTCCTCCCCCCGCCCCCCTCTTCTTTTCTTCCCGCCTTTTTTTTTTTTTTTTTTTTTTGGGGGGGGGGGGGGGTGGCTGATGATTTTGTTTCACACTGTACAACTAAAATAGTATTTGCAAAAGGCGGACCAGATTTTTTTTAATGTATCAAAATAATTATATCAATGGCCGATATGAGACGTCAAGGCATGACTTCTCATCTTTTATCAGGCCACCCTAACTTTATGATAAATCGAGATATCGGAGACAAAAAAGACTCGATAACTAACATGACTCACCTCTTCTACCGGAATATCTGTCTTCATCACGAAGCCCTCATCCTGCTCCTGCTGAACGTAGTACTTGTTGAAGGGTCCATTCAGCGGGCGAGCCGCACGCGAGTTACCCCTCGTCAGCAGACGGAGATGCCAGGACACGTAGCGCGTGAACTTTCGGGGCACGTGCGATATGTCCGTGTAGTAGAGCTTTAAACACAGGTACTTTCCGCTAGTGTCCGCTTCCAGCATCCACGCCTGCTTATCGCGGTCGTAAAGGTGGGCACGGTTTTTAGATCGGCTGAGAGCGCTGACGCTGGCTTCGGACACGTACTCTACAGAGATCATCTCCACTTTGACTCTTAGCGTGGAGCGGCCGCGAGACAGTCTGGCCACTGAGGCTCCCACGGTGAAAGGCTCGCCAATACCTGACGTGTCCAGAATCTGCTCCAGATCACCAGAGTCGAACGTCCCCTCATCGCCCAAGATGACCCTATATCGCACACAACACAGATGGTCAAAACTGGAGTGACGCTGTAGCTGCACCGCCACGCTGCCGTCCGCCTCCGTGGAGCTGGAGTCCGGGAAGAGAGACACGCTCCAGTCCGACAGTCCGTACATGAAATACGTCGACTCCATCCTTTCGGCGTTGTTGTAGTCGTGGTGTCGGTTGTTGCCGGTGTGCGGGTCTTTAGGCACGCGCATGAAGCACTCGTAGATGTTGTGGATGTTGCGCATCTCCAGCTCCAGCAATAAGTCCCCAGAATCCTGCAGAAAGTTGCGTGCCAGCAGGTCCTCTGTCTCCGCGAAAGTCTTGCGGCCAAAGGTCGTGGTCTCTGGCGTGAACTCGCAACTCTTCTCTATGAACGACACATTCTGGGGAAAACGAAATATTCTTTCATTATAAACTGTATCATGACTGTATGTGTGTCGATCTCTATTTTGAACCTTAAGACTTTGAACTGTGCGCATATTATTTTTATCCCCAGCAGCCGACGGAATTAACCCCTTCATTGCAGAAAGAAGTGAACATAACCCAAATGCCAGAGACATTGATCCTCATGAGCCCGCGCAGTTGCGCGTCTTAAACGCCTGCACACAGACCGACATTCGCGTGAAGATCGGAGATGTGAATATGACCTAAATAAGCATACACAACGTTGGACTAACAAGAGACATAAACCCTCATGAGCCCCCGCGACCGCGGGGGCTCATGAGGGTTTATGTCTCTTGCAGATGGGTGGCATTCGCCCTGCCCCGGGCGTTAACCCCGAGTTGGCCATCATACGACGGTGCGTTCAAAGGAGTAAAGCGTACGTTTCTGACCTTAGTGAAGTGCTCTTTGTTGACGATGGTAAAGGAGAAGTCGAGGCGACACCTCAGCCCCTGGGACGGAGTCTGCAGTTTCAGAAAGGCGCCGATGTGTCTCTCAGTGCGGACAAAACTTACGTTCCATCGCTGGTAGCCGTAAACAAAATCCTAATATACCAAAGAAAATCACAAGAAATCACAAGAAAATCACAAGGAGTCACAAGAAAATCGCAAGAAATCACAAGGAAATCACAAAGAAATCACAACGAAATTACAAGGAAATCACAAGAAATCACAAGACAATTACAAGAATCAGAAGAAACACACACTGCTTTTTTTACGAAAGCAAATCAGTCTTCTTTAACTCATTGTGCCTGAGGTACGAAATACCCACATTTTGGAGTTACCCTCTGAGGACTGCATTACAATTCAGGAGACAGATCGACCATGATAGTTCAAGGGTGGTGGCAGAATAGCTTGGCGCCTATAGGCGCCAAGCTATTCTGCCACCACCCTTGAACTATCATGGTCGAGCCATATCTTGCTGTGATGTGTCGCGGGCAGAATGAGTTAATATTATCACAAGAGAAACTGTTGCGATCAGAGCACATACATAATACACTGAAATAAAGGATAAAAAAAAAAATCTTTACGCGAAAAATCAGTTTTTCAAACGCAAGTGCCGATGATAATTAAACATAAAATTCGTAAAGCCCTAAGGTTGACATTCCTATATCGGGATTGTACTGTGAAAAACTTTTCATTTTAGCAATCATCTTATTTGCAAAAAAAAAATAATAAAGTCGTCTTGAAACACAAGTGCTCCCTCAAGAAAAAATACCATCGTTTAAGAGGTTGATGGTCTCTAAGGACAGGTGATCTCTCATTAGGGTGGTCGCTCAAAGCACCTTCTGCTAAAACACTATATTACGCACCTGACCGAAAAAAAATCTGGTGACCAAAAGGTCCTCGGGCCAACGGCGGTCTGACTTGGCCCGCGCACAAATGTGCGCGGGCCAAGTCAGACCGCCGTTGACCCGAGGACCTTTTGCCGACGGGGAATACTGGAAGCAAGCTCACCTTGGAGTAAACGTCAGGTGAGAACTCCCTCAGCACCTTGCTGGGCACCATGAAGCTGTATACCTGAGCGTTGAAGCGGTCATGCAGCTTGACGAACCGACACAGTTTGGCCATTTTGTGGGCGCACATTGGCAAGACACGGGCAACTCGCTTGAAGAATACGTTGGCTTTTGTCCAAGTTACCGGTCACACTCTTGCCATTTTGTGCGCGTTCTTTCGCGGACGTAAGGTAATCTATCCAGGAACTCGTTTAAAAGCACGCTGTCCTTTGTTCAAGTTATGATCACAGTTTGGACATTTGTTTGGCGTACACGCTCACCGACGTCCAAAATAAATGATGCATCAAAATAGCAGCCCTGTAATGGAAAACTGCAGTCCTTTGTTGAAGTTATGACCAGAGTGAGGGCAATTTGTGCAGAGCATCTCTCAAGCAACAAAAGTACTTCACACGAATAGTAGCTTGTAAAACGCGCTTGTTAATCACGTTGTTCTTGTCCAATGTTATGGTTACAAGGTCGACATGTTGAGAGTAGTGTATTAGGTATCCACAAACCCGAAAGTCCAGCACAAAAAAAAAAAAATCCTCGAATGGTCCAGACAGACTACGAGTTTAAGCTTTTACCACATGCCCTTGCTGAAGTCAAAGTGCTACCAAATTGTTAACACAGATCCCAAATTCAGCGACGATTCTCCTCAGAAGATGTTCATAAGAAGAGCAGACGACACTCGCAACTTCTGCAGTCTAGTAACAATGTGCTGACTTCAGTCCACGCACTCCGCTGGCAGGTGGTAACCAGGGTACGTGTCCAGATTTCTGCCTGCAAAATCCAGAAAGGCCAAGAACTGTGTTAGTTACATAATACATTGACTTAAATCGTTGTAAAAAAACAGTTCTCTAAGAAAGACGAATACAGATTTGCTCTAGACGAGCAAATAAAAAGACAATCAGTCAATGTTCCTGAAAAGCTAAAAAAAAAAATGTACAAAAATAAAGCGAACGATCATTTTATAGTTTTTGCAGACGCAATTTGTATCACAATCACAACGCAATGTCATAACAAATTGAATAAATGCGGATCTCAAATGTATTAACCCCTTCACTGCCAGTGACAGCAGATTCTGTTTTTGTAATCATCGTAAACTCAACGGTAAAGAGCTCAAGCTTTCAAAAGAACATGAATACAAAATTGTTTTAGCAAGAGGAATAGATCCTCATGAGCCCCCGCAACTGCGGGGGATCATGAGGATCTATACCGCTTGCAGTTGCGTGGTGTCCATGCTGCTTTTCTCGGTTATGGGTTACGTTTTACGTGTTTTTGCCCGTTTTGACAGCTTCAGCAAAAGATGGCGCCACTTTGCCTTTTTTGCTGAGTTGGCTAATGGGTTCTCCGGGTTCCGCTAAAGTGGTCCTGTGCAGGGACACGAGGTGTAGTCTTTCATTTGCAATAAATAGTTCTCCAGGGACGTGGGAATTCCCTATTCTGAAAAAAAAATGGTCGGAAATTGACGGTATTTTTAGTACTCAGTCCCAATTGCTTTAGTCCGTCCTGAACACAAGCTGCATGGTACCTGTCAATGCGAGAGTGTAAATGAGGCCAGTTTAGGCCAGCAAGAGGCACGGATTCCCATGAGACCCTGCAGCTTGCGGGTGCTCATGAGAATCTATGCATTACCTTTGCCGGTGGCTGAGTAACTGTTATGCTGACACGGCATTATCGGCTGTGCAATGATTCGTCTTCTTGTCGTCGCGTCTAGATGTCTGCTTATTTTCAACTTAGTCTTCTGACACTGAGTGAATAATCTTCTACAGACAATCATTCCACAGAAGAATGTATCGTGTTTTCGAACGAGTAATGTTGCTGTAAAGAAGAGAAAAATGGTATATAAATGTTCCTCTTGTATTCGGTGAAGTCGCTGTCGTCGAGAAACACGCTTAGAAAAGAAACTACAACAAAATTTATTATTTTTCCGGTTAACCCATTCGGTCCTGACGCACTACAGCAGGAGATGGGTCGATCATGATAATTCAAGGGTAGTGCTAGATTAGCTTGGCGCCTGTCGGCGCCAAGCTAATCTGGCACTGCCCTTGAATTATCATGGTCGATCCATCTCCTGCAACAGGTGCCTAGTCGTTAGATGACGCCTCCAAAATTTGGGAAATACGCTTCCCGGCCTGAATGAGTTAAAACGCTTTTTCAAAATAGACATACGGACAAGAACACACTTTGCTATTATGTTTGCATATACTCGGCAGTCACCATTTTGGTCTGGTTGTCGTACACACCTATTACGATCTGTGTTTCGTGGCAACGAATCCTGTGTTTGCAGAATCTTGTGGCCCTCGAGCGAAACTGAATTGGGGCGCCTCAGATGAGAGCACTCGTAGCTGCAAAAGACATAGATGCTCAAACCCATGCGGCTGCAGATGATATTGAGAATCTATGCCTCTTCACAATGTATGCCTCTTGTTGAAAAAAAAAAAACGGACTCCAAGCCTTCCTCAAATTGAAAATGTCACTTGATTTTAAGTGTAGGCCCCAAACTGGACGAGTCCAGTCTTTCAGTCCGAGAAACAAGCTGTTGAGAAAATCGCTTCCATTAGCGTTTCTCGTTAAACTCAGATACAATCAGCCATCAGCATTTCTCGCCAAAATGAGATACAATCACTGGCTTTTCATCCCCGACAACTTTATTGATTTGGAGAGTTCCCTACTTGCAAAACGTTGCGTACTACAATTAAAAACCGTAACCATGTGAAAAATTGTCAACGTTATATATCAAAGCACCCGTGCTAGTGCACGTCTCATATTTCACAAATATTCAAACGGAAGCGCAATCTGCGAGAGGATGGTCAAAAACACGGATGGGAAAATGTCTCATTTTTCAGCAAATCAAATGGCTTGTTTGTCGTGCGTCAGAATGCTTGATATAAAAATGGTGGGAACAGCTCCAAGCCATGAAGGCGATTTCGCGAGCAAACAATCTCGCGAAAGCACTTGACACCCGGATTGAAGCCACCATCACGTGACTTAAGGAGCCGAGATATTTAAAAAAAAAAAAAAAAAAAACGGCAGGAAGAGTGCAAAGCCATGAAGACCATTTCACGAACAAAGACAGTCTCATGAAAGAAACACACGCGAGTGTATTTAAGCCATCAGAATGATGAGGAAGACAGTTCATTCATCGGCACTCAGTAAGCAAAAGGTCCGCGGGCCGACGTCAGCCGCAGTTGGCTCGCGCACGTTCGTGCGCGGGCCAACTGCGGCCGACGTTGGCCCGCGGACCTTTTGCTTGGCATGCTGGGAGTCATGAGGGGGTGGGGGTCTGTGTCTCTCAGCAGACTCGTGCCATTTCGCTGAAAAGCTGAAGTGTTCAAACAGTCTCATGAAAACGTGTGTCACTGAGAAGCGGGGGAAAAAGATCGATTTTGTCCTTCAAGCAGAATTAAGACTCATTTCCCTCACAAGAGTCATCACTTTACAGTCTGTCTGCAAGAAGAATAGATCCCCATGAGCTCCCGCAGGCTGTGAAAGGTGTGGGGCTCATGGTGGTTTATTCTTCTTGCTGGGCTAATTTAGTTATATAAATGTGTTTCTAACAATGAGGGATTCTACGGCAATGATTTTTTTTTTTTACGAAAAAAAGTTTAGCGAGAAAGGAAAGTCATGTACAAAATATGCTTGTATCAGCACGCCACAGGAAGGTTTTCATAACTCACACATCTTCGCATTTGTGTTTCTTTAATTTACTCCGAAAAAGAACTTTGCGATGGCAGAAATAAATCTGCCCTTTTGAAACTAAAGCTTGAAGGTGACGTCAGCCCTGTAGCCATCCATGCGCCGACATGCATTAACCTTGTCAATGCCATTAGACGCAAAATGATGTCTTTGAAAGCAGGGCAGATTCAACATCGAATGATCCCATCAATCCAAGGAAAACTGATCGAACAAGATCAAGCAAGAGACAAAAAACCTCATGAGCCCCCGCATCTGGGGGTGGGGGGGGGGGGTGTTCGCATTTCCCAGCAGTAAGGTTAACAATCGTCATTAACCTTTTCCAAAATAATAACAGGTTCCCCATGTTTGGTCGGCGCCTTTGACGAGCGCGTACCTGCAATCGACCATGATAGTTAAAGGGTAGTGCCAGATTAGCTTGGCGCATTAAAGGCGCCGAGCTTATCTAGCAATGCCTTAGGACTATCATGTGAAATCCCTCTTTGACGTCTGCGAATTAACCCATACCATACTGAGGCTAAAAGCTTCAAATTGTACACTGCCATAAGCAAGCTACATTATCGTATTTACAGATAAGGATATAGACCAATGGCTTTAGTTCAAGGGTGGTGCCAGAATAGCTTGGCGCCTAAAGGCGCCAAGCTATTCTGGCACTACCCTTTAATTATTTTAGTCAAACTTATTTGACACACTGGTGTATTCCGAATGATAAGGGTTAAGAGTGAATTTGTTTACCTGAGTAAGTTATTGAAAACTGCTCCATATCAAATTTCTCTCCGCAAGGGTAACAGTCTAGATACAGTACCTTTTTGCTGAAGAATTTTTCTGGTAAACCCACTCTGGGCTGTACACCCCAAGTACACACCTATTCAAATGAGATGCTACGCATCTCATTTAAATAGAAGTGTACTTGTGGCGTACTCCCCGAGTGAGTCTATCTGAGGAGAACTCTCAAAAACTCTACAGGAATTATTTCTGTTGACTGGTCAGTGCATAAGAATAAAATTCGTTTTCAGATGAATAGAATAACACTCTTTCTAAAAGCTCTTACTTATTTGAAAACCAACTGTAACGAGTGTTTCGATCAGGTTTCAGCACATCACGTTTAGTCTTTTTTCTTTGCCTTTTTTGTCCTACGGATGACAGGGTAAATTACGCATTAAGGCCTGTTTCCATATAGCTTTGCGACAGAGGCGCGGTAGGCAACATGGCAAAAAAAAAAAAAAAGTAGCTGAGCAGCAGGCGGAAAATCGCTTTCATGGTTTCCACATAGCGGCGTGACAGGCGGCATCCAGCCCCTATTTAAGTTGCTTAGAATTATTGCAATTTGTTGTCACTACTAAAAACGACGCTCTCTTCACAGCGCGCGGAATCGCCATTGAATCGCTCCATGGACGGATACAATTTGTCGTGCAGCTATCGCTTGTCGCATCGGAACAGCACCCTTGTCGCGTCGGGCATATCAATCATTCTGTATTTATATGTTCTCAATTCTTGTTACTGTTGCCACTCCTTTGAAGTCGCTGTCGCACGGCTATAAAACAACCCTTTAACCCTTTTAGCCCCAAGGTCCTATTTCTCAACTTTTGGAAGTGTTGCCTAATGACTATGTACCAGGTGCAGGAGATGAATTGACCATGATAATTCAAGGGTAGTGCCAGATTAGCATCGTTAATCCATCTCCTGCTGTAGGGACTCGGGACTAAATGGGTTAACGCTAAAACATATGAAATGTCGCTTTCTGTCCCCAGGGGTTGAAAACAGACACACAATGATACAACAACGGAAAATTCGATGGGTCGTATTATCTTTCAGGCCGATATCCTGTGAGCAAGGTCGAGATCGGCCGCAGTGGGGCCCGTGCACGGCCGACGTCGGTCCAATGACCTATTGCTCACGGAGTACAGCGCATTTTCCTGCAGGGTTCAGACATCAACAAAGAGATGTATAAATCCTGCTGTCTAAGTCAAAGCAGAGCCGTAATTTAACCTTTTATTTTCCAAACAGAGAGTATTATGCGCAAAAAATAAAACGTGACACTATATTAGTGTATTCGTGAGCAACCTTTTTTATTTACTTTTAATTAATTAATTAATTATTTCTTTATTTATTTATTATTTATTTGTTATTTATTTTTATTTTATTTTATTTTATTTTACTTTACTTTACTTTACTTTACTTTACTTTACTTTATTTTATTTTATTTTATTTTTGTATTTGTTTTCCAGTGAGTGGGGAATCGAAACGCACAGGCCACAGATCTTTACTACAGTACACTTCAGATATAACAAAGTGCCTTGGGACCCTGACGTTTTCGCTGTTATATCCAAAGTTTGTGGTCGCGACCTCTGAAAAAAAGTGTTGTTATACCCAGCTTTTGTTACGTCCCACCTTGTTTTAAGCGTAGTCGACTGTGTTTGTAAGAACCTACGCGCAGAATTCAGTCAAAACCTGTCAAGGCAACCGATCACATTTTTCAACCCATTTAGCCCCGGGACCCTGCAGCAGGATATATGGATTGATCATGATAATTCAAGGGTAGTGCCAGATGAGCTTGGCGCCTGAAGGCGCCAAGCTCATCTGGCACTACCCTTGAATTATCATGATCAATCCATCTCCTACAACTGGTACATAGTCGTTAGACAACGCTTTCGAAAGTTTGGAAATGCGGCCGTGGAATTAAGAGGGTTAAGCATGTCAACCATTTTTGGTCCTATGGTCTTCTGTCCTTTACACTGTACTGAGATGAACCTGTGCCACCTGTCTAGGGAGACCACTTTATGACAGTCCCTCGGGTGATCGCCTTACAAAGGTTTTACTGTACTCTTGCATAGTTATATGCGTGCTGGCTGTCCATGGTTTTGGAACTACGTGTTACAAGCAGTTAGCAATACAATCTAGAATCACAGACAAACACACAGCTCGAAATATGAAACGTAAGACTATGTACGAACATCAATAATGTTGTGATAGACAAAAAGGTGACAAAGTCACTCAGCTGAAATAACAGAAAAGAGCAAAAATGTGACAGAAGGTTTATTTGTATTTACTGATACATTGTCTAATATGTGTGAAAGCCATAAGGTTGTACATGTGACAGAAATGTGATAAAAATGAAATCAGGCTATCACTGTGTAACTCAAGAGCATTCGAAGGTGATTTTCGCAAAATTGCCGTATTTCACTAGCTATTTGGAAGAAAGTACTGACAAAACACATATAACAATGGAAATCTCGGTTGTTAGTTATAGTTCTTTATATGTTCTATCAAACCTCTTCTCAAACAGGATATACAGTTTTAAGAATGAATATGAATGTAGCTAATCTGTTTTCAGCTGCGGCCTCACTTGGCGGTCTTTGTTGTCATATATGTTTATTATGCTATAGGTTTATTTTACTTCACTTACTTAGATGTGTGTGCACACTTAGTAGAATGACTGCTATACATATGTGTGTTTTGTTATTTTAGAGTCTGCTTGATTGTGATGTATGTATGCCGCAAAAAAATTCCTAATGTGTATGTATATGGCAATAACGTTTATCTTATCTTATCTTATCTTATCTTATCTTATCTTATCTTATCTTATCTTATCTTATCTTATCTTATCTTATCTTATCTTATCTTATCTTATCTTATCTTATCTTAACTTAGTGGGTTTTCTTTTTCGCTAATAGAGAGTAAAGTCAGAAGATTCGAATTTTGCGTCCTTTCTCGATCGTGACTAGTGCTCACACCCTAGAGGGTAACAATAACTCAGAATGTCCAAAAACACACTTTGTCACTTTTTAAATTTTTTTTTGCAAGTCTTTGACAAGATATAACTCTGACTAGAAACAAATATTATACAAATATAAGAGGAAAGCTCGTTTTCTGCGCTACTACAGGGTACCAATAACTCAGAATGTCCCAAAACACAATTTGTCACCTTTCTGTCAGAGCCCACAAAAGGAACAGCGTTCACCCTAACTGTCCATAAACGTGTGAAGGTTTTTTCTGTTCCTACCATAGGCGCCTGACGAGTGCGTGTTGATTTTTGTTGTTGCTTTTTTTGTTTGTTTGTTTACATTTCTTTATATGCCTTTTACATTTCTGTGAGCCAAACGAAATTTACCATGTTATCAATGTCGTTTAACGGACAATAAAATTAATTCGATTTAATTCAGTTAAGTTCAGTTCATTCAATTCAGTTTAGTTCAGTTCAAGTCAGTTCAATTAAATATGTACGAAATACGGTTTCTATGAGTCAGGCCCCGCGCGGGCATATGCTATACTTGGGGATTGACTCGCAGAAACCGTATTTCGTAGATGTATATCAACACGCACACGTCAGAAGCCTATTGTTCTATTTCTACCTGTGTATGTCGGTTTGGGCGCAGGACTGTCACATTCACACCGACGCCCTTACAGCCTACAAAATGATTGGTGCGCGCGCGTGGGCTATACAGGTCATGTTACATATTAGAATGAGGTAAGTGAGGCAGTGCAAAGACCAGTGTTTTTTGTTGTTTTTGTTTTAAAATCTTTTGTCTTGTTTAACATTTTGTACAGAGGTAGCACGCTAAACTTTGCTTAAATTCTCTTGATAGATGAGTAAAGTCATGTTTGGTGCTTTGATTCATACCAGCCTTGGCTTAACCAGCGGACTCTTTTTGGCCTAGTTTGAGTTGCCAAGCGGATGGTGATTTGAGGTGTGTACCAGTTTTGGCTGCGCTTGGATGTAGGGTTGGTACAGAATCATGTTGATACAGCCAGGAAATGAGACTGATGATGTGCTTTTTTTTTTTTTTTTTTTTTTTTTTTTGGGGGGGGGGGGGGGGAGTGATTTTGAGCATGGCAAATGTGCAGCAAGTGGGCGGTAGTGTTGTTTAGGGGATTGCAAATTTAGGGGATGACTGGGACAGACTAAGGCTAGGGCATTTTAACAGATGGTACTGCAGGGGAGGCCCACTGTGTACTTTGGCCTACATTATAGTTACAGATATCGCGGCATATCTAGCATTTCTCCATGTGCGACCGGTTCATGCCGGCCGTTGCCAATAACAACTAGCGTATACACGATCATAATCCCAGCGGGTTCTGCCGCTCCAGTGTGCCGCCGCTTTGGATAATTGATTAATGAGGGTTTACTTGATTACTAGCATTTCTCGACACAACACGACTCCCAGCTCAAGAGAGGAAGTCAGGATGTTACGGGGGAAGGGGCTAGTGGAGGGGGAGGGGTGCTAGGGGTGAAGAACGAAGGGGGAGGAGGGGGGAGATTGTTTTTAGAACATCGGTTTCTTTGGAAGCACATGCAAAGAAAATGTTAACTCATTGGAAACGAGCCATATACGGATACGCGGCTATTCGCCGCGTATCCGTAAACGGCACGTCTCCAGTGAGTTAATGCGCGCGCTGGTCAGGTCTGCCAGACGTGATGTCTAACAAGATCAACTGAGGATTTCATCCCAAATACTACCGTATTGTATGGAGTTCACATACGTTTTTCGTTTAGGAACGTTCAGAGTTGTTCATATTTTTAAAAGTATCCTTGTGATCCATCCTCTCTAACCCAATCTCAACACTCACCAGCGCAAACAAATAAATGGCGCTTCCCGCCATTAGTACACTCTGTGGGCTGGTGTAAAGACTGGAATTCTGAAAAATAGCACGAGCGGCAAAATGACGTCACTATAAGCTTCAGGTCACGGTATCGCTAATGCAACGACGCCGTGTATATAGTGACGAATTTGAAGTTTCACGTCACTCATCCGAAAGACACGCAGCCTCTTCCAGGGCTGACGGTTTTGTTTCACACAGCCTCTTCCAGTGCTGACTGTATAACGGGAGTATACAGTGGCTGTAAAACTCCTTTTAATGTATCTGTGTGCAAAGTATCTGGTAAAAATAACAAAATTACGGACTCAAATGCGGATCAACCGGTTTTTGTGAAACGACCATTACCTTGTTAACGTGTAACCTAATTTAAAAAAACAAACAAAAAAACAAAACAAAAACAAAAAACAAATAAAACTGTCTTTGGAGAATTCACATAGGGAAAAATATCCTAAAGTTTCAAGTTGGTCTGTCCACAAATGTGGGCTCTAGTCGCTGTCACACTTACACACACACGCACACACACACACACACACACACACAAGCACACGCACACACACGCGCGCACACACACGCACACACACACGGCGTTTGGCGCCAAATGTACGTAAGTTTTCTAGCAAGGTTTGCGTAGCTAGACGTGACGTCATTTTTATCTTGTTACTTATTTGCCAGGATTCGGGCTCCGCCCGCCAAGCACATCGCGTGCATTCTACGGAACGTGCTCCGACAAGCCCCATTTCAATGTCTATCTTATTTTCAATACGGTAGACAAAAACACTCAGCAGGATACGCGTAAAACAGAAGTTATTTATGAATCTGAACCAGGTAAAAAAACAGTAGATTGAAATCCTTTATAGCAAGGGCAGACTGTATAGGTCGCGCCCTTTGTAGTAAGACCTACAGAGGCCGTTTCCTTGCATCACCCAGATCACTGCAGCATGCGTCCTCGAAACAGTCGTACTGTATATGCCGAGTAAGTATACCTCCAACTGTGGATGTCACTGAGGCAACGCCTTGCGAGCAAGAGGCATAATATGAGACCCTGCAATTGCAAGGCCTCATGAGAATATATTCCTCTTGCAGATGGAACAGGCTTGATGAATCCCCGGAATATCTGACGTCCGCAGATGATATTACCAGTATACGCACTTAGACCCGCTGAGGACTAATTAGAAACCGGAAAAAATGACATGCACTTAGCTGAAATTCTGCGCGCCGGTATTATTTTCAACTCGTGGCAAGAATCAATGGCTGGTAAAAGTCCTGCCCTTCTGAAAGATATCTCGTAAGCTGCGTAAAATACTGTGGAGGTTTAAACCACCACCCCAACCCTGCCTTCACCTACCCCCCCTCCCACCCAACACACATACAAACACACGCACACATCCCACACACAACCCCCCACCCCCACCCCCTTACCCCCCTCCCCGGTAAATAAATGCATAAAACATTTAGAACAGTCACTTAACGTTCTCACATTTAACCCATTCAACCCTGACGCCCTACAGCAGGAGATGGGTCGACCATGATAATTCAAGGGCAGTGCCAGATTAGCTTGGCGCCGACAGGCGCCAAGCTAATCTGGCAGTACCCTTGAATTGTCATGATCGACCCATCTCCTGCAACTGGCGCACAGTCGTTAGATGACGCCTCCAAAATTTGGGAAATACGGCCGTCGGGCTGAATGAGTTAACCTATTCAGTACCAGCGGACACAGACTGTGTTTCTGCAATCCAAGAAATTCAACAAATCTTAGCTGGCCCAGGAACATGGATTCAAAGTGGCGTCAGCAAGAGGCCTAAATCCTCATAAGCCCCCGCAACTGGGCGTTGTTCATATTTTCTCGGCACTGGGGCGGTCCGTGGCGCAGTGGTTAAGGCGCCTGCCACCAATGCTAAAGGTGCGAGGTTCGATACCGGGTTCCGGCGTTGGACTTTTCTCCTCTGGTAAGTGTCACCGTTAATTCGGGCGGACCGTCGGGGGTTCTTTCTCCGGGTACTCCGGTTCTTCCACCCCCCACCCCCACCCCCCCACCCCCCACACTTTGGTACCGGTCTCAGGCCACTTTACAAATTTCAAATACAAGCGATCAAAAAATCTCTGTAACTTCAGTAGCTGACTGGCCCTTCGTTTGTCTTGTACTGTGTTTGTCTTAAATGGCGTAAATCCGTGTCTGTTTCGTGAGTGTGTGTGTTGGGTTTCAGGCGCGGCGCTTTGAGTCGATTTCCCCAAAATTGAGAAAAAGCGCCTATATAATAACGGTATTATATTATTATATTATATTTAAAACGACTTAAAGCGCGCACAACAGACTATGAATTTTACGCGGGAAAACTGACCTCTGAATGACCCCCAACTGCCCTCTAAATGACCCCCATAACTCATTATTGTGAACGTCCAAATTATCCAGTTGCCGCGGCAGCTCTAGCTTGCATGAACGTTTGAGGTGGCAAAGGGAAGGTTGCGTTCATTACAAGTTCATTTTTTTTAGGTAAAATTCCTAGAACATTCGGCGCGCTTCAAGCCAGATTCCTCCAGCTGCATTCATCAAAGTTTTAATTTTGTTGCAGCAATATCAATTTCTTTCTTCTGCCCTTTGAAGGCGATCGAAAGACGATAAATCCATTTTTGTGAAAAGCTAGATTGTCATTGCATCACAATGAAAATCTCGCTTTTAGCAAAATCAACTTAAAGTCCTTTCCCTTTTACGGATCAGTCTTCTTTAACTCATTTAGCACCGATGCATTACAGCAGGAGATGGGTTGACCATGATAATTCAAGGGTAGTGACAGATTAGCTTGGCGCCGTCAGGCGCCAAGCTAATCTGACACTTCCCTTGAATTAGCATGGTCAGTCCATCTCCGGCAACTGGTACATGGTCGTTAGGGTAACACGTCTAAAATCTGGGTAATGCGGCCGTGGGGTTAAAAGGGTTAAACATCTTGACTTCGTCGAGGAAGGGATGTCGCAACGCAGCCCACGCCGCTGAAAGGCATTTTTTTTCCCCCCGAGTCGTAAAATGCCACTGCTTGTCTGTTGTAATGAGAGACAAGATCAAACGAGTCTAATTCCAGGGCGGCTATCAAATGCTGCATTCGACTATTACATTCTAACAGTGCACGAAGGAAACATGTCCTGAGGACACAGACCATCGACTTAGCCGAAAAGATACACTGCACGCGGATACAGACAGCATTCAAGACGTGAAGACGTGACGTATATAATTACAATGCGTGTGTACGGGGCAAATCACCCCCAAATTATCCCAACAATTAGGAGGTCTCTTAACGACTATGTACCAGTTGCTGGCATGGTCGATCCATATCCTGCTGTTTATGTATACACAGCACATGAATTTAGCGTTTGCGGCGTGTGTGGCTTGTCTCAAATAACAAGACAAAATCCTTTTATCACAGAAAAGTGTTTATGTCCATCTTCGACAAAACGATTTTTTCTTAAATCACACACTTTAATCAGGCAGTACTCTTGGGTGCGTGTGCTAAACCTATAAACAAATTTATTTTCCGATGGACGAATAAAGGAGAAGCAATCTAACACTACAGAGGGGCTACGTCTTCAGAATAATTTTTACGTGTCAGCCAGCGTGAACGTTTCGATGATTACAAAAATGTGGCATTTCTTTCGCTCATCGGTATATATACTCCTGCAAAATGTAGTGCATGGATCACAGTTTCTGCTCGCGTTTCTTACCCGTCTTACAAATATTTGAAGCACAATAACAAAACGAATATACGCGCCTGCAAAACATATTTTGCATGATGTTTCCTATTTACACTGCGAGTGACTCTGAAATTGTCAGGCTGCTGATGTCTTTAAGATTTGCAAGTCAATTGCCTGTGTTTAGGAAGCAGCAGTTGTCAACTTGTCCCTACGCTTGCACTTTAATCAGAGCTCGAATGTCTGTGTACGGCAGGCTAGTTAAAAGGTCTTGAAGGCTCACTCATCTCAGTAAAAAGACTCTGTATCTTTCAAAGACCGACTACTGGCATTTTATAAGGCGCTCCACTTTCGTCCATTAGTCCCTAATTGATTGCTGCCCTTCGTCCGCCTGCTTGAGGCATAGAATCTCATAAGCGGCTCGTGAGAATCTATACCTCTTGTTGCATCAGCGTCAGACGAAGGCCAAAGCTTTCTCTTGCGGGCAATCATCAGTTCTATTTTCATCCCGAGACATATAAGGGCGGGTTATCAATTTTTAACTAACGTGACGTCTACTGACTTTTGCAAGCGGGAAGCATCTTGAAACCCAAGTGAGCCAAGACCCTCGGGCCGACGTCAGCCGCGGTGGGCCCGCGCATGGCTGTGCGCGGGCCCACTGCGGCCGACGTCAGCCTGAAGGATCTTTTGCTTGCTGGGTTCATGGCTTCTACTCTGACATAAATTCCACTCAGCATTTCTTCAACGTTGACGAACTGTCTCAGTGCAACGGTAATAGATCCAAATGAGCCCATACACTCGACGGGGACGATTAAGATCGATGGTTTCTCTCAGATTCGTTTATGTCGTGTGTGATGTTCTCTTAACAGATGCTCAAGAGCTCATATTGATGCGTCGACAAGAGACCATGAAAATCGATGATTGTTCTCCCAGTCATTTTTTATGTATGTAGACCTTCTGTCCTGTGGATTTGAACTTTACGACCTGGACGTGCGCACACATTTTCATATTCCATGATGTCATCGGGCTGTTAGTCGTTGACCGTGCAACGATCCCATCATGTTGATGACCGCGCCGTAACATTGAGTCTGCCGGAGATGCGACATGGTTGTGTCAGCTTGCAGCGAAGTGTAAGATACATATACATAAAATACATAATTTATATGTGTACTGGGTTCAGTTGCTTGAGTAAGCTCAGTCCTGCGCAAGCCACTAAGCAAGGTGCTCCGCTAAAGCGGAACACCTTGCTTAGTGGCTTGCGCAGGACTAAGCTCATTCATGCAACTGAAGACTGGTCGGCAATTTTGGACCTAACGATTGATATCCACGAGATCCAAACTGACAGAGACAAGCACGCGCATGGTACTTTAATCCATTAGCCCTTTGCGTGTCGGTAGCGGTATTAGTCGTTCTGATTCCTGCAGGACACCGACACCTAAAGGGTAAACTGCCAGCACTAGACGCAGATCGTGTTTCTGAAAGAGTTGTTACCATGGATACAAAATGGTGTCAGCAACAGGCAGAGAGCGCCAAGCCCCCGCAATTGCGGGTCACGTTATATATTCAAATAAGGTAGGTCAGGCAGTGCAAGGACCGGTGTTTTAAAAAAAAAATCTTTTGCCTTCTTTGGCATTTTGTACAGAGGCAGTATGTTGGAATTTGCTTAAATTCTCTTGATAGACGAGAAGAGACATGTTTGGTGCTTTGGTTCATACCAGTCTTGGCTTAACCAGCGGAATCTTTTTGGCCTAGTTTGAGTTGCCAAGCGGATGGTGATTTGAGGTGTGTACCAGTTTTGGCTGCGCTTGGATGTAGGGTTGGTACAGAATCATGTTGATAGCCAGGAAATGAGACGGATGATGTGGTTATTTTGGGGGGATTTTGTGCATGGCAAATGTGCAGCAAGTGGGCGGTAGTGTTGTTTAGGGGATTGAAAAATTAGGGGATGACTGGGACAGACTAAGACTAAGGCATTTTAACAGATGGGACTGCAGAGTGGCCCACTGTGTACTATGGCCTGCGGAGGCTCATGGAGACATGTTGTTTTGTTTTTTGGGGGATTTTTTTTGCAACTGGTTCCTTTTCACCCGTTTAAGGTTAATGAGCTGGCAATTCACTGAGTGGTCGATATTTGGGAAAATCTTCCCTTTCCCCTTGCGCCTCACAACCCGCAAGTCAAGGCGACTATACGTATCAAGGGTGACGCCAGAACAGCTTGGCGCCTGTAGGCGCCAAGCTGTCCTGGCATCACCCTTGATAAATCACACAGACATGTTTGCACTGGCGAGACAATGAGTAGGCACAGACAAGGGTCTACAGCAGACGGGCTCACAGACAGAAATTTCCGTGAAACGTGCCTCGTACTATCACCACGGTGGCTATTCGCCCAGGAAAGGGAAGAGGGCCGCAGTGACTATGTACACAATCGACCCAATAACCGCCAGGAATAGGACATTATTTTCACACCAGACTTGCGTGCCATTCACACAGTCCACTCATGCACACAAGATACCCTGCAACGCATAATCAATGATGGAGGGGGTAAGGGCGCGAGTTGTGATGGGCAAAATGAGGGGAATGGAGAGACGTATTGTAGTGAGTAGAAAGGTCACAAACGAGGGGACTAGTTAATGCCCTAGGAAGGCAAAAGGCATCGAGTCCATTTTTGCGAAAAGCGAGATTTTCGTTTTAATACAACGAAAATCTAGCTTTTCGCAAAACTGTACTTACCTAGTCACTGTCTTTTGAATTCTTAGGGCAGGAATAGTCTGGAAGCACTGTCTCTTACATTTCTAGTGCAAGGTGCAGTTGATGAGTATGCGACATAATTGTCCATGGATGACAGTGTTTGCGTACATGTGTCTGTATGTGCGATCGAGCGTGTGCGCGTGTGAGCATGTACACGGTAATCATATTTGCACGTATGTTTATTATTTTCATATGTTCTTATGCGTCTTTTAATGTCAGAACCGATGGAAAATTTCCATTTCATGGACAATAAAGCGAATTGTATTGTATTGTAAATTTGACAAGACGTGTTCAGCTTCGCTGCGCAGCATGGCTGACAAGGGTGGTGTCTGGTTTGTTTGACGCATGGAAAGTCCAGAGCCGTTAGGTCCCATTCAAAGACCAGCATACTTGATAATTATGGTCTTAAGGCAGACGCCAGTAAATCCATTTTTGTGAAAAGCGTGAATTGCGTTGTGATACAATGGAAATCATGCTTTTAAACAAAAAAATGGACTTACTTCTTTTGCCTTTACGGCACGTAATACACTATTATAGTTACCAGTCATTTCAAAACAAAAAAGGAGGACGGAGGGGAGATAATACCAAAAGAAAGATCATTTCTCCCATGATTAATTTGTTCGAAACGTGACGTATGTGGCTAGGCAGCTTTAGCCGCGTATCCGGATACGTCAAATTTCGAACGAGTTAGTTATTCCTAGGGGAGTCATCGCGACAAAAACCCAAAGGCTTGACGTCATCATGTACTGGCAGTCCATTACATAAAGCTTGGGTGTCATACGTCAATTGATACGTTATGCTTAGGATGCAATTACAATCGAGTCAAAAAGGTCACATAGAACATTTCTGCCACCGATAAGCTGATAAACTCTTTTCACCCCTTTAACTGCCAAGAAAAAAATGAACACCAACCAACTGCAAGAGGTACAGATCCTCATGAGCCCCCGCAGTCGCGGGGGCTCATGAGGATCTATACCTCTTGCTGAAGCCACTTTGTATACAAGTTCCTTCGAGGGATGGGGACCTTTGACGTTGAATATAAAATTTACTTACATCCATTGAAAATAAAATCTTCAACGTCAATGGTCCCCATTTTGCGTGCACCAGCAATGGAGGGGTTAAACTAACATTACCGCGATACAAGGAGGCCATTCGGAAAGGACCGTTTCATTTGTTTCTATCAATTGCAACCTTTCAGCCTTTTTCATGCCATGCAGAGAAATCAAGCCTCTCTCTGTGAGGGCTGCATGGCACATAATTAAATTGACGTGACTGAACTCGTCTGCATTGAATCGCAAGCAGCCACGCATGCGATCAGCACAGAAGAATTACGCAACACGTTTGGACGGCCGAAACGTTTGGAAGTCAATGCAAACCCAATTAGTTGCCGCGCGGGCCCAAAGAGAATTCTGCAACAATTGACGGGGAAAGTGTAATCGTTCCGTCAGTGAGAAGCATGCGTGTATCAGACAACAACAACAAAAAAAAAGAAAAAAAAAGTGTTCGTCAGATCACTGAATGGCGGGTTGATGTGAACGATTTCAGTATTTTCCAAAGTAGAGCTGGATGGATTTTCTATAATAGTCTTTTCCCTTTCCAGTCTGAAATAATGCATGAGATAGCGGTTATCACCAGATCTGAAGTAGGTCGAAACTTGCACGGACTTCAAACATTCCGTGGATTCATCCATCTCGTTCTATCTTCATGAGGCGTATATTCCCATGGGTCCTGTGGCGGCAGGGGCTCATGAGAATATACGCCTCTTGCTCGCAAGGCGTTGCCTCCTTGACATCTGCAGTCTAACCCATTCATCCAACATTACGACTGATCCGGGGACGAACGGCGCAGTAATCGGGGCAATCGGCGAAAGGACCCCTTTAATCCTTACTATAAAGTGGCACAACCTACTGTCTTTCCTTGCTTTAGTGGGGCTCAGCCTACTGTCTTTGACCTGATTCTGATGTAGGAATAAGCCGTATTGACAGGCAGTGATCACAGGCAGATACTTATACGTAGTAATATACGTATGGCAGAAGTGATTTCCTAACAGTATTTCGCCTAATGACGACTGGATTGTGCAACTTTGGAAAGGGTGTCAATGACTGAAACAGCCGTGGGAGATGAATCGATCATGATAGTTCCAGGGCAGTGCCAGATTAGATTGGTGCCTTTGCAGGCGCCAATCGAAATTGACACTGCCCTTAAACTATCATGAAAGGTCTGCCTCTCGTTTTAGAGTTTGAATGGTGCATACAATTAAGATGTTAAGTTTCATTCACACCAAAACAGCTTTGTCCGAGTTTAATTTCTAACACATGCCTCATGTCAGTCACACTAGTTGTCTCCCTCGATTCGCTACCACTGATCAGCGGTAGCCAACTGAGGAACACAACCAGTGTCAGTGACCCCTTTCCTAGTGTTTCCGTGGTACGCCGGCTCTACAAACTGTCAGGATTTGAAGGAGTTTTCTTGTCTGATCTGGCTCTGCACTCTTTACTTTATAAGGACCTAGCGTCAATAGCTTCAAGTACTTGGGAGCCACCCTGTCCAAAGACGGTAGTTGCATAGCAGAGATCCGTATCAGGATAGGTACAGCAACATCCGCAATGGCCAGGCTGGACAGGATATGGCGAAGTAACTCCATCAGCTTCACCATCAAGTACAGGCTTTACAAGTCCCTCGTAGTGTCTATTCTACTCTACGGCTGTGAGACTTGGACACTGCTTGCAGACTCAGAAAAGAAAATCCAGGCCTTTGAGAACAAGTGCCTGAGGAAGTTGCTCCGCATCTCGTACCGCGAGCACAAGACCAACGAATATGTACGGAGCATCGTCACTTCCCTGGTGGGCCCACATGAACCCCTTCTGGCAACCGTGAAACGGCGCAAGCTTGCTTGGTTTGGCCACGTGACCCGACACAACACCTTGTCCAAGACTATCCTCCAAGGCACTCTCGAAGGAAGTCGTCGGCGAGGTCGTCAGAGAAAGAGTTGGGTCGCAAACATAAAAGAATGGACCGAACTCGAGATGCCAGACTTGCTTGCCACCGCCCAAAATAGAACTCAGTGGAGAGCACTGTCTGTTGCTGCTGCCTTTCAGTCCCCCCAACGCCCAGTTCGGGCAAGGGACTGATGATGATGATGATGAGCGACAAAAGTACTATTAGACTCCCAAGAAAGATTACCTACACTCAGAAACGTCTTTGAACGTCTAGGCTCAGTTGCACGAGTGAGCCTAGTCCTGCGCCAGCCACTAAGCAAGGTGCTCCGCGATAGCGGAGCACCTTGCTTAATGGCTGGCGCAGGAATAAGCTCACTCATGCAGCCGACCCGAGGGACTTTGCGAATGACCGGCGGTTCCAATTCACCCCAGAAAATGTCGCTGCAGAAATCTCTTTGAAACGCAGTTACTGTGTCAGGATGAAGTAGAGAAAAGCGTATTCGTGATGTGTGTCAACGAGCAGTATTTATTTATTCTAGTCAATACATGAAATATATACTGTGAGAACTATACCCGTTGATACACTGTGTGAAAAAGTTTTCTTAAATCTCCCCCAGCCTGTGCGCAATGATAGTTACATTCACTCCAGTCAAGACTGAACCGCTGTATTGTGAAAACAAAGAGAAGAGCCAACGAACGAAGAGGTTGCAAATTGTGCACTTGTTTGTATGTCTAGTTCGAACAAAAAAATCATAGTATTAACCCGTTCAGTCCAGAGAAAATTTGACCACCACCCAACTGCAAGAGGTATAGATCTTCATGAGCCCCCGCAGTCGCGGGGGCTCATGAGGATCTATGCCACTTGCTGACACCACTTTGAGTCCGTGTTCCTGGGACATCAATGGTTATTTTAGTGATCTTGAATTAACAAAGATTGCAGGAGCACAGTCTGCATCAGCTGGCACTGAGCGTGTTTATAAACTGTGTTGTAACTGTCTTTTCTAAGCAAGTTTGTTGTTTTCGTTGGGTTCTTCTCTGCATTTTGCACGCTTGGCAGCCACCTTTTTCGGTCCGGAATTTGTCAAAATGAAGTATCACTCACCACGCTCGCGCTGTGGAAATTGTAATCCCCGCAATGGTAGTCCGGCCGCCGCACAGTTCTTCTCGGCTAGCTTTGCGGCGCCGTCAGGCTCTGCAAACGTACACACACAATCCTTTGCACAGGCGCCACAACACCACGTCCCAGCACGTGCTAACCGTAGCGCTGCTATGGACGCTCTGGGCTGTGTGCACACTGTAGTAGACCCGTACACCTGGCGGTACGGTACAGTGAGTGCAGGAATCAGCTCGCTGGCCCAGCCCACTCATTCAGAAGATCGATAGGCCAACTGGTGTGAATGGGACCAGCAGGATGTGTAGATTATCATGAGACCCACACATGATTGCGGGGGCTCGTGAGGATCTACGTATTGTGCAGATATCATGCATTCTTCAACATTATAGTCATCAACGGACCACTCCAGTGCTCGAGTCTGATCGATGCTCATCAGTCTGTTGCAGTAGTGAGACTAGTGGTGTGTGTGTGTGCGTGTGTGTGTGTGTGTGTGCGTGTGTGTGTGTGTGTGTGTGTGTGTGTGTGTGTGTGATGGTGTGTGTGTGTATGTGTGTGTGTGTGTGTGTGTGTGTGTGTGTGTGTGTGTGTGTGTGTGTGTGTGTGTGTGTGTGTGTGTGTGTGTGTGTGTGTGTGTGTGTGTCTGTGTGTGTGTGTGCATGTGCGTGTGCAGAATTGAGTCACACCGGGCGTATCTCTCGATTCGCTACCGCTGATCAGCGGTAGCAAATCGAGGGATACAACCAGTGTGAAGCTGGATGCATGAGAAAGTGAGTCCCGCAAGTATAGACCTTTATCAGCTCCTGCATTTGTACGTGTTTACAATAAAATGTATACCTCTGTTACGTAGAATGCAAAGGAGCTGACGACTTAAAATGACAATGACTTGTCACTGAACGTTTCCGATCTACACTACAATGACTGTAAGAAGAACAGATGCTTAACCCATTTAGCCCCGACGCCCTACAGCAGGAGATAGATTGGCCACTATAATTCAAGGGTAGGGCCAGATTAGCTTGGCGCCGACAGGCGCTAAGCTAATTTGGCACTACCCTTGAATTTTCATGTTCGATCCGTCTCCTGCCGCTGGTACATAGTCGTGAGGTGACACCTCCAATATTTGGGAGATGCAGCCGTGGGGTTAAATGGGTTAATATGAGCCTCTCTCCATGATAATTTATGTCTTTGAACCACGAACGGACAATGGAATGCCATTGAGAAAATGTCGACTGAAAATGACCACACTTTCACCGAATATTCCTTTCTTCCTTTTTTTTTAATAATTGGACTGTTATGACAATACCGTTTCTGTTGAAACGACGAGAAGCTACGAGACAACGCAACTTCCTGTTGAAAGACGTTGGCAGAGGTGGTTTGTCCAGCCATGTGTGCGTGTTTATGATTTTGGAATTTGCTGCCTCGGACCCGAGCACAATAAAAAAACAAAAACAATGTAACTACAGTCGTAAGGTTACGAATAGATATCACAGACCAGCACTAAAAAAATTATGCTAAGTAGGTAGGAAAAAGGACTTTAAAGACCAGCGCTAGGACACGATAATAAAGACTGTCGTTAAATTATTGACTGGTATTGGCACTTTTTGAGGCCGCACGCTTTGAACTTCCAGAAATGACTTTACGTTCACTGACTGTCATCGCGCGTTTGATCGAACTCAACGCGTTCTACAGATAAACTGAGTCGCTCGCTCAGAAAGACAGAAGGAGAGAAGAGGTGAGAGGTGAGAGAGAAAGAGAGAGAGAGAGAGAGAGAGAGAGAGAGAGAGAGAGAGAGAGAGAGAGAGAGAGAGAGAGAGAGAGAGAGAGAGAGAGAGAGAGAGAGAGAGAGAGATGATGATGATGATAATGATGAAACTTTATTACATAACGGTAGAAGTTTTGACAGATACAAATACGTCATTTTTCAAACTTGCCGTTGCTAACATACTACAACATGAAATATACTGAAGACAAGCAAATAAATATTTAACGCAAACAAAGATCATAACTAAATAAGTACAGACACGCGCAGTACAGAACAGAAAATGATACTAAGGTAACAATAAACAAACTGAGAGAGGGAGAGAGAGAGAGAGAGAGATGATGATGAAACTTTATTACATAACGGTAGAAGTTTTGACAGATACAAATACGTCATTTTTCAAACTTGCCGTTTCTAACGTTCTACAACATGAAATATAATGAAGACAAACAAAAAATATTTAACGCAAACTAAAAACATAACTAAATAAGTACAGACACACGCAGTACAGAAAATTATACTACTAAGGTAGCAATAAACAAATACAAAAAAGGAAGTAACAGTCCTCAGCACAAATTACATAGGAGAAAAATCATAGCACAGCAAAAACAAGCACAAAGTACCAAGAATCAAACATATATACACACACCTTTACAGCCATGTAAATGCACGCACTAACATATATACATTTACATAACCTTTCATCAGAATGACAGGATAAAAATAATATATCTAAGCAGTTTCCATCAGGTATATGTGTAGTTTTGTTTTAAAGGAGGAAAGGTGGGTTAGTGTTTTTAAATGTTGAGGAAGTGAATTCCATAAAAATGGTCCCGAAAAGGCTAGGCTTGATTTGAATAAGTCAATGCGAGGTAGTGGTAATCGAAGAGTACTGTTCCTCGAGGACCTTTCACACTGTCGTGGAGTAAATTTAGCTGTTAGATACTGTGGAGCTTTCTTGTGGAGAATTTTAAACATAAGTATGCACTTGTTGTAAACGAGTTGTTGACGAAGAGAGAGAGAGAGAGAGAGAGAGAGAGAGAGAGAGAGAGAGAGAGAGAGAGAGAGAGAGAGAGAGAGAGAGAGACAGAGACAGAGAGAGAGAGAGACAGACAGACAGACAGACAGACAGAGAAAGAGAGAGAGAGAGGGAGAGAGAGAACAATGAACATTGAACAATGAACCGTTATTTTATAACGGTAAAAGTATTTGGCAACAGGACCAATTTTCAAACTTGCCGTTACTACCATTAAGCTTGTCTTCAGTATATTAAGCTAAGCGAAGAGAGAGAGAGAGAGAGAGAGAGAGAGAGAGAGAGAGAGAGAGAGAGAGAGAGAGAGAGAGAGAGAGAGAGAGAGAGAGAGAGGAGAGAGAGAGAGAGAGAGAGAGAGAGAGAGAGAGAGAGAGAGAGAGAGAGAGAGAGAGAGAGAGAGAGAGAGAGAGAGAGAGAGAGAATCTGCTGGAATGCCGCAGCGTGTGTTGGATTTCTCAGTGGAGGTTCGTTAGAAGCCCATTCCACCATGGCACACTGCAATACAATGTGCCGGCGCCAAGCTATTTTGGCACCACCCTTGAACTATCATGGTCAAACTGTTTCCTGAACTGTACTATAACTTCCACGCGCCATTTGGCTGATTCTGGCACCACACTGAACTGTCATGGTTGTTAGAGGACAATTGTACATTTATGGAATTTTCCATCTTCGTTCTCAATGACTTAATAGATGCACCAGTGACTCAAGAGCCCTCGTCCATCATCATTTCTAGATGTGTAAATTGCTCATTCCAGTGCGCTGGTACTGACACTTTAGTGCCCCAGGTTGGCCTATGCACAAGCCATCCGCGGTAAATCGTTCGAGACTGAGTGGGCATGCATATCAGAAATGCTCAAAACACCCACTGCCATCCCTTGTAATTTGCTTGACTGATCGGTCATACCTCGCGTCTTTCAAAACCTCCTTCCTCGCTGGATAATAAGTTTCGCGTGAGCCATGAACCGTGCTAGTTAATTCATAACTCATATTCAAATAAATTTTGCCGGATACAACAGATAGCGAGAGGGGTCCTAGGACCAATTTTTCTTGTTTTTATATCGCAATCGACAGGCGAAGGACTTGAAAATGATAGCAGAACATTTCACTCTGAAATTCAAAGTTCATGTCAGCATATTCATGCAGTGCATTTGTCGGCAGGACATTTGGCTATGAACGTGAAAGGTTATACATGATATACTGACTTGCACTTTCACAACCAAATGTTCTGCCAGCGCGCGCAAGTCTGAACGTTTCGTGTTTCCATCCAAAGCTGCGTACGTGTTCGCAGAGAACATTCGGCTGCGAGAGTGGAAGGTTATGCCATGCTCTCCAGAGCATGCATAACTTCCCCTTTCGCAGCCAACTGTTCTGCCAGAACGTGCAAGTTACATGTTTCCATCTGGTGCCGCGTGATGACAATGGCTCCAGGCCTGTGTGCTCCTGCACCCCTGGGTCGTCAGGAAACATGCCGCTGAATGGCGATAAAAGGCAGTTATTGATTGGTCCCTGGCCAAGTGTGTGCCAGGTAATAAACTCAAGATTCAAAATGCAGTAACCTTTTGTCAAGTTCTGTTGCCGTTATTAATTAACCTGTTCACTGGCAGAGGACGAAAGTGGCATTTTTAAAAGTTGTTGTACATTCAACAACAACGTTCCCTAGCAGTCCAAAGAACGTGGATGCAAAGTGGTTTCGGCAAGAGGCATAGATCCTCATGAGCCCCCGCTGTTGCGGGGGCTCATGAGGATCTATGCCTCCTGCCGTTGGGTGGTGTTATTATCACGGCAGTGAAGGAGTTGATTAACGCTTTCACTGTCATTGAACACATAATATGTTTACCTGAAACGGTCAAAAAAGAAAACAAAATTACACTTCAGATAAAACGAAACTAAAACGCCAGAGGACCCAATTATATGTGTGTGTTATAGTTAAAGTTTGTTATAAGCGATTTTTTTTACCCATGGTGAAGTCAGATCCTCTGGAAAAAAATGTTTATTATGTACACATTGTGTTATACCCGACTGTTTTATAAGAGAAGTTTCCTTTCAACTCAGTGAACCTTGACGATGAAATTTTCCAACCGTTCTTTGGTGCAAGGGTACAGATCGACAGATTTAGTTTAAAGGTGGTGCCTGAATCGCTTGGCGCATAGAGGCGCCAAGCTATTCTGGCATCACACTTAAACTATCATGGCTGATCGAGTTCATGCTGTGTTTGCGAGTATTGAAAGAATTAAAGCCAGTAAATAAAATATTACGGTGACACCGCACTTTGTTTCTCCCACAGCATGGCGGTGTTTCTGAAGCCTCGGTTATTCCGTTCCAGCCGTCCGAGAAGCATGGATACAAAGTGGTGCCAGCGAGAGGCATAGATCATCATGAGCCCACGCAATTGCGGGGGCTCATGAGGATCTATGTCTCTTGCAGTTGGCGTGTGTTCACTTCTTCCTCGCGCAGTGAAGCTGTTAATTTTAATGAACTCCAGAAGAAAGTTGGCGATAGAATCCAAGCCCTGAGTCTCTTTTAATTAGGTGTAGTACTTTGTAATGAAAAGGTTCTTGCAGACACAAGAAAATGAAAGCCTTTTGCTGGGAAAAAAACAGGCTATGCTGTCAATACGTTTAACACTCTCCCTGCCAAAAAACAAACAAACAAACAAAAAACTCTTTTATTGGCGTTTAACCACCTCCCTGTCAACTGCTGGAAATGACGCCTCTGCGTAGACAAAGATTACAATACAGTGCGATACAATACAATACAATACAATACAACACAATACAATACAATGCGATACAATACAATACAATACAATACGATACAATATAATACAATATATATACAATGCACTTTATTGACCATGCTGTGAAAATCGTCTTTGGTTTCACCGACAAATAAAATCAAACTAAAACACAATCTCAGACATGTCCAATAGTATGTGTAACAGTCAAATATTTTCACTCACTCGAAATAGGCACAATCGTATATGTGCACAGATACGTGCGAACACACACACACACACACACGCACACGCACACGCACACGCACACACACACACACACGCACACGCACACGCACACGCACACGCACACACACACGCACACACACACGCACGCACGCACGCACGCACGCACGCGCGCGCGCGCACGCACGCACGCACACACACACACACACACACACACACACACACACACACACACACACACACACACACACCAGTCATTTACAATTTAGTTTCCATTTTCCAACTGTTGCACTGCCGAAAATAAAAAATAGCACATCCCTTTGGCGTTATTCTTTTGCGGTTCAAAACAGGCGCAGGCCAGCCTGTTTAGCTTTCCTAGCCACAACTGCAGACAGATCGATGTTTGTGTCTACCCTCTTTTTTTAAATGTAATAAACGGAAACTGCGATGTTGTCATGCCAAATATGAACCCTGGACAGGAACTGGCAAACCTGATCTCCTGCTAAGCAAAGATTTCAGACAAAAATCGATGCGACTAGTTGCAGATTAAGGGGTTAAATTTGTCACTTTAAAACATACAAACATAAACAAGATGGGATGAACCATAACCCACAAAGACCATTCTATATGAGAGCTGTCATCGCTGCCAATGGTCTCTACTTTTTGTCTTTGACCTGATTCTGATGTTGAATTATCTCCTCTTGAAAAAGTCTCGCAGGTTAGCCAATGCGTCAGTGAGTTTTATAGGGGGCGCAGGACATACGCGTCATTGATTTGTCAAACGTCATTTGTCATAACGCAGGTTTTTGTTTTTACGTAATTTTATATTTTACGTGATATGAGTTTCACTTTCGCTTCATAGGCTTGAGAAAATGGTGACAAAACTAGAACTTCACAGTAGAATTTCAGTCTTGCTATAATTTGTGTGAAAGCAGGTTGACTTCACCTGCATGCTCTTCTGAAAGCACGTCGGCGTGTGTGTGCGTGTTAGTGCGTGCGTGCGCGCGCTCAAAACATCTCCAAGAGGCATAGATCCTCATCTGTCTGGACGGCGCATGAGGATCTATTCCTCCTGCAGATGCGCGCATGTTTGTGTGTGTGTGTGTGTGCGTGTGTGTGTGTGTGTGTGAAAGAGAGAGAGAGAGAGAGAGAGAGAGAGAGAGAGAGAGAGAGAGAGAGAGAGAGAGAGAGAGAGAGAGAGAGAGAGAGAGAATGACATCATATTTAGAGTATAATGTCAGTGTCTGCGTGGTAAGGATGTTACCTCTTTTACGTCACCGCCACTGTCTCACTTTCAACTAGAAGTAAAGGATTTTTAGTGTTTTAATTCTTTTCTGAAAAAAAATTTTTTTATTAAAGAAGTTTAAAGGGATACAGAGCTGGCCTTCAAACTCATCTAATGTCTTTCTCCAAACTAGCTATATGTAAAAGTTCAAGTAAATATGGCAAAAATTACGGACTCTAATCTGGGTCAACCCACTTTCTATAAACGGTTGTTTATGTCTTCAATGAGACATACAATTACAATATGCTCGAAGGCTCTCTTAGCCACCTACCAAGGAGTACTAAAGACAGGAGACGGCTTTGCTACTTCCAGGAGTAACTAGCAAAGGCCAGTGCCTCTCACAGAGCCAAGACTGCACGCTGGCGCAGTGAGCTATTTTTAGCTCTGCGTCAGCAATGCCCCGGCAAAGCTCCTGCGCATTAATACGTCCCTAATACTAAGTGAAAATAAATAGATGATTAAATAATTTATCTAAGAATAGTATTATTTAAGCATTTTCCTACTTGTAAATACTGAAATTTAACATACCTAATGAGGTAGAAATCCTTTAAATCCTTTATTAATCAATGTATACAATGTGGCACTATTTTTCACCTCGCAGGGGCCAAACAGGAAAGGAGTGCAGTTTCTACTCACATGGCGGGCGTTTGTTATTTGCATTTTCTCTTCCCTTGTGTTTTGTGAAATTGCTCATGTTCTAGGCTTCATCATGCCTAACAAATGTGGTGTTGCAAAGTGTACTGGAAATTACAATGAATCAAACAAGTGTAGGGTGTTTAAATTGCCCAAAGACGAAGTAGACAGACAGAAATGGATAGCTGTTCTTCCCCCACGAGAAAACTTTGTTGTTGATGCAGCCAAGTTTTACATATGTGAAAGACATTGGCCTTCTGACACACTAATGGTGAAAATACCAGGTGGATCTACAAGACCAACACAGCCTCCGAGTATTTTTTATGTGCCTATTCCATGTTTGCCAACCCCAAAACCTCCTCCTCGTCCATCAAAACAAGAAGATAAGCAATTCCAGCACTTCCTCAAAAAGGACAAAATAACATCATTTTCTGACTTTGTGCCTGAAAAAGAACTGAAGAAGTATGACAACATTGTTATTTCAAGAACTGATGACAAGTTTGTTTGCCTCTTCATGTCAAAGGATTTCACAGAATGCGAGTCGACGATCATAGTTGAGAATAAGGCAACACTTTGCTCTCCTCTCATTCTCACTGCATACAAGAAAGAAATCAGAGTACCTCTTGGAAAAAATTTGCATCCAAACAATGGATTATCTTCTTACGCCCAGTTCCACGAAGCAGTTCACACGGTCAGGAATTACGTCATTCCTACTGTTGACAGAATTCTTGAAATGGCAGCAGTTCTCGAACAACTGGAATTCCAAGACAGCAAGCAGCAAAAAGAAATGGAGTTCATCACGCTTCAGCTGAAACTTCTGTGTGAAAAACGTTATTCCACCCAAGATTACTGCTTTGCTGTAGAATCTTTTCCTTATTGCTCGTTTGAATTTCTGAGAGAATACCTGATGATGCCCAACAAAAGGAAGGTGCAAGCAGTGATTTCTTCTGTGAACCTAGATGGAGTGCTACTGAAGACATTCCAGAAGACCAACAAACCGCAGCAAAAGAATGCACTTTTGCTTGTTGATGAAGTCAAGATTCGCCCTACACTTGCCTTCTCCGGCGGGTCTGAGTGGAATGGCTGCAAACGAACCTGATTCAAAGGCTCTGCATAATGATGAAGTGCATCCACAGAGGGCCCAGTGTCATGGTCTCAGTCACACCAGAGCACAAGCTGACTGCTGCTTTCCAGTTCCAAAAAGTGAGACAAGCGGCTGCTATTGCTGAAGAAGCAGGATTTATAAGAAAACAGAATACTCATTTTAACTTCAAATATTAGCATGGCAGGTTTACTTGCAACAAAGTCTCTTCTAATTAACAGTATCAAATATGCCTTATCATGACCCATTACATAAGGTTTTGGTCCCAAAAACTCTTGTATGACATAGTTTAGTACTATTAAATCTTAAAATAAACTTGGCACTAAACAGTTAGCGGCTTAATAGTCTGTGAATAACACTTAAGGCAGAGGCATGCAATGGCCTTCGCTAGCACAGGCTGGACATCAGAAGCCCATCTCCTGTCTTTAGTACTCCTTGCCACCTACTTAAGAAAGTATTTCGTCAAGTTTCAAGCTTGTGTGTACAGAAATATTGGACATTCTCTTGTTTACATACATACGCACACACATACATACATACGCACATACGTCGCTTCCCGCCAAATGTACGTTCAGGAGCAAGGTTAGAGTAACTAGACATGACGTAATTTTTATCCTGTTACTTCAATTGTTAGTGGTTAAATAGAAGGGACTTAAAAAAACGAGCGTTGTGTTCGCTGAATGCACCTGCAGTGATGGGGTTAACCGTTTTAGCCCCGGGACAATGCAGCAGGAGATGGATTGATCCTGATATTTCAAGGATAGTGCGAGATGAGCTTGCCGCCAAGCTCATCTGGCACTACCCTTGAATTATCATGATCAATTCATCTCCTACAACTGGTACATAGGCAAAACCTTCAAACTTTGAGAAATGGGACCTTGGGGCTAAAAGGGTTAACGTTTTTTACGCCTTCCGCTTTGAAATGTCCTCGCTTCCGCAACCGGCTGCGACTATTTTTACCAGCGTAAGTAATTAGCCCATTCTGGCTCTGCCATTAATATTTTATCGACCCCCATTGATTTATGAAGGACCCTTGACTGCTAGGCGACAGGCTGAGAGTAACTTATGAAACATGCGTAACTCGCGAACGAAATGAAACGACGTCTGCCTTAATAGTAGGCCTGTATGTGTGTGCTGGGCTGTGATTTTGGACTTTACGGCTTTCAGGCCGGTGGGGTCCAAATCACAGACCAGTACACATATTATTATATTCGCGTTTTGCCGGCTTAGGTCCGTAAGCTCCACCATAGCAACCTAGAGCTCACAAAGACTGCATTCTGTGCTTTGTCATAAGTCTATTACTATAAAGTAACAGACTTAACTCATTCGAGACGTGCCGCCTCCGGATACGCGGCTTAAGACGCGTATCCGGCGGCGGCACGTCTCGAATGATTTAAGGCTTTGCTGATGGGTACAAATGCAAGCATTGTTTAAAAAAAAAATAATAAAAAAATTTTTTAATAAATAAATAAATAATAAAAGCATTGGTTTTAAAAAATGATAATAATAATAATAATAATAATAATAATAATAATAAAAACATTGGTTTTAAAAAAAGATAATAATAATAATAATAATAATAATAATAATAATAAAAGCATTGGGTTTTTTAAAATTATAATAATAACAATAATAATAATAATAATAATAATAATAATAATAATTAAAGCATTGGTTTTAAAAAATGATAATAATAACAACAATAATAATAATAATAAAAGCACTGGTTTAAAAAAATGATAATAACAATAATAATAATAATAATAATAATAATAATAATAATAATAAAAGCATTGGTTTTTAAAAAAATGATGATGATAATAATAATAATAATAATAATAATAATAATAATAAAAGTATTGGTTTAAAAAAATGATGATGATAATAATAATAATAATAATAATAATATAATAATATAACAAGGTCGGATATAACAAAAGTCGAATATAGAACACTTTTCCAGACGTCCAGACAGCACTCCTTTTCTATGGAAATTACTTCGCTTATAACAAACTTCGGATATAACATAAAAAAATGGGGTCCCCTGGCGTTTTGTTATATCCGATGCTTACTGTAATAATAATAATAAATGTAATAAAATTAATAATAATAATAATAATAATAATAATAATAATAATAATAATAATAATAATACACGTAGAACACTATTCATTAGATTTTCTGGTTAAAACGTATATTCATTGTGATGCATTCTTGTCTGTGCATCCAATTTAAACCCGAAATTTAAAGAAAATAGTCTTGTGCTTTTCCTTTGAAAGCATTTTGGGTTTTTCCTTTGTTGCGATTAATCTTTCCATTTGAGACGCGTCGCAGTTGGCCATTTGGTCTGTATTTCATTAGGTGTACACATACCGATGGCTATTTCTTTTCAGAAAGTGTTTACTGCGACAGATGACGGCGAGTCTGATCCTGGCTGTCTTCATCAGAGAAAGCGAGTAGCGACATTAAAACACCACCGCATTTATACACAGGCCAGCGGAAGAGGGGGAGGGGCAGGAGGATGGTGGAGGGGGAAGGGAGGTGTGGGCAAAACCTGGTAATAAAAAGGCACGCAAACACACACACACACACACACACACACACACACACACACACACACACACACACACCATCACACACACACACATAAGATAGGTCCCTTGGCGCTGCCTTTGTGGCGACACGCACAACCTTAAACTTCTCCCCAAGGGACAGTAAAGCTGTTAACCCCTTTGCCCATACAACCACCGATACTGCAAACAGTATCGCAGGCTGGATGCAGAAGTGGTTACACGGGTTACCCGGGGGGGAGGGGGATGGAGGGGAGGGAGGGGGAGGGTTGCACATCCAGCCCCGACACATCACAGCAAAATGTGGATCGACCATAATAGTTCAAGGGTGGTTCAAGAATAGCTAAGGGCCTATTGGAGCCAATCTATTCTGGCACCACAGCAAGATATGGATCGACCTTTGACAGTTCAAGGGTGGTGCCAGAATAGCTTGGCGCCCATAGGAGCCAAGCTATTCTGGCACCACCCTTGAACTGTCATGGTCGATCTGTCTCCTGGTTTGTAATGTAGCCGTCAGCGGACAACTCTAAAATTAGGGGGGAATTTCGGCCTTACGGTACAATGAGTTGAGAAAAAAGAAAAAGAGGTTACCGCGTCACATGCACGCAACCCCCCGACGGGCGACACATTGGTCACGCCAAGAAAAGACAACCTAGCTTGCTGAGCGAGACGTGGAGCTAATGGAAGTCGCTTAACAGAGGTGCTAATTGAACTAAATACACCAACTCTAACATGGGACCTTCATTTGCACTACCAGCTGAGTACTGGGCATGATCGTGATGAAAACTTCGCACATTTTTGTCGAGGCTGACAAATAAATGTGTGTCGATTCCATTTGGCGAGATTATTTTTGATCACGAAACGAATGAAACACACGTTCGCGATTCTGTTGTTGACCAGACAATGTCCTTATTATGACACTATAGGTTATTGAACAAAGAAGACACCGCAGAGCAAAAATAGCGTAGCAAATAAAAGACCAAAAACCACTGATACATACTTCAACAAATCAACGAATCATTACATCAACAGAAGAATGAATGAATGAATGAATGAATGAATCAAGCAAGCAAGCAATCAAGCAATCAGCCAATCAAACAGCAGCACAACAAAATGAGGAAATATGAAAAAGATTATCGCCGGTATAGGAATGGGTCGCCAAATATTTTCATTCTACACAAGCAAAGTTCTTCTATACCAGTCGTGCAGCAAACACATTCCAGTTTGAAGAGGCATTGATCCTCACGGATGCACGAATGCATAGGCCTGTACGTAAAAACATACCTAGTGTCTGGACACGCCTTTTGTCAGCGGGGAATTCACGATAGAAAACAAGTGTGCCAACAAACAGCTTTGAGAAATAAAACAGACAGCGACTTGGCCTGACATCCAATCGTTCAAAGCCATAACCGGATGAGGTGGAATTCTCTATGGACACGCAAAGAACACTGGGCAAATGCTCCTTTAGTCTGGAATGCTGCCCAGGCGGTTCCCAAAGCGCAGTAATTTCCACACTGGGTGTATAGTTAACTGCCCTTATCTGCGTTCCCTTTTCTGACATTGACATTGTGGCAGTGGTATAGGTGTGTGTGTGTGTGTGTGTGTGTGTGTGTGTGTGTGTGTGTGTGTGTGTGTGTGTGTGCGTGCGTGCGTGCGTGCGTGCGTGCGTGCGTGCGTGCGGGCGTGCGGGCGTGAGTGCGTGCGCGTGTGTGTGTGTGTGCGCGCGCGTAAAAGAGAAAATTGTTACAAGAGCGTGCTTAAAATTCACCTAAACTCATTTCAGACGTGCCGCACCCGGATACGCGGGATAAAGTTGAATATCAGAATACGTCACGTCTCGAATGCGTTAACATCGTGATAGCTTCAATGCTAGCAGTTTTACTGCTGCTCAATCCTGTATGCATGAGGCACACAGATATGAATGATGCAAGCGAGAGGCATACCTCCGCGACTGCATGGACTCATGAATATATAATTATGTCCCTTGCATTTTGGAAAACTTAAGTACATTATAAGTTATTGGTAGAAGGGGTTTGCTACACGGACCCTTGTAGGCCTTCGGGAGGTTAAAGAAACCATTGTACCCCTTCGCTCTTCGGGGTACAATGGTTCCTTTGACCTACGGAAGGCCTACAAGGGTCCGTGCAGCAAGCCCCTGCTAACAATAACGCATTTGTTTTCATTCCTCTAATGTTATCGTAAAAGAAACCAAGAAGAAACCTTCCAACAAGGATCACGCCAGACATGACTGACGATATAGGAATATACATTTATACATAGCAGACTTATGACGTAATTTAAAATCTTTCATAACGTTGCCGTCTCGATCTCCATTCTCCAGTAGTGTGCCTGTTGTTTCGAACAACACTAAGTAACTTTGTGCTTTAGAACGTTTTGGTGATCTTTTATAGAACAAAACTAGCATCCAAATCGCGTCAGAAAGAGGGCCACAAAACGTCGTCCATTAGTTGCTATAAAGGTTTTTTATATCCCGGTCACAGGGTACAGATTGCGCTAAAGGGATTGGTCGTGTGACGTAGGGATGACAACAAATGCATTTCTATCTGCATGTGTATTCTGAACATGAAATGTACATTACAAAATGAAATGAACTGTGCTGTACTTGTCCTTTCTAATCGAGTTTTTTTTTCTTGTTTTTGAAGTTCTTTACCATTTTACGCTTAGCAGTCACCCTTGTCGTCTAGCATTTGGGTGTCTTCAGTACATGGTAGCGTGAAAACTGCAACACAATTTTGGTCCACATATTATAGGAACGCGCAGACAACGTGTAGCAAGCTCTCTACTTGAAAGTCCACTGCCGCCATTACTGTTCAAAGATACACTTCTGTAGCAGATGGTTATGAAACGCTACACACAGGTCTAGCTATGGTTCATTTAGACACAGGACAATCCAGTTCTGCACACGTCGTCTTCATATCAAGTAATTTGACAAATGACACTACTTCGTTCTAGAAATACAAAGCTATCAGTGCGAGAAACAGCGAAAAATAGACTGACGGGCTAACGGCGTCATGGCACTTTAACCCTTTCAGCCACGACACACCACAGCAAGACATGGTTTGAGCATGATAGTTCAAGGGTGGTGCCACAATAGCTTGGCGCCCAAAGGCGCCAAACTATTCTGGCACCACCCTTGAACTGTCATGCTCGATCTGTCAAAAGTGTAATACAGTCCTTCAGAGGGCAACTTCATAATTTGGGGATTTCGGTCCTGGGGTAGAATGTTTTAAGCACTATTCGCGAACCAGCTCTTGGGGGTCGTTTCTCGAAGTTAACCGCAGCCAGGACTCAGTTGCGTGAGTGAGCTTAGTGATGCGCAGGCCACTAAGAAAGGTGCTCCACGATAGCGGAGCACCTTGCTTAGTAGTCTGCGCAGCGCTAAGCTCACTCATGCAACTGCGGTTTCTGAACTCCGTCACTCGGCGGGCCGTCCCACTCCAGCAAGTCAATAGTGATGGTATAAATGTCGTATTTGCTCCTTATCTCTCCAAACTCTGCCGTTGCCGGTCCCAAGCCCGGATGAGAAAGGAGGAGGGAAACAACTATGGCAAACATACAAGAAAAAACTACGCCAAAACTGTTGCAAACTACTCCAAACTGCTAACTAGTCTCCGATCACTATTAGTGCCAGTGGGACAGTAAACTGAAACAAACATTATCCCTCCAACACCTCTTGAGCGGTTGCGGTAAGCGGATTGTTGTTCCCTGGTCTGTGGTTTCGGATCTCACGGCTGTGAATTGTGTGCGGGTCTGTGATTTACCTGATAGGCCGTTTGGTCCAACATCACAGACAGGCACGTGATGAGAGAGAATCGGCAGAGTGGGCTTTTTACTAAGCGGACAACAGAGCGAATTGCTGTATATATACTTGCCCATGTAATAATAATAATAATAATAATAATAATACCGTTATTATATAGGCGCTTTTTCTCAATTCTGGGGCAAATCGACTCAAAGCGCCGCGAACTGAAACCCAACACGCACACTCACGTAACAGACACGGATTTACGCCATTTAAAACAAACACGGTACAAGACAGACAAGGGCCAATTCAGCTACTGAAGTTACAGAGATTTTTGATCGTTTGTGTTTGAAATTTGTAAAGTGGCCTGAAACCGGTACCAAAGTGTGGGTGGTGGGTGGGGGGAGGGGGTGGTTGGGGGGTGGAAGAACCGGAGTACCCGGAGAAAGAACCCCCATGTGACGATCCCGGCCCCGGTAGCTGGACTCGCAATCCAGGGGAAAAAGACGGGCTTGTTCAATAGCATGTCCGTTGTAAGGTCCTGGTAAATCAAAGTGGCACAGTTGGAGTGCGCCTGAGTTGATCAGTGTTCAGGTCGTACTTCATAGGCAATAGATTTCCCTGTCCTCCATAACCCGCCTGCCAGGGCCGTCCATTATCACTTCGGTGCTGTGGACGTTAAACCCCGAACTAACCATCCGCTGAACATCAGAAGGCGAAACCTGCCACTGTGGAGAACCGTGGACAGTGCGAGAGGTATATGTACGAAATACGATGTGTCGATTAGCCCTGTGGCTGTCGGCAGCGGTTTGCGTCGCGATGATTCCGACAGGAATCATCGCGACGCAAAGCGCTGCCGACATCCGACAGGAATCATCGCGACGCAAAGCGCTGCCGACATCCGACAGGAATCATCGCGACGCAAAGCGCTGCCGACATCCGACAGGAATCATCGCGACGCAAACCGCTGCCGACATCCGACAGGAATCATCGCGACGCAAACCGCTGCCGACATCCGACAGGAATCATCGCGACGCAAACCGCTGCCGACATCCGACAGGAATCATCGCGACGCAAACCGTTGCCGACATCCGACAGGAATCATCCCTACACAAACCGCTGCCGACATCCGACAGGAATCATCGCGACGCAAACCGCTGCCGACATCCGACAGGAATCATCGCGACGCAAAGCGCTACCAAGCATCCGACAGGAATCATCGCGACGCAAACCGCTGCCGACATCCGACAGGAATCATGCCTACGCAAACCGCTGCCGACAGCCACAGGGCTAATCGACACATCGTATTACGCGTGTGCTTTTGACAAAACCCGTTACCGACAGCCTAAGGCCGGGTTACGTTGTATTTTCTTTCGTGGATTGCACACAATTGCCAACTAAATGTCTTCTCAACTGAACGTTGCATCTCAGTTCAAATATTGGGAAATAGAGTCAAGATCTCAGCTTCAATATCCACAGACCTGAAGGCCCACTACCGCCGTAACTGTTCAAAGATACACTTTAGTAACAGCTATTAGTGCGAACAAAAGCTAAAATAAAAAAAAATAGATTGACACTCTAACGGCTGCACGGATTAAATAAGTGCGAGTACGCGTGTGCTTTTGCTGCTTGTCCAAACTGCTGTTAAGTCTTAGGTGTCGACAAGGCTAACAAGCACATGTGCTGAATGCGTTCAGGAGTATAATATAATAATAATAGCGCATTAATAGGCTTTCCATGAAATCGCTCAAGCGCCGCGCGAACTGAACCAACAAGCACGACATGCGTTCTCACACACTGCATCGAACATTCACGGTGCTAAGGCAGCTCAGCGAGTACTGAGTTTTGAATCAAGTCGTTGTATTGAATTGATTAGTGGCGAGCTGTACCAATGTATTCGTATGTACTAAACTCAGTACATTTCGCAGAGTTTGACGCGAGTAGCGCGACATGTCGGCATACCGAAGGAGTACTGAGTGTCAATATACGAAGTACCATGCTGTATAGTGTCAGCTTTTCGTGCGAAGTGCACGCACGTATTAAACAGTGGGCAACGAGAAACCATATTATGTCTCATGCTGGGCGTGATGTCAATGCAAAACTCGTGCACGGTATTGCTAAGCTTCAGTTCTTCACCTGACTAACGTTGGAAATTACTCCTGTTGCGTGCGAACGGTTTGTAAAAGACCTAGGACATAGATCTGTACTGTTTAACCCTTTTAGCCACAAGGTCCCGTTTCTCAAATTTTGGAGGTGTTGCCTAAGGACTATGTACCATCTGCAGGAGATGGATTAACCTATGATAATTTAAGGGTAGTGTCAGATTAGCTTGGCGCCTTCAGGCGCCAAGCTAATCTGGCACTACCCTTGAATTATCATGGTCAATCCATATCCTGATGTAGGGACTCGGAGCTAAATGGATTAAGGCAAAAGATATTAAAGGTCGTTTGACATCGGAGTACGCACAACGTTTTTCGCAACTATCGCAAACAACCACTTTTCTGTACCAGTCTTAGAATAAATATCATCCAGTGGCAGTTGACCTAATACGATGTGCTTTTGTAGAGACTCAAAGAAGTACCCAACGGAGAAAAAAACACGCTTAGAAAAGACGGGTACAACACAATTTATTACTATTTCGGGTAAATACCCTTTGTCAAAATAGACAAACAACCAGAGAGATTGGCCGCTACTTATCTTCATTCGCAGAAGGAATGTGGCCACATCCCTTCTACAAAAGCAGATAAGTAGCGGCTGATTTCTCTGTTTGTTTGTCTATTTTGACAAAGGGTATTTACCCGAAATATTAATAAATTGTGTTGTCCCCGTCTTTTCTAAGCGTGTTTCTTTATCGTTCGGTACTTCTTTGCATTTTACACGCTTGGCAGTCACCTTTGTGGTCTGGATTGCATAATTTTTAAATTATTCCTAGTCATAAAACAACTAAAACTTTCAGTTTTCTCTTCTTTATTCCGAAGCGTGTTTCTTTTTCTTTTTTTTTTTTTTTTTTTTTCTTTTTTTGTCTATGCAAGTTCCAGTTTTGTTCCTTACGTCAGAGGGTCATTAAACCGCACAACACCATACGAAAGCACGTGGTATGCGGAGAGGCGACCACACACAAAGTACTGGAGACTAAGTCCATCCTGGCTGTATTCCCTTGGGTCTGGCCCCTGGGTCTGCCTCACGGGATGGGGATCAAGGGGTGACCCGGGGAAGTATCAATATCTCATTATTAGGCAGATAGGGGACAATGTCGTGGTCTGCCAAGCCAATTGTGGTGAATCTCCTTCCATATCTGCACGAGGCAAAGATTCTCTCGAGGCTCTGCATTGCAGGGCTCATGAGAATCTATGCCTCTTGCGCGTACACGCATATGCTTCGTGCACGTGAAGCCCGGTACGAGTTGCATCTTGGCCGGAAGAAGTCGTAGGTATTTTTAGAGTGTGACTTTTCTGTCAATCATACCAGAAGACTCCTGGTGCATGGTAGTCCCAGGTTGAAACGCAGATAACCTGCTTATTGTGAGAATTTTTGAGAGTTTTTGTGCGGAGCGAGGGACGTGACGCCGAGACGTCAAAGTCAACAGACGCTGCCGCTGGAGGAACGTGTCGTGAGGACATTCACAGTTCGGGGAGCGAGAGACTTGGTGCCAAGCTATCAAATCAGACCAAAAAGGTGACTGCTTGTCTATTTTGACAAAGGGTATTTACCCGAAATATTAATAAATTGTGTTGTACCCGTCTTTTCTAAGCGTGTTTCTTTCTCCGTTGGGTACTTCTTTTCAAGCTATCAAAGTCAACAGAGGTTGCGCTAGAAGAGCGCGTCGAGAGGACGTCCACAGCTCAGGGAGAGAGGAAAAGCTTCAGGAACTCGCGACGAATGAAACTGCACGCTTTGACGTGGAGGAACGTGCGAACGATACAGAACGATAACACCAGTCGAGAAGGTTGGATAATGAGGACAGTTTACCTAGCCTGGCTTTTATTATATTGTGTGTCGGTGGATGTGAGTGTGACTTGCTAGTGTTGAGCATTGTGTACTTTGTGAAGAGTAATTTTTGTTAGTTAGGATTATACGCTGGGCAACACAAAAAAATGAAATGTTTTGCGTTTATACTGCACGAATGCGTTCGACGGAGAGTTTGCGTTGTTTTGGTGGGTAGATGGATGGTTGGATGGATGGACGGACGGACTCGTTAACTCATTCAATCATTCGTTCGTTTGTTCGTTCGTCCGTCCATTTATTCATTCATTCTTCAACATACAAGTCGCCTCTTTAAACTGCTGTCCACGATTAGCTCAACAAGCCAGCTGGTTGGGCCATGCCCTGTCGCAATATGAAAATCGATAAATGCTTAATGCGAGAACATTTTACCGGACAATCATTTTGCAAAAACAGACCTTTAACGATCACATGGAAGAATGTGACCCAGTTATAACTTTGAAGGACCATTTGGATGGAACCTTTAAGTGCCCTTCACTTCCGGTGGCAGCAGATTGTATTTCTGAATTTTTTTGTTCATCCAACGCCTCGAAGCCCTAACCATCCAAGGAACGTAGATACAAAGTGGTGTCAGCAAGAGGCATAAGATCCTCATGAGCCACCGCAATTGCGGTGGCTCATGAGGATCTATGCCTTTTGCAGTTGGATGGATCGTGTTCACGTTTTCTCAGTAGTCCAGTGGTAAAGTGCATGCATGCACTTCGAGATCCCATCAAAATGGCCCTCCAGATTTATAACTGTATTGTATAACAAAGATCACGCGCGCGTGTTGTGCAAAGTGCAATGCAGCAGAAGCGACGATCAATACCAATACGTGAAACTCTTACGACGTCTTGCCACTTGTCGCAAATAGGGTCACCATTAAAATATTCATGAAAACGTTGAAATTATTCGCTATGGTGAATTATGCTCATGGACAGTACCTGATGAACTCGCTATTCTCTCATCGTTACACACCAGTAGTGCCTGATTGGCTGTAGCCTTCTTATTGGTGCTGTAATGCTCTGGCACTCCGCGTGAACTGTCAGGGACCAATCAGGTCATGCCGTGTCAGCATACAATGTTATCTAATCAGCATACAAGTGGAAGGGCGTGTGTTTGTACGAGCTTGTGCACAAGAAAATCCCACGATTTCCGTGCTTCTGTTTAATTTATTTAACCCCTTCACTGTCGAGAAAAAACGTAAACACAATCCAACTGCAAGAGACATAGATGCGAATGCGGGGGACTCATGAGGATCTATGCCTCTTGCTTAGAAAAAAAAATGTATCCACGTTTCTTGGACGGTTTTGGATGTTGGTCTTTAAATGAACGAAGATTTAAGCAGCAAAAAAGTTCGCACAGTGGCAGGGAAGGGGTTAGTGCTAACAGAGGTGGGCCGTTCTATGACCGTTTTGTTGTTCAAACATTTAGGGTTGAATCGCTTCTTCTTACATGAAAAGCCTGTTTAGAGATGTTCAGCCAAACAAAGGCGTTAACACCTTTGCTGCCGAAAAGAGATGAATACGACCCATCTGCAAGAGACATAGATCCTCATGAGCCCCCGCTACTGCGGGGGCTCATGAGGATCTGTGTCTCTATTAGACCAATCTGTATTCATGTTCCCTGAACGGGTGTGGCCTTTGGTCTTTGAATTACCATCGATTTGAGAAACAAAATATGCGCCAAGTGGCAGGGAAGGGCATCTGAAATAGATGTATCAACATAAATAATGTGTATATGTGTTACAACATTCAACCGTTCATTTAAAAGACTTGATTTGATTTCTTTAAAGATACATTTTAATTTTATTTACACACTACTTTAGTTCACTGTCGAGAAAAATCGAAGGCTACCCAAATGCAAGAGGAATAGATCTTCAAGAGACCCCGCAACTGCGGGAATTCATGAGGTTCTATGCGTCTTGCTCAAACCACTTTGTATCATATTCCTTTAACTTATAATTATAGGTATCTTTGAAGTTGAATTTACATTGTTTTCAAAGATACAGTTTGCTTCCAGTGGCAGTTCCCAGGGTCACCCTGGTCAGCCCCACAGGGTGGGTTTCCCCTCTATTCTGGGGCATGTGTTTCTGTCTAACCTTGGTTTTTTATACTCTCCCTACTGTCTGCGCTGCCTGTAGCTCTTGATATTGGATGTGTGTTGCTAAAATTAATGGTCTTCAGCTTTATTTAGGCCCCATGTCGTAGGTTTATTTAACGCATTAGACCGGCTGGAGACATAGATTCATTATTCTGTTTAGTTGGGTTTTTTTTCACAAGCAGTGCAGGCACGTCCTGAGAAAGTCTTGTTGCTGTCGGGACGTTCAGCAATGTACAATCAATGCTTCCAGTGGTGATGAAGGGGTTCAGTACCCGAATTCATCTCGCTGGTCAGACATTTATTCCTCTCGCTGTGATATGGCCATAGTAGCTAGCTCGTTGTTAAACCGCAATATCCATCAAGTTCTGACACGCTGCAACAGGAAATGGTTCGACCATATCAGGCGCCAAGCTATTCTGGCACCACCCTTGAACTATCATCCGTCTCCTGAGCAAGAATGCAGTCAGAAAATTTCTACCCTGCTGCTCTTTGTGTCAGATGAAGGTGTCGAGAAAACATGTGTCTGCCTGCAGTAATTTTCCCATTTCCTGTTGCTTTGGGTCATCTTCTGTTTAGATATTTTCTGAAGTGATGTGTCTGAAATTGATGGCCTGAGGAACTTCAAAACCTGAAGAGACTAAAAAATAAATGAAATGGGGACGGTGGGGTGGGGGTGGGGGGGGGGAGAGACTTTGAATTTGTAATAACTGTTTGCTGGTCTGTGATTCTGGATCTTCCAGTCGTAAGGGGTGAAATCACGGGCCAGCGCACAACAGTTGAGACAATGTATGTGTCATCCTTCCCAAAAGGGTCGACCGGTTCCATCGGAAAGGCAACTTGATTTTATCACAGCTCCTTTTTTTTCTGTTAATCTTTATTCCATTCAGCACTGAGACACAACAGTATATGGATAGACCATGATAGCTCATGGGTGGTACAGGACTGAATAGCTTGGTGCCTAGAGACGCCAAACGGTTCCTGCAAAAAAAAAAAACACCTCCTGAACTATCGTGGTTGATCTCGCACTCTATACAGCGATTTTCGTCTCCCACCTTCAGTCTCTGCCTAGGCTGTTTCGTTCGCGAAAGTAGTGCATCACTTTACCTTTTCCTTGAGGTAAATGGTTGAAATAGTGAGCGCAGTTGCTGTGCGTTGTGGCTTGCAAACATCTTCGCTGACAGAAGTGGCCGCCGTCGATTCAAAAAGTTGTCAGATCTGCGCCAAAAGCCTAGACAACAAAAGGTGTTCCAGTGTTTGCTGTCGACTACGCCGGCTACGGTAAAAATGCCGCAGCCAGGCGGCGTCGCCATTAACCCATTCTGTCCAAGGTACGAAATACCCACCTTTTGGAGTCGTCCTATGTGGACTGCATTACTAAGGAGATAGGTAAGCCATGATAGTTCAAGGGTGGTGCCAGAATAGCTTTGCGCTTCTGGGCACCAAGCTATTCTGGCACCACCCTTGAACTATCAGGGTCGATGCATATCTTGCTCTGGTGTGTCGGGACTGATTGAGTTAAAAACCGAATCAATACCTTGAACACAGACAATATCCGCCTTTGACAACCGATTGTTTCTTATGACGTTCACCTGATTAGGTTAGTGTCAGCTAAGTAATAACACGGTCACCAAAGATACCTGAAAATGCCATTTATGACATATTTGACGATGCAAATGCAGAAGAAAAAAAATCAACACTAATGCAAAGTCGGCAATGAGCCTATGACTAATGGCTGGATTGTGTAAAATGAAGGCACGAAGGATGACGTCATAATCGAATCGCGGTGTGTGGGTCGATTGTAGTCTTCAGAGGACAGCTCCCAGCTTTGGGAAAATTGATCTTAAGGTCACAGTGTTATTGAAATGAGACAAAAATAGACAAAATCACCACGTAGTCTTTGCCAAGTTTTGGAAAAGATCTCTTGGAACTACTAAGTTATGCAAAGAAATTTAGGTGAGACTCCACAGGGCGACTGAGGAATACTCCCATGGCTATGTGCCCTTGAAGGGCTCCGGCTCCGTAAATCGTGAACTTCCTCGACTGGTGGAGATTCCTGAGCGTTGGGGTAGAGCACCGGGTCTTTCCGAGCGCCGACATACCACTAGAACAGGCAAAGCTCATTGGAATGAACTATCACGTTTTATTTGATCTGTTTTTGGAATAATGCGTAAATCTCATATCACCACTGTCGAAGAGAACATATTTCTCAGACAGACATAGTGATATCACCAATAAGGCGTATTAAACCCGTGCATTTACCGATAAATTAAATCGAATCCCTCGTAAATTTTCTGATAAATTAGATTCCAAAACCTCATACAATACACAGGTCAGCATAAGGTCTGCCATTCTATCAGCAATCAGTATAAAGCCAGTAGCGCGGAGAACGTTTGTCTAACAAAACCCAAAACCGACGCCAGTCCTCTATTTGTCCAGCAAATACTAATCCGCTCCCCGTGTATATATACAATTCCAAGAGCTCGAGCTAAAGTCAATCTCTGCAAGAGACATAGATCCTCATGCGCCAGTGCAAGATGCACGGGCTCATGCGGATCTATGCCTCTTGCTGAAGTATGTGAGTTGCCTCTTGCTAAAGTAGCCTACGTATTCGTATATTAATTTGCTGTATGGAGAACCCTCGGAAGACCGGTACCTTTCTCAATAGCAGCCCCATCATGCAGGGACTGATAAATATCTATTCCTAATACTGAACTTGACTTAAATGGGGACCTGCGTGGGCTGACGAAGATCTATGCCTAATATTGAACAAGACAACTCAGGACCTGCAGGGACTGATGAAGATGCCTCCAAAGAAGCTGAGCAGGCGTACCTGCAGTATATATGATGCCTCTTACTAAACCATGCTCACAACATTTTTCTCGCAAAAATCATATCCCATGTCATTTACTTCGCCGTTTCTCAGTCGAAGGAGGCCAATGTGAGTTGAGGGAAGGATTTCTGCGTGTAGATTGCGGTCGCCTCCCCCTCCGGAGCCCTGAGAGTTAGGATCGATCTGCATGGATTATGAAGTTTGCACACCCAGAGGAGATCAGAGAATCGGGTCTCGTATCCTTGCACACATATATATACGGTATGTTGTGAGAGCATCCCCCACCCTCCCCCCAAGTCATATAGTAACCCCATTCGCTGCCGAGAAAAACTGGACTGCAAGAGGCATAGATCCTCGCGAGCCCCCGCAATTGCGGGGGCTCGTGAGGATCGATGCCTCTTGCTGAAGCCAATTTACATCCATGTTCTTTTGACGGCTGATGATACATAGTGTTGAATTGGCAGTGAATTCCCAATGACTTCAAAGCTACAATCTGCCTCCATTGGCAGTAAAGTAAAACAAACGTGAAACGTATAGGTCTTTTGTCCACCACGAAGGTGATTTCAAAGACGGAGGCACCGAAAAGAGGTCAGAACAAAGTTTGACCTCAGCTGGGTTCGAACCCACGACCTTTCGGACAAGAGTCGAACGCTCTACCAACTCTCTCGTTCGTTCCTAGAAGTCGTTTGTTGCAAACGAAACCTCATTAATATGTTATGCGTCTTTTCTCCCGAACGGTACCGTCATTAATATGTTATGCGTCTTTTCTCCCGAACGGTACCGTCATTAATATGTTATGCGTCTTTTCTCCCGAACGGTACCGTCATTAACTCCATGACTCATGTTCACCTGATCAGATTATGGACACAATCGAGATCCTTCAGGAGTGCGTCTTGGATACTAAGATGTGGATGACTTCAAACAAATTACAGTTGAATGACGGAAAAACTGAGGCCATGATAATTGCTTCCCCGAGGTTGACGAAGACGCTGACACTCCCCCCGTCATTACAAATCTGTGGTGCCACTGTCCCCTTCTCCCCCCATGTAAAAAATCTGGGTGTCACACTTGATAGTAGCCTGTCCATGCGCCTTCATGTGAACAACGTTTGCAGATCCGCCTATACTGAACTGCGACGTATTGCTTCAGTCCGCCACTATCTGACACCTGAAGCAACTAAAGTACTTGTCTGCGCTTTTGTTTTGTCTAAATTAGACTATTGCAATGCTCTTTTGGCTGGCTGTTCCCAGTGTCTGATTGGCAAACTCCAGAAAATTCAAAACTCAGCTGCTAGGTTGATTCTTAGAGTCCCTAGATCAGATCATATCACACCCCATCTGTCTGCCCTACACTGGTTACCTGTAACGGCTAGGATTCAGTACAAAATTTCATGCATGACTCACAGTTGTATTACCTGTTCCTGCCCACACTACCTTGCCTCTCTTCTCCAGCTGTATACGCCCTTGAGACAGAATTTGCGCTCTGCTGCCGACCCTCGAGTTTTACGTATCCCTCTTGTCAAAACAAAGTCGTTTGGTGGGAGGTCATTCAGATACCAGAGCCCAGTTGTTTGGAATGATCTCCCACGCGAACTGAGATACGTGGATTCGAGAGAGGCATTCAAGCGTGCCCTAAAGACCCATATGTTTTCTGTCAGCTACAAATGACTTTGTCACACACCTGTCATGTTAAAGTCATCTCTATCTATTTATAGAAGTAGTGTGTGTGTGGGTGTGTGTGTGAATGCCAGTATGAGTCCATGAGCGTAGCACTTTTGAATGGTGACTTCATAGCTTGTTTACAGAGTGCGTTGTATTTTGTTTTTGTACTTTTTGTTAATTCCATTTTTGTAATTAGTTATTTTTTGTACATTAGTTTTTGTTAAGCGCCTAGAGCTCTAATCTGAGGTTAGGCGCTATACAAGTACTCATTATTATTATTATTAATATGTTATGCGTCTTTTCTCCCGAACGGTACCGTCATTAATATGTTATGCGTCTTTTCTCCCGAACGGTACCGTCATTAATATGTTATGCGTCTTTTCTCCCGAACGGTACCGTCATTAATATGTTATGCGTCTTTTCTCCCGAACGGTACCGTCATTAATATGTTATGCGTCTTTTCTCCCGAACGGTACCGTCATTAATATGTTATGCGTCTTTACTCCCGAACGGTACCGTCATTAATATGTTATGCGTCTTTTCTCCCGAACGGTACCGTCATTAATATGTTATGCGTCTTTTCTCCCGAACGGTACCGTCATTAATATGTTATGCGTCTTTTCTCCCGAACGGTACCGTCATTAATATGTTATGCGTCTTTTCTCCCGAACGGTACCGTCATTAATATGTTATGCGTCTTTTCTCCCGAACGGTACCGTCATTAATATGTTATGCGTCTTTTCTCCCCAACGGTACCGTCAGTAGCAGTCAGGACTTTACCGATTTAACCCAAGGCCGAATTTTCCAAATGTTGGAGGTGTCACCTAACGACTGTGTACCTTTTGCAGGAGATGGATCGACCATGATAATTCAAGGGTAGTGCCATATTAGCTTGGCGCCTGAAGGCGCCAAGCTAATATGGCACTACCCTTGAATTATCACGGTCGATCCAATTCCTGTTGTCCCCCACCCGGGTCTGCCCTGGGGGACTTGGGTGGGGTTAACTACTTTTTAGTTCCCAGGGTCATCCTGGTCAGCTCCACAGGGTGGGTTTTCCGCCTCTATTCTGTGGTATGTGTTTCTGTCTACCCTTGGTCCATTCACCTGTATTTTCCTTTTTTAAACTCTCCCTACTGTCTGCGCTGCTTGTATCTCTTGATATTTAATGTGTGTTACTAAATGGTCTTAGGTTTATTTAGCATATTTGACCGGCTGGCGACATACATTCAATATTCTGTTTAGTTGAGTTGTTTTTTTTATTCACAAGCAAAGCAGGCACGTCCTGAGAAAGTCTTGTTGCTGTCGGGACGTTAAGCAATGTACAACCACAACCACATCCAATTCCTGTTGTCGGGGCTAAATGAGTTAATGGTTACACCTTTCTATAGTTTCCGGCCGTCCTTTTAGATCTGAGGATCTAGAACTAGCTAGAACCCAGAGAAAATGTATAGGTTATGTGAACTAGAACGGAAAGGCCCACCTGATTTTTTTTTTTTTTTTTTTTTTTTTTGCCGTTTCATAGATAAGAGTCGGTTAACGTTAAAACCTTTGAACAGAGGTTACCAGATGTTAAATCAGAAGTATGTCAAACATTGCACGGAATTCAAACATCCCTTGGATTCACCCAGTCTGCTCCATCTGCAAGAGGTGTATGTTCTCATGAACCCCTGCAGCCGCAAGGAGTTGTCTCATGGGCATCCACAGTTTGAATTACTTCTCCGGTATTAACTGTACGACTGCTAAGAGGATGCATGCTACAGTGATCAGTGCGATCCAGGTGCACGCTCCCTTTAGTCCTTACTATAAAGAGGATCAACCTGATATCTTTCCTTACGATGAAGAGGCTCGACCCAATGTCTTTGTCCTGTTTCTGATTTAGGAATAACTCTGTTTTGGAATAACACCTATTTAAGAATAACTCCTGTCCAGGAATAACTCCTATACGCTGATTCTGCTGCGAGTGAAGGACTTTCTTCATACACGCCCGCAGCATTAGAGGAAAGAGAGCGAATTTTTTTTTTTTAATCTAGAGATCTGACGTCCTCAAGTCTCAACCTACTGCCCTTGACCAGATTCTGATTTAGGAATAATTCTGTTTAGGAATAACACCTATTTCGAATATCTCCTATTCAGGAATAACTCCTATATTCTGATTCTATGGCGAGTGAAGGACTTTCTTCATACACACCCGCAGCATTAGAGGAAAGAGAGCGAAAACTTTAACTAGAGACCACGCGTCCTCAAGTCTTTTATGCAGCCACTAGCTTTTCCTTCCAAGAGGCGTAGATTCTCATGAGCCCCTGCGGATGCAGGGGCTCATGAGAATCTGCGTCTCTTGTTGGTATATAAGATCTGATCCCATGTATATCACCTGACTGAGGAGCTTGTCCGGGGTTACCTATAAGTTCCCAGACGGGAATCTACAAAAGCTAGACAGACAGGCCCAATCGACTTTCCCCAAAATTCCCACCCCCTTTCTGACTGATAGAAATCTCTGACGTCGACAACTTCAAGACATACCTCGGCCACGGTCAGTGTCACAAGCAAGGAAATGGATTGACCTTAATAGTTCAAGGACATGTCCATTGTGGTTCGATCTTGTTCTCTCAGTGCATTATCCGGCCGCCCCTTCCCTGCCACTAGACGTTTTTTGTTTCTGAAATCTCCGTTCATTCAGCCCACCACTAGCTACAACGGACCAAGTAACGTGAATACACATCGGTCTCAGCAGGAGACATAGATCTTCATGAGTCCCCGCGACTGCGGGGGATCATGAGGATCTATGTCTCTTGCAGTTGGATCGTTTTTACTGTATAATTCTCGGCAGTGGAGAGCTTTAAGTCCTTCAATGCCCGATAAATGCAAACACGTACCACACAACTGCAAGAGGAACGGAACCTCATGAGCCCACAACATTGCCGCGCGGGCTTATAAGTTCTTTGCTTTTCGCTATCTAAACGCTGTAAATCATATCCGTCTTTCTGGACTGATGGTGAAGGATCATTCGATGTTCAATCTCACAAACCAGATAGGTGATGCTAGCGCTGGCAGAATTGTATGCAAACCAAGGGGAATCACAGCGCTGGACAGACAACAGTTAGATCCACCTATCTGGTTTGTGAGTATCTATAACTCGAGGCAAATGTGTATCGTTACATTTTTGTGTAATGTTCTGTGCATCTACTGTGGGAAATCAGGGTATTTACCCGACCACATATAGTAGCGCACCTTCATGTTTGTGTATGTATGTTTCTCCTGCCTACTTCCTAAGTTCCGGAGAAAGACATGGGTTATATAAGAGACCTGATCCATTCGTTTGAGGATGGAAATGATCGTCTTATTCTATACCTGCGTATTTCTCTGTGGGCTGGCGATTGGGTGCCTGATAGGCGGGGGCAGGGGATCTAACTGTTGTCTGTCCAGCGCTGTGATTCCCCTTGGTTTACATATGATGTTCAATCTGCCACGCCGCTGTCGAGGACATAAGTTGTGCGTCCGCTGCTGCCATGACTGAACGGGTTAATTACAAACGTTTTTCCTTTAATTCATTCAGGCCCGACACAGCCCAGCAAGATGTGGATCGACCATGATAGTTCAAGGGTGGTGCCAGAATAGCTTGGCGCCTATAGGCGCTAAGCTATTCTGGCACCACCCCTCCTACATTGTACTGCAGTTCTCAGAGGACAACTCCAAAACGTGGGTATTTCGTACCTGGGACACAACGGGTTAACTGATGCAGCCAAAGCATCTCAATTCCCAAATTTGCGAGTTGGTTCTAAAGACTTCCTTTCTGTTCATAAGATAGCTCGACCGATGATAGTTCAAGAGTGGTGCCGGATTAGCCAAGCGCCAAGCTATTCCCTCCAGACGCCAAGCTATTCCGACAGCACTCTTGAACTTTCACTGTCGACCGGTAATCTCGATTTGGTGTGTCCTAGCTTTAGCACGGCGAACTTTACAACAGAGAAGGTTATTTCAAAGATGGGACATGGACAATGAAATGGGCTGGCATAGATTAACTCATTCAGCCCGACGGCCGTATTTCCCAAATTTTGGAGGCGTCATCTAATGACTATGCACCAGTTGCTGGAGATGGGTCGACCATGATAATTCAAGGGCAGCAGTGCCATATTAGCTTGGCGCCGACAGGCGCCAAGTTAATCTGGCACTACCCTTGAATTATCATTTGTCGACCCATCTCCTGCTATAGTGCGTCATGGCTGAATGGGTTAGGGGTTCGAACAATAAACGACCTTTGGGACGGACAGTGATGCGGCTCACTCACCTGATCTGCATAGGTTCCCACGGATATAGGTTTACATTAGTGAACATCAGACCTAAGCTATCACTTTTGTATGCACTGCACGGCAGAAGATTCTAACACGGCATACGCAAGTTTCGGCTCTGAAAGTGAAAAGAGTCCTCCGACAAAAAAATAGAGGGTTAGACTGTTTTTCGCCATCTGCTATAATCGTGCAAAAGCGCTCAAAGCCGGGACCCGACTCCCCTCTGCAAATTACTATTGGCACAAAGTAAAAAAAAACCCTCATGACCTCCTTCATCTCCGAAAAACATATCTTTATTGAGAGACAAGCGCTGATTTCCATCAGGAAGATGCATAGACTCTCAAGAGCCCCTGCGACCGCAGGTACTCATGAAAATCTATCTATGTTGCAGATAGATCAAACAGGACTGGTCTCCTCTCACCAAAACTCTATTGGCACAAGGATTTTTGCACGCGATTGCCGGCGGGTCGATGTCGATTGATGGAACGGCCGACGTCCGTGACGATTCACCGCAACGGCCAAAGAAAACGTGCCGCGTGCGCCAGTCGTCCGATGTAGATTGGTGGAGAGCAAACGCACGTGACGTAGCGTGACTGACGTGACTTGTCAAGAGAGGCGAAAGAAATCTAAGTGCTGGTCGATTAGCGGTGGTAATGAGAAGGCGGGCAAATAGACGGCAACCAAACATCAATTTACGAATCGATCTTGATCGGCGAGGGGAACTGTGATTGACTGATCTACAGATGGATGGATGGATGGATGGATATATGGGTGGGTGGGTGGGTGGTCGGGTGAAAGGATGGATGAATGGTTTGGTGGAAGGATGGATGAATGGGACTGTGTTGGTGGATGGATGGATGGATGGATGGGTCTGGGTAAAATGGATGGATAGATGGATACACTTGTTGACGTGGCGGCTCGTTCTTTCCTTCGTTCATACATGTTTGTATTCATTTATTCATTCACTCACTCATTTATTCATTTCTTTACTCATTCGTTCAATGGCTCATTCATTCATTCATTTAAATTAATACCTAAAAAAGTAACACACGTTTAACTAGTTTGTGTAGAAACCAAGGTGATCAAGCGCTGTCCTTGAGCAATCACCGTCAATCCATCTCGCTCAGTTTATGGGCATTTCATAACATAATATTCCAGCTAAGGTCTTTGCAGTAAATGGGGTCCCCTGGCCCCCGTCCCAGGACCTTTCATCAGCTCACGAAGGCATTCCGAGTACCTCAAACCCAGATAACTAGTTGATGCAAAAAGATCGGAAGATAATGGATGATAGCGTCTCTACTTGCAAGAGGCATAAATTCTCATGAGCCCCTGCGACCGCAGGGGCTCATGAGAATCTATGCCTCTTGCAGACGGTGCTGACTGAATACTGCACGTCTATTCAGTTTGGAACGGGCACAAAAGTCTGGCATGATGTAAAGAATCCGCTCCCTGCAATTACCGTTATTGAAGTACCGTTTCAACCAGTGGTTTACAGCGTGTGCCTTGCAAGCGTGCAAAATGTAAAGAAACAACCAACAAACGAAGAAACACGCATTGAAAGGACAAGCACAAACAATTATGTAACTAATAAAAAGACAGAAAAAAAAACCCACCGCCTTGGAGCTCTCTTTGCTTTCAGAGCATTTTTCTTTTCCTTTTGATTATTTCGTTAGTAAAGCACATGGTCGCGGATGAGGCCAAAAGGCTTTCCCACGTGACACGTGCAGTTACGAGTGATACACCACGAGGACTCCTGGGTCAATGTCTGATAACGTCACACGCCTTACTTGCTGAGTCGCCGGCTGTGTTTATCCCTTTGGCTCTCGACAGCGCTTTTTGTCACGATGATTCCTACCCGAATCATGGTGACAAAAAGCGCTACCGACCGCCAGAGGGTAATTTGTTCTGCGCTATTCCGCAGGCTCAGGAACGGTGTACGAGCTACGGCTTTTGACAGTGGTCGTTCTATACTAAACATAAGAAGTGTCTTTCCTATGATTAGCGCCGCTGCCAGGAACTTAATCCGTGCAAGATTCCTGAACCTGTGGCCACACCTCTCCTGCCGTTCTCTCATTTCGTACTCTTCAAAGTCTGCGAAATCGGTTCCATTTTGTAATGGTAAAGGATTTGCCTCGGATGAAGGAACGTTTGGCCCCAAACTGCCAAAGTTAAACTCCATCGTGTCATTTCACACCAAAAACCCTTTAACACATTCTTTAACACATCAGGACCGAAATCCCCAAATTTTGAAGTTGCCCTCTACAGGACTGTATTACAAATTTTAGAGACAGATCTAGCATGATAGTTTAAGGGTGGTGCCAGGATAGCTTGGCGCCTGTGGGCGCCAAGCTATTCTGGCACCACCCTTGAACTATCATGCTCGATCCATGTCTTGCTGTGGAGTGTCCGAGCTGAATGAGTTAAGTCTACGAACTTACACAAAATCGTAAAGATATTTTTCTAACGTTGTGAAAGGGAAGAGAGACGTGTGACGTAACCCATCGCCCATTTCACACCAGCCAAACCTTTCAAGTCAAGGAAATTACGTATGTTTAGTAAACGTGACTGATTAGAGTTAGAGTCCAAAAATTAAAGGATGACGTTTGATGGGGCGGAAGAGAAGAATGAAGAAAAGTATAACCATTTCACTGCTGAAAAAGAGCGAACAAAGCCCAGACGCAGAAGACATAGATCCTTATGAGCCCCCGCAGATGCGGGGGCTCATGAGGATCTATGTCTCTTGCTGATTGCACTTTTATGTGCGTTCCTTCGCGCAGATTTGATTGGGCTTTCAGTTTAAATAATAATAATTACGGTATTTATAATGCGCTTATCTTATAATAATTATAACTCTAAGCGCGCACTCACAACTCGCGCATGCATGCGCACGCTTTAGACAACAACTCACGTACCACAAATAGTGAAATACATTACGACAGTCAACTTGCGGTGGGGAGTGTGGTGGTATAGTGCTAGAACTGTTGAAAAAGGTGAATTTTGAGGGCGGACTCAAAGGAGGAGAGTGTTTCTGACGGAGAGAGAGTGGGAGAGTGTTCCAGGTGGATGGACCGTATACTGAGAAGGAGCGGGGGCCGAAAGTGCTGAGTTTGGAGCGGGGGATGGGGAGGCAGAGAGGGTCGGAGGCGGAGCGGAGGGAGCGGCGAGGAGTGTAGGGGTGAAGTAAGTTTGAGAGATAGGCGGGAGCGCAGTTGTTCAGGGATTTGTAGAGAGACAGAATCTTGTATTGGATGCGTTGAGGGATGGGAAGCCATTGAAGGAGTTTGAGCAGGGGAGTGATGTGGTCGGATTTTTTCTTTCTGAGGACGAGGCGGGCAGCATTGTTTTGGACGCGCTGGAGAGTGAGAGTGGTAGAGTGAGGAAGGCTGGAAAGGAGAGAGTTGCAGTAGTCGATGCGAGCTAGGATGAGAGAGACAGCTAGTTTGGTGGCAGCTTCGGTAGTGAGGTATTTTCTGATCTGACTGATGCGGCGGAGGTGGAAGTAGCATGCCTGGGCCGTGGCGGAGACGAAGCTGGTCATGGAAAGGTAGAAATCGAGGATAACGCCGAGGTTTTTGGCCGAGTCAGAGAGGGAGATGGGGGTGCTGTCGAGTTGAAGGTGGAGAGATGGAGGGAGCTGGGAAAGTTTCTGGCGAGTGCCTACCAGCATGGCTTCCGTTTTGTCGTCATTCATTTTAAGCTTGTTTGCTGTCATACAGTTTTTTCAAGTCTTCGTAGCAGTCAGCCGTGCGAGTCAGTAGTGACTGAGTGTTGTCGAGTTTATCTTTGTCCAGTAGTTGTGAGTCGTCAGCGTAGAGGTGGTGGTGTATGTGGTGATACTGGATGATGTTGGACAGGGGAGAGGTGTAGAGTGTGAACTTGAAAGGACCGGCCCCAGGACGGACCCCCTGTGGAACTCCGCAGGAGAGCGTGACTAGGTTGGAGGAGACGCCGTCGATGGTGACGTACTGCTGTCTGTCGGAGAGGTAGGAGAGAAACCAGGAGTGAGCAGAGTCAGTGACGCCAAAGGAGTGGTGAAGGCGGGGGAGGAGGATAGAGTGGTCTATAGTGTCGAAGGCGGCAGCTTGCTGTGATTTCAGAAACATAGGTCTCGACAACTGGCAGAAAAGTATTCGCTTCTGGCCTAACTCTTTCACTGTCGATAAAAAGTGAACACAATCCAGCCGCAAGAGACGCAGATCCTCATGACCCACAGTCAGGTGCATCTGCTCATGAGGATCTATGCCTCTTGCTGACACCACTTTGTAGGCATGCTCTTTTGACGGCTGGGGCTCTGAAACTAGCGTTGAAGTACCCCATTCAGCCTTGACGCACTACAGCAGGAGATGGGTCGACCATGATAATTCAAGGGTAGTGCCAAGCTAATCTGGCACTACCCTTGAATTATCACGGTCGATCCATCTCCTGCAACAGGTGCATAGTCGTTAGATGACGCCTCCAAAATTTGGGAAATATGTGCGTCGGGCTGAATGGGTTAACTAAGGGTTTCAGAAACACAGACTGCGTCCACTTGCAGTGAATGGGTTAATTATCTCAGCGGCGCATCAGTCACACCCACACAGCACGTTGTCGGTACTCTGTGATAGCGGCAGGGATGATCAAACAATGAATGACAGGACCACCACCAGGGGCGGATCAGTTACCTCGAGGGGAGGGGTGGGGGTTGCCAACTTTTTGTTTGGGATCTTCAACCCGATACAAAAGGCCACCTCGACGCTAGACCTTTCTTCCGGGGGCCGAAAAATCGAAAAGCGGGAGAGGGGAGGGAGGGGGAAAGGGGGGGGGGAGGGAGCGCGTGCGTGTTAGAACTCTCACCATTCGCCAAAATATCAAACAAGAGGAGGGGGGGGGGGAGTCCAAACATCCCAGAAAGGGACTTTGTTATGCCATTTTAAGAATTTTGAGTCTGGGCACCCCCCCCCCCTCACACACACAGATCCGCTCCTGACCACTAGCTAGCCAAATATGCGAGCAAATCAATGTCTGACACAGTCCCGCGATCGACCGAGTCCGTATCGGCTCATGTCATACCTCATTCTGTCTTTCACTGCCGAGAAAAAGTCAACACGATCCGATTTGGCAAGAGACATAGATCCTCATGCGCCCCCGCAGTCGCGGGGGCGCATGAGGATCTATGTCTCTTGCTGAGGCCAGTTGGTATCCATGTTCCCTGGGACAGTCGTGGCATGTTTGTTCGTTGAAGGAACAACAGATTTTGCGAAAAAAAAAAAATATGCGTTCAGTGGCAGTGAAGGGCAGTTAACTGATCTGGAAACGACCGGCGTGTACTCGATCGTTAGCGAAGTGATTTATGGCAATATCAGTGTCTGCACGACAGGTACCCTGGCTGATCGGCACCATCACGCTAGAGAACCGTATTCAGTGAAGCACGTCTGGAGGTGCAATTTTGTGCGTGCATCGATTCAGATTTTTGTTGTTGCTGTTGTTGTTGTTGTTGTTGTTGTTGGCTCCGCTTCGTGGAATAGTCCCTTTAGTGCCAGCTGACACAGACTGTGTTTCTGCAATCTTCGTTAACTCATTCGAGACTTGCCGCCTCAGGAGGCGAAACGTCTCGCATGAGTTAAATTCAAGACCTAACAAGATGCACAGGAACACGGATCCAGAGTGATGTCAGCAAGAGGCATAGATCCTCATGAACCTCCGCAACTGCTGGGGCTCATGAGGATCTATACCTCTTGCAGTTGGGTGGTGTTCACATTTTCTCGGCACTGAACGAAATAAAAAGCACACAACTACTGAAGAAAAAATGTTAACTCATTCAGCCCAGCGCACGTATTTCCCAAATTTTGGAGGCGTCATATAACGACTAAGCACCTTTCGCAGGAGGTGGATCGACCATGATAATTCAAGGGCAGTGCCAGATTAGCTTGGCGCCTGTCGGCGCCAAGCTAATCTGGCACTGCCCTTGAATTATCATGGTCGACCCATCTCCTGCTGTATTGCGTCAGGGCTGAATGAGTTAAACGCTTAGGGCTTAACGTCTTTTGTCCACTACGAAGGTGATTTCGAAGTCGGGGCACCGAAAAGTGGTCTGTATAAATGTTGACCCCAGCTGGGTTCGAACCCAAGACCTTTCGGACGAGAGTCGAACGCTCTACAGCCGAGTCACCCAACTACTGAAGAAGCAGCTCTCTCTGTGATCACAAATATATAGATATACTGTACATTCCAGTCAAACGATTGAAGCATCAATTCCTTGTTTTAGCGACATTTGTATTGGAAGTATCGAGTGTGCGAAGTACAAAAAAATTGTAACATACGCTACTTATGTAAGATGTTTCAGCATGTGCATGCGAATCGTATCAGTGTCAGTTCAGTCCAGGTCGGTAAAGCTGGGATATGTCTGCAATAGGAAAGGCCCGTACGCGCTCCACCTACACATCAGAAGTCTTCCCGGAGTTCCTTTCGATATCGTGCTAATATTGGTCTTTTGTTTTTTTCTCTCTTTCTCTACGGATCTAAAATAAAGGAAGCAATACGATGTGCTTATGTGCTCTGTCAATGCAAAATGTACCGTACTGTTCGGTTACCCACCGTGTCCATGAACACTCTCCCTCAGACCATCCTTTAATTACGTCAGTACGATGCCAGACGGGGTAGTTCCGATAATTACATAGATATACTTCCGTTTCATCTGCAAGAGGCATAGATTCTCATGAGCTCCGCATCCGCGGCAGTTTATGAGAATCTATGCCTCTTGCTGGCAGGATTTAGCTCTATGGCATCATACTGAGGGAGTTTGAGTCGACTCAGTGAACTGCAGGAACAAACAAAGCCACATCGAGGGATCAAAGCAGGCTGAGCGAAGTGATTAGACAAAGCTTTCAGCACTTGATTGTCATCCACTCTTGTACGTGCAAGATAAAAGTAGATTATTTTATGGGTTAATGTGTGGGCCAATCTCTGCAAGTTGTCGTTTTTCTGGCCTTTACTCAACACGAGTTTACTTTTGTTGAGAGTAAATTATCAACCAATTAATCCATGCATCCATCCATTCATGCATATCGCATCCATGCATCCATCCATGCATCCATCCGTCCGTCCGTCCGTCCGTCCGTCCGTCCATCCATCCATCCATCCATCCATCCATCTACCCATCCACCCAAACACACACACTCATCCATCCATCCATCCATTCCATCCCATCCCCCCTCCCACCCACCCCCCCACCCCCACCCCCACCCCCATTTTTCCATCACTCCGTCCCATCCCATCCCTCATCAATCACTTTTATGGTGGACAAAAGACGTTAAACCCTAAACGTTTAACGTTTTCCATGTTTGCGAAAATCAAGAGTGTATTATAACGAAAACCTCCTTGTCCCATTTGATCAATGAGAATGAAGTCGCTTTGATAAAAGGGTAATAGCTGCTTCGCTGCGTCGATGCACGCTGCCGTCTTTGTAGATTAGCCTCCCTTACACCAAACCTCAAGAGAATCAATTATTCTGCATTATAAAGGGCAAATCTGCGCAAACTTTGACGCATTCCAGTTCTGCAGTTGGGGACAGACGCGCGCGTGTGTCCGCAGTTTGAAAAAAAGAAAAAGAAGCGTTTGTACAAGAGTCAGGGGCGGATCAGTTACCTCTGTGGGGGGGGGAGGGTTCCAACTTTTTGTTTGGGACCTTCAACCTGACATAAAAGGCCTCTCCACGCTGGACTGTGCTTCCAGTGGCCGAAAACTCAAACAACGGTGGTTGGGGGGGGGGGGGAGGACCGGGGGGGTGGGTGGGAGGGGGGGGGGAAGCGCGCGTTTAAAAAATCTCACCAGTCGCCAAACCAAAATTTCAAACAACGGGGGGGGGGGGGGGGGGGGGGGGGGGGGTGAGGGGGGGGGTAGGGGAGGGGAGGGGGGAGACGCGCGCGTGTGTCCGCAGTTTGAAAAACAACTAAGCGTTCGTATAAGTGTCAGGGGCTGATGAGTTATCTCTGGGGAGGGGGGTTGGGTCCAGCGTTTTGTTTCGGACCTTCAGTCTGACAAAAGGCCTCTCCACACTAGACCAGTCGCCAAAATATCAAACTAAAAACACTCAAAAGAGACTTCACTAAAGCATTTCAAAGAATTGTTGGTCTGAAGGGACCCGCCGAAAAGTTGGGACCGCACCCCTCTCCCCCCCTCCCCCCTCCACCCTCCCCCTTCCCCCTCCCCCCCCCCCCCCCAGCAACCCTTACCTCTCTGATCCACCCCTGAGAGTGGTATAAACAGTAAAAGGTAAGAGTGTAAAAGGCAGACGAGCACACGGCGCAAACTGCCGTGCCTCTGACGCTTTTCAACCATGGGATGACCTCATCAGTTATTCTGATAACTGACATAAAGACTGATGAAATCACCGACCGCACAGTCACCTTAACAAACACAATTAAACCTGTTAAACCCTTTTCATCTTGATACACTGCTTTTGGAAACTATGATACTTCAAGCGTCGTGGCAGAACAGCTTGGAGACTTTGGCGCCACGTTATTCTGGCACCACCTTTGAACTAAAATGGTTGATCTATCTACTAATCTGTAATGCAGCCTCCATAAGACAAATAGCAATTTTTTTTAAAAAAACATCAGCCTCAGGATGTAATGGGTTAAGCAAGAAACGTAAGAAAAATGACGTTTTTCAACCATGGGATGACCTAATCAGTTATTCTGAGTACTGACGTCAAGACTGATGAAATCACCGACCGCACAGTCACCATGGCAAACACAATACAACCTGTTTAACCCTTGTCATCCTGACACACTGTCTAAGATAGTTCAAGGGTCGTGTCAAAACAGCTTGGCGCCTTAGGCGCCAAGCTACTCTGGCACCACCCTTGAACTAAAATGGTTGATATATCTACTAATCTGTAATGTAGCCTTCATTGGACAAAAGCAAATTAAAAGCAAATTTAAAAAATCAGCCTCAGGATGTAATGGGTTAAGCAAGAAAGGCAAGAAAAATGACGTTTCTCAACCATGGGATGACCTCATCAGTTATTCTTAGTACTGACGTAAAATGACGTTTCTCAACCATGGGATGACCTCATCAGTTATTCTTAGTACTGACGTAAAGACTGATTAAATCACCGACCGTACAGTCAAGTTCACAAACACAACAGAACATGCTTCAGCAACCAACCCTTTCGCAAAGAAAAAAAAAGTGATCTTAAAAGACAAGTGCTCTCTCAAGACAATTCTTAAATGGCAAAAAGTGTCACCTGTGATAAAAGACCATCACTTAGGTGCTTACAGCCACCTACATGATGGTCCTTAATCACAGGTGATATCTCATCAGGGTGACAGCACAAAACAGGTTCCTCTGTAAAAGCTCTCAATGGGACCTTTTCCACATGAACACACACACTCATTTCACAATACTTCTAAAGTCGTATCAAGTCAAGTCAAGTCAAGTCAAGTCAAGAGTTTTTATTGGTGTTGGCACTTCGGCCATTTTCACATGGAGAGCGTATACATATATCAGTTCAATACAACAAGAACATAACCTGGGGTATATTGACATTCCAAGTTGAAATGACAGTTTTCATAAAAAGACAGTATCAATACTTCTAAAGTCGTATGCACGGCGTGTGAACATTGAAGGACAAAGCAACAAAGATGCATTACAGACGGGCGTTTCTGTGGGACGACTGCTCTGCGTGTGGTGACGCCGTACTTCATTAACTGTCCCACAATGCTAGAATGGGTTATGGAAACGATAACAGATTCTACCTTAGGGCCCAAATCCCAAAATTTTGAAGCTGCCATCAGAAGGACTGTATTGCAATTGTAGAGACAGATCGAGCATGATAGTTCAAGTGTGGTGCCAGAATGGCTTGGCGCCTATGGGCGCCAAGCTATTTTGGCACCACCCTTGAACTGTCATGCTCGATCCATATCTGGCTGTGGTGTGTCGCGGCTGAATAAGTTTAAGGACCTTTGCGCATGAATCTGAAGACACATTTCAGCACCATTTGTTTTTATAACTTTGTCCACGCACTTAATGAACGTCCACGGCCGCATGGACACACAGCAAATGCACACGCGTAGTCACACTAGTTTATGCTGCTCAGCCATTGGTGTGTCAATCTATTGCTTTGCTCGTACAGATAGTGTTGTATTTATAGAACGGAGCGGAGTTATTGTCAAATTACTTGATATTAAGACGACGTGTGCTGAACTGGATTCTCCCGTGTCTAAATGAACCATAGCTAGACCTGTACGTAGTGCTTCTTAATTATATTACAGAAACGTTTCTTTGAACAGTTAAGGCGGTAGTGGGCCTTTAAACGTTTAGGTTTTAGTCGAAAACGAAGATATTTCGAAAAGAGTCTTTAAAAAGTTGGACTGACCCCCGACCTTTCTGACGAGAACCGAACGCTCTACCAACTAGGCTCCCTAGCTCCCCCCCCCCCACCCCCCCACCCCCTTCCAAAATGGGTTAAGGGTGGACTTGAAGTATCACCAGATTTAGCGTGCGCATAATGTCAATGGATGGATGGACTGATGGATGGATGGATGGATGGATTGACGGACGGATGGACGGACGGATGGATGGATGGAGGATGGGTGGGTTTGTGTGTGGTTGGATGGACGGATAAACATGGGATTTAAATAAAATGTGAAAATTCATGGGTGTGACACAAAAAACAAAAATAAAATAAAATTGAACTTGGATATCTATAGATCTCTTTTCCTTAGCTTAAGTGGCGTTTAAATCCGGCACAAGTTAATTCATCAATCGGTGGTTCTTTTCTCCTCCATAGCGTGAGTTAAGCATTCCGCATGACCGCACCGCCCATAATCTAATGATTCCGTTGTGCACGTGCACTAATCGTCTACATCCTGTGACGTCAGTGTGACAGTGTAGTCGCTCAATCAGACGCTTCAGTTTTTCAAGAGTGAATATGGGGAAAATTGTCAATATGTCAGGTGAGCATAACTAATGTCCTTGGGCCGACATCGGACTGAGTTGGCCCGCGCACGGTCGTGCGCGGGCCAACTAAGTCCGATGTTGGCACGTGAACATTGTGCTTACTGTTTTTATTGTGTGTGTTTTTTTTTTCAGAAGTGTATTGACTCGAAAGGACACCATAGTATTGAGCTTCAATGTCGCGCATGTCTGCCACGTGTCAAGTTTTCATTGGGTCTTTGAAATCGGATTTGAAACTGGGCACGAATGCACTATGAAGTCTTTGTGGAAATCAGGAGAGAACACGTTTTGATTATTTAAAGAAATTGCATTGTAATTTATTTGAAAGATTAACCGGCCGTCGCTCAGCAGTCGTTTCCGTTTCAATCGAAACATTTCGAATAATTACTGTGTGTGCCTTTTGCTTTCTTCGTCTATTTGAGCGTACAATTTTTCAGTCTTTGTCCTCGGCGATGTTCAGGTAAAAATGTGCTTCCATCAAATTATTTTGATCTTTGCCGCTCTAGTGCAAATTTTGAACGATTGCTTGGCACTACAGAACTTTTTTCCTTTTAGTTTTATTTTTAAATTTTCACCAGATCAAAATCAAACTTAAAAAAAAAAAAGTACAGTGGAGCTGGCATGAGGGAAAAGAAAGAACCCTTCACTGCCGTGCAAAGAAGTGAACACGACCCAAATGCAAGAGACATAGATCCTCATGAGCCCCCGCGACTGCGGGGGCTCATGCGGATCTATGCCTCTTGTGGGAGACCACTTTGTGTCCATGTTCCTTGGACGGTGTTGGCTTTTGGTCGTTGAGTGAACCAAGATTTCAGAAACAAAACTGTACATGCAATGTACGTGCAGTGACAGTGAAGGGGGTTAAAATGATTGTCACGACAAAAACATCGATCTATATTACTGATTTTATAGTACACTTTAATTTAAAATAAATATGTAACGGGTGTTTTTTCAGCCCTAGTTAATGATATATGCAATAAATGTTACTCAGCTTTTCAGCCCTATTATGCAATAAATGTTACTCAGCTTTTCAGCCCTAGTTTATATATGCAATAAATGTTACTCAGCTTTTCAGCCCTAGTTTATATATGCAATAAATGTTACTCAGCTTTTCAGCTCTAGTTTATGATATATGCAATAAATGTTACTCAAGCTCCAATTAAAGTCTCTCTCTCTCTCTCTCTCTCTCTCTCTCTCTCTCTCTCTATATATATATATATATATATATATATATATATATATATATATATATATATATATATATATATATATATATATATATAGAGAGAGAGATGAGAGAGAGAGAGAGAGAGAGAGAGAGAGAGAGAGAGAGATAGACATGTAAATATATATAAAGACATATATATATATGTAAAGATATATATATATATATATATATATATATATATATATATATATATATATATATATATATATATATATATATATATATATATATATATATATATATATATATATATATATATATCAGTATGTGTTTGTTAACGGAAAACGTTCTGCTGAAGGCGTAATGACGCATGGAGTGCCTCAGGGTTGAATATTAGGGTACCTCCCATTTTAACCATTTACATCAATGATATGCCATTGCATATTTCAGATCTAAACGTACGCTGTAGCCAGTTTGCTGATGATGCGACTCTCGGCGTGTCGTCGGCGAAAATCTCCACAATCAATTCCTCACTTCAACAGGGCTTAACTGATGTTTCAAAATGGTGTCACACTAACTATATGGTACAAAATCCGTCTAAAACAGAATGCATGCTAATAACTACACGACAAAAGCAGCAGCTACATCCACCCCCGCTTAGCCTTTTTCTAAACTCTGAGGCGATTAGACAAGTTAGACAGCAACGCTTGTTAGGCGTCATTATCGACGACCAACTCGCATGGCACGCGCATGTCAGCAGCGTATGTCGAACAGTGTCCAGGAATTTTATATCTTCTTTCAAAACTGCGTTATTTTACAGATACACCGACAATGAAAATATTGTATAACGCACATATTAAATCCCATATAGATTATGCTTCCACAGTTTGGGATGGATGTAGCCATGCGTGCATAAAAGGCTTAATGCTCTTCACCGTATGGCAGCCAAATTAATCCACCCGGATAGTAAAGAAAGCACCGACGACCGACTCAAAGCCCTCGACATGCTGCCTCTGCGTAAGTTACTCATGTACAATAAAGGCGTACTTATGTTTAAAATCTACCACTCTAAAACGCCTAGTTATCTAACAGATCTATTTAGCCCTGCTCATACGCCAAATAAAACGGCGAGGAACAATCTATCCATACCAAGGCCGCGCCTCGATATATTCAAAACTAGTTTGTCTTACTCAGGAGCCAAGCTATGGAATTTGTTGCCGATCGACATTACTGATCGACGTCTTTGTCTCCATTCAGGGCCCGCGTATTTCGGCAGCTGAAAGAAACTTGAGCCCGTAGTTGTGTCGGAGTGACTCGAGCGCCTTGAGTTGTATTGCCGAGTTTGTTGTTGCTGGTATTGTTCAAACTAAGTTTTTAACGTTCATGTTTAAATCTTGTTCTCAGTGTGTGTGTGTGTGTGTGTGTGTGTGTGTGTGTGTGTGTGTGTGTGTGTGTGTGTGTGTGTGTGTGTGTGTGTGTGTGTGTGTGTGTGTGTGTGCTAAATTAGCCTTTTAATGATCACGTTGTGCCTTTTCATTTTAATTAGGTTTGTATATCACGCGCGTGTGAGTGTCGTGTGAGTGCGTGTGCAAGGACATGATTGAAGGTCTGTACCTAATCATTTATCCTTGAGAAATAAAGTTTCATTTCATTCATTTCTCTCTCTCTCTCTCTCTCTCTCTCTCTCTCTCTCTCTCTCTCTCTCTCTCTCTCTCTCTCTCTCTCTCTCTCTCTCTCTCTCTCTCTCTCTCTCTCCCTCCCTCCCTCCCCTCGCTCCCAAACATATGTGTGTGTGTGTGTGTGTGTGTGTGTGTGTGTGTGTGTGTGTGTGTGTGTGTGTGTGTGTGTGTGTGTGAGACAGAGAGAGAGAGAGAGAGAGAGAGAGAGAGAGCACATATATACATATTTGCCTTTGCTGTATGAATTCTAATGTACTTAATGATTTTCTGTGTATTGCTTTACTTTGCATTTTTACTCATTTTATATTTTTGTGCGTACGCGTTATGCGCGTACGTATGTCAGGAGTGCGTGTCCGAGAGCGTGTGTGTATATGTGTGCGTGTGTGTCTAAGTGCGTGCGTGTGCAAGTTTGTGTTTGTGTGCGTGTGTGAGCGTGCGTGTGCGTGCGTATGTGCGGGCGTGCGTGCGTGAGCGAGTGCATACATGCATCAGTGTGTGGTATGTGTATGTTTACATGTCTATGTCATTTATGTAGTAGATGTAGCAACGGCAAGTTTGAAAACTGGTCCTGTTACCAATAACTTCTACCGTTGGAAAATAAAGGTTCATTGTTCATTGTTCATTGTCCCTCTCCCCCCTCCCTCTCCCCCTCTGTCTCCCCCCTCTGTCTCCCCCCTCTCTCCCCCCTCTCTCTCTCCCCCTCTCTCTCTATCCATCTCTCCCCTCCCCTCCCCCTCTCTCTCTCTCTCTCTCTCTCTCTCTCTCTCTCTCTCTCTCTCTCTCTCTCTCTCTCTCTCTCGTAGATTTGCCTGTTATTATAATTATGTCAGTAGATGTAGCAAGGACAGATTGGAAGAAAGGCCTGTGCTCCTAATATCTCAATCCTTGATAAATAAAGTTTCAGTCAGTCAGTCTCTCTCTCTCTCTCTCTCTCTCTCTCTCTCTCTCTCTCTCTCTCTCTCTCTCTCTCTCTCTCTCTCTCTCTCTCTCTCTCTCTCTCTCTCTCTCTCTCTCTGAGTGCTGTGCAACAACATAGCTAATCCAGACCAAAAAGGTGACTGCCAAGCGTGTAATATGCAAAGAAGTACCCAACGGAGAAAGAAACACGCTTAGAAAAGACGGGTACAACACAATTTATTAATATTTCGGGTAAATACCCTTTGTCAAAATAGACAAACAAACAGAGAGATTAGCCGCTACTTATCTTCATTGGCAGAAGGAATGTGGCTGCCACATTCCTTCTGCCAATGAAGATAAGTAGCGGCTAATCTCTGTTTGTTTGTTTGTCTATTTTGACAAAGGGTATTTACCCGAAATATTAATAAATTGTGTTGTACCCGTCTTTTCTAAGCGTGTTTCTTTCTCCGTTGGGTACTTCTTAACAACATAGCTGTGTGATGGTCTAAGTTTTGGGACCTTACGGCCCATGGTTTTAAGGTCCAATATCTTGTACTAGCCCAGCACACACTGTTGAACATGCTTGGGGTTGTTTACGTTCGGGCGGAAATCCAATATTTAAGTTGTATCGTCTATTCAAATGGCCACAACTTTAATGCTTAAATTGCATTGCATTTCATCTATTCTATAACGAAGAACTCTTCAGTCTTGATAATGTGCTTCCTAGCAGTTTAACCCCTTCGCTGCCAGTGAATTAACATGACACAGGACTAGCAAGAGACATAAATCTTCATGCCCCCCCTCCCCCCCTCCCCTGCTGCTGCGGGGACTCAAGAACTGAGATTAATTTCTTCTGTAACTGGTACCGTTCGCCTTCGCCTTGCAGATAAGGGGTTGGAAAAAAAAATCACCAGAGCTAACTAAATTATGACTGAAGATTTTTGCACGCACGGAATTCACCGGATATCGTAAAGCAAGTTCTAAGTGTGTTTGTAAACCTCTCATGGTTGAGCCTGTGGGGAAGACAAATCGTGTGTATTGGGACGGTCAAAGCGAAAATTCAAGGTTTTTAGTTTACCCAAGCAAAACATTTCCTATGAATAAAAATGAGCCACACGTAAATTCGGTCGTGCTCTTAACTTCCGTGGACTTGTGCCGCGTTAGGAACACAGATGTTCAAATGAACCCAACAAGAGACATAGAAACGCATGAGCCCCCGATGACGCGGGGGCACATGAGAATCTATGTCTCTTGCAAGAACAGTGTTTACTAAGTGCATGTTACGATTGTGGTTGTGTTGTCCTGTGTTGCAAGAACAATGTTTACTAAGTGCATGTTACGATTGTGGTTGTGTTGTCCTGTGTTGCAAGAACAGTGTTTACTAAGTGCATGTTACGATTGTGGTTGTGTTGTCATGTGAGAGCATGCATGTGTTAATCGTAGGAAACGATCCGATATTTATTTGAGCTATCATGGTTACGTATCACGTACCTTTTCAGTGAGATTTTTTTATCGTTCGTCCATGATAGCGGTTTTGGCTTTGTTATGATACGTTAATTTTAGCCTGGAAGCTTCTAGCAAAGTCGCACGGAGAAGAGCGGTCGATTTTCGTTTTGCGTAGATTAGTTGAGAATGAACCAGAACGTTCGAAACAGAGTCGCGCTGTCTAGTGACCTCGTACATGTCACGTCAAAAGAGTAAGGTACATTTTTGTAACATAGTAGCAAAGCTGCTGGTCATAGTTGTTTTCTGTGCGCGTGAAATTAGCAGCCGTTCTTTGCGTGTTGTGAAAAGTCGTAAACGGTTTGCCATATTTTTGTGTGATATCATTACATACTGGGATTTGGGGCTGAAATGAGCAGCCGAATTTGTGTAGACAATGTAAATTATTCAAGAAAGTTCTTCTTTTATTAATATTTATGAGTTTCAGTAACGTGTTTCGTTCTGATTGGTTGCGTTGTGTAAATTTATTAGATTATTCTAGAAAGTTTTTATACTATAAAAACTTTGTGCTGGGAAGCACGGGGGTAAATTGTCTTGCATTGTCAGTTGTAGAGACACACACAGTTTATCGTAGGTACGTGGCCCGTATAGGGTGTACATTGTGAGAGACGCAGCGTAACGGTGGTGTACGTTGTATGAGAAACATTGTGTCGCCAGTGTGGACATTTGCAGAAGAGACATTGTATCAGTGTTGATGCATTTGGAAATGAATTGTGTGGAGATCGCATCGCTGAATTAAAATATTGTTGGAACTGTTTCTCCAGTATTGTCTACATCCTTAAACCACGTGTGACGGGTTGCAGCTGGATGAGGTTTATTTAAAAGAACCTTACGTGCGTGCGTCTGGTGTGTTTATCATACTACGACTACGACTCTACCACGTAACAGTGCAGCACAAGACTGACTTTACCTTGTCAAAAAGCAACATGCAGAAAATCTGTACCGAAGGACCTGTGACATGGTTTAGACTTAATATTACGGTATCCCGATAGACGACCATAACTGTCTCGACCCCCCCCCCCCCACTCCCACCCCCCACCCCCCCTCCCCCTCACCACCCCCCTCCCCTCCCTCCTACCGCCAAACACACACACACACACACACACACACACACACACACACACACACACACACACACACACACACACACACACACACACACACACACACACACACACACCCTCCCCTGAGCTCACAAAAAGCTGTGCCGAAACGTATAGGCCTTTTGACATCGGAGCACACAACGTTGTGGCCACATATCTCAGCAGAGAAAGACTTTTCTGTACTACTTTAAGAACAATTAATATCATTTAATTGACCTAATATGGAATATTTTACTGAACTCCTGTGATGTGTCGATTTTGCTCTACAGTGGCAAAAATTTGGTGAAAAGACAAGAACAAGCCATTTTCAATACCCCAAGTAGAGGCCCCGGCAGATTGAATGTCGAGGTCAAGCATGTACACTGCAGGTATGCCTGTGCTGTTTCAGGTTTTAAACTTGGCCAATTCACGTAAAACGGATCTTTCTAATGCTGGGCTTAATATATCTAGGGCACATTTATGGATGTAAAATTTGCTATTTAATGAAAAAAAAAGTCCAAATTTTAACGACAGTACAGCAAAACTGACACATTGTTCTAGTTTCTTAAAAGTAAATCGTATTAGGTCAACTGTCACGGAATGATATTTGTTCTAAGATTGGTATAAAAAAAAAGTGGCTCTTTGCGGAGATATTTGCGAAAACGTTTGCGCTCCGATGTCAAAAGACCTATACAAATTGATGAGTAGACATTTTCATGTTTCAGAATTTATTTTAAAATGCAACCCTACTAGTCGCCTTCGTTGTCATTATGTTGCCAAGAACACGTGTAAAAGTCCGCTCGAGCTTGCCTAGTGTTTTTTTTCCAATTAACTTTTGAACACGACATAATTATTCCAAAACAACACTTAGAACAAAAAGTGATCACCAAACTTGGGCCTAATCTTAAAAGTTGAAATGGATACCCTGCTCAGGCCTGAGCGCTGAAACTGTGACAAGCCATGCACGGATCAGACGCATTGCAAGATCAAGACATTGAGCATTCAACATAGACTGCGCGCGTGACGATTACAGAAAATATATATGTGTGTCAGTGTCCCTGAGTGGGGTACCATTATGGTATATTTTAGCGGGTTTAACCCATTTAGCCCCGAGTCTCTACAGTAGGAGGTTGATTGACCATGATAATGGAAGTGTAGTGTCAGATTAGCTTGGCGCCTGAAGGCGCCAAGCTAATCTGGCACTATCCTTCAATTATCATGGTCAATCCATCCCCTGCAACTGTTACATAGTAGTTAGGCAAGACATCCAAAATTTGAGAAATGGGACCTTGGGGCTAAAATGGTGAAATGGGTCATGTTAACAATTTCCCGAGGGCAGAGGCTAAACCATTGTTGTCATGGCTACAAGAAACTTAAAATAAATTAAGACCAAGGATGGTGATAATCTTTTCTGATTAAAGTTGCCTTGGAATCATCTGCTTTCAAAAGTTGTTAGCCAAAAAAATTTTTACAAATTAAAAAAAAACAGAGCAAGATTTCCTCAAACGGACTATATGACCCAAGAGCGAGTGTACGGTTAGGGCACAGAACTATAGCCAAGCGAAACAAACAATAACTGACACCTGTTTTTTATTTGAAACCTGCTAAATAACATTGTAAGCTTCCTTTCACTGACACTCCATGATAGTACTAGACGTTATCCAGACGTTTGAAATCTCGATGACGGGTTCTGACACTGAGTATTTTGTTTCTCAGAACCGTACAGCCGAATGAGTCTGAGTCGTACACCATGTTATTTAGAGTTCATTTTTACTGAAGTGTGTATTATGGTACTGGTAAACAACTTTCAAATGTTAAACCATTGTGTCCAGGGTACGAAATACCCACGTGTTGGAGTTATCCTCTGCGGACTGTATTACAATTAAGGAGACAGATCGGCCATGATAGTTCAAGGGTGGTGGCAGAATAGCTTGGCGCCTATAGGCGCGAAGCTTTTCTGGCACCACCCTTGAACTATCATGGTCGATCCATATCTTGGTGGGTGTGTCGGGACTGAATGAGTTAATAGGCGTCAGTTCAGTATTCAGTTGTTTGGCTTGGCCTGTTTTGTCTACTGCCCGCAAACTCGCCCTCGCGTTATCACGGCGGGAGAAGATTTGTTAATTTTATACTTTTTCACCTACAAAATTTCCCAGCGTGCAAGCCTGAGCCCATGGACGATTCTTAATGAGCTTGGGGTCAAAAGGTCGCGTGCGCGAAAACGAGGCTATCTGGGGCTAGACGCGCGACAGTAACATGGCGAGTGAAAGCGCAGAACGTCGAGGCCTTAGAATTATACCGTATTTTGAGCATTAGCAAATATCTGACAACATATAAAAATCACTCCCCTGTAAACCAATCACAGCCATTTGCACTGAAGCTTGATTGAATTGTGTTCGAAGAAACTGGTCAGCAGATTGAGCATTCAGAAGATTGTGGTTTTAGGATTTTCTTCTACACATTATGAGTGTTTTGTCAAAGCTTACACAGAACTTGTAACATACTGAGTGCACACTTTTTTTTTCCAAACATTTGACAGCACATTAACATTGTTGGAGGGGTCAACTCGGTTATATTTTGTGAATTTAGCCAGCGAAAAACAACCCAGTTTGAATTCAATTATCGGTTGCGGACCTACTTGGTGTTGTCCCATGCTGCCCCCCCCCCCTCCACCTCTCAATGTTTCCAGTTTGGTGAATTCAAGCATTGGTGGGTGTGCGTCAGGAAGATATAATAGGCTAGCGGGTGAACACCGCGCCTATGTACAAGTGTTTATCCTCTCTTAACCATTTCGCAGTTGGTAGCAATTTCAGAAGTGTTTTTCACAGGCATCATTTCAACCAAATCGCTGCTGACAGCTAAAGGGTTAAAATTGTCGAAGTCAGATTTCTGCAGCAGAATTAAATATATGACATTCATCACTCTGTGTGTGTGTGTGTGTGTGTGTGTGTGTGTGTGTGTGTGTGTGTGTGTGTGTGTGTGTGTGTGTGTGTGTGTGAGTGTGTGTATGCGGTGTGAGCCGGTGTGTGTGTGTGTGTGAGTGTGTGTGTGTGTGCGAGTGTGGCAGCACTACTCAATCATCTAAAGGGATCAACTATGACATTTGAAGGGTAGTGCCATGGTATTTTCAAGCTGATCAGACAATACCCTTAAGGTATCACAGCTGATCCCCTGTTTTCTTGGAATCAAGATTGTAAGCCAAAACTTTAATACAATGACATTCTGTAGCAAAACACGCACACATACACACTTGAGAACAGGCACCTAACTTAAATTTTACAACAACAAAAATAAATGTTAACACAGCAGAACCTGTTCTGGCAATCACCATTGCTAGCAGAAAGTGGCCTTAAACATCTCATGCTCTCTCAAGAGATGCCTTGTAGGGCAAACAGTGTCACCCGGGCTGCAGCCACCTAAATGTTGGTCTGTAAAGACAGGTGATCTGCTATAAGGATGGTCGCTCAAAACAGTTTCTGCTGTAGACCATAAAGTCTATACATGCAAGTTTCTCTTACACCCAACACACTGCACATGCACCCACACACGAGCAGATGAATTCGGATCAACCACTCCTTCCTCCGTTGAGTTTCGCTTGCTTTTGGAAAAGTATAAATAAAAGTTTGGCGTGTTCAATATTCTGTGCTCTATTTGATGTGCACACAGGAACAACGCAATGGTCACGGTGTTTCGATCTGCGCTTCGACTGCTCCTTCTCTATCGCCATGAAAGTACTGTCTGCCCCTCCCACATGTTCCCCATATAGCCTCGCTTTCGATGCGACCTTCACCTCATGAATATTCGTTGAGAATCGTCCATGAGTACCGAGGTAGGACCCACGCGGGCCCTAGATAGCCACAGGCAAACCACTCACAGCCCGTGTCGGCCCCACCTCGGTACTCATGGGCTGGCAGGCTGGGCTGTGACCTTGGCCCAATTTCTAGGGACCTTCACCTGTCAGCACCCGTTGCTCTCTTACTGCAACTGGAGAATTTGTATCTGTCTGGGTTTGTGTGTACACGAGAAGTTTCCCAGTCCACCCCGACTGGCGACACGACTGTGCTAGCGACCACAGTGCTATTGACACGTAGGTTCTCGTCATGCGTAGTATAGGCTGTTTGACTCCATCGGAGCGCACGACGTGTTTCACAAATATCTCCGCAAAGAACCACTTTTCTGTACCAATCTTAGAACAAATTAGCATTCAGTGTCAGCTGACCTAAAACGATGTACATTGAGGAAACTCGAACACTGTGTCAGTTTTGTTGTACAGTCGTAAAAAATCCGGAATTTGTTCATGAACTGATTTTACAGCCCGAAATGTGCCCCAGATAATTATATTCAGTCCAGTATAAGAAAGATAAATTTCACGCAGTTGCAGGAGCGGATGGGGGGGTGCGGGGGGGGAGGTGTGTGTGTGAAATCCTAGGGATTTCCTGACCCCCCTCCCCTCCCCCCGACCTAAAATTGTTTAAAATGCTATAACAAAGTCCCTTTTGGGGGTGTTTGGACCCCCCCCCCCCACCTCTCCCCTCCCTATTTGATTTTTTGTTTGATATTTTGGCGAGTGGCGAGAGTGTTCACACACACACACACGCCTTCTTCCTCTTACCCCCCCCCCCCGCCTCCCCCCACTCCCCCACGCCTCCCCCCACTCCCCCACGCCTCCTCCTTTTGTGTCAGGTTGAAGGTCCCAAACAAAAAGTTTGACCCCGCCCCTCGCCCCCCCCCCCCCCAGGTAACTGATTCGCTCCTGAGTTGACCAAGTTTTCGAACCTGAAACAGCCCAAGCATACACATGAAGTCTGCATGCTTGACCTCGGTATTGAAATCTGGGCGTTTCCCGCCGGGGCTCAATTAGAGTATTGAAAATGGCTTGTTCTTGTACAGCAAAATCAAAGGAGGCAAGTAAAAATAGCCAATATTGGCACTAAATTATAATGTTTCGCAAAGTAGCACAGAAAATTGTTTCTTTGCGAAGATATTTGCGAAAAACGTTGTACACTCCGATGTCAAACGGCCTATACTAGCGATACAGACCTAATCTGGCACAAGATTTGTCCAGCAAGTGGCATAGATTTTCATGAGCCCCTGCTACTGCAGAGGCTCATGAGAGTCTATGCCTCTTGCAGATGGATGATGGTGAATGAGAGATATATCTTAACGTGCGTCCTACCTGTACATGCGGTATTTATAGATGTGTGCCGGTCGGGTATAGTACGTGAGCCAAGCTCGAAACTGGTACCATTCAGGCGGGCAAATTCTGATAAAGAATTTTGGTATGCTCAATGTCCTTAGGAATAGGAAAATCACGGGAGACTTCTGGATCGAGTAGCTTTTTGTCTGTTTACACGTGATCTTTAACCCCATGGCCCACCCTCCGCTGTACAGACATCGTTTTCAAGTCCTGGATCATCTTTTATCAAAGACAAAAATATAAATATGTTGATTCTAGGTCAAATTTATTATTGAATCAACGTGCACAGGTATTGCGGAATCTAAAAAAATATGTTTAAGTCTATGTTTAGTTTCATATCCTGTCAGTGAACTCCCGCTGCCTTCCCCACCCCCTAAAATGCTGAAACTCGCCACAAAATGTAGCATTACTTTCATCACTGAGCGTGCCCTTTTGCTTTTATTTTTTTAATGTTTTTTGGGTTCAACATGTGGAAACACAGTATATCTATGCGTTTTGTCTGTCTATGAGTCCGTCTGTCTGTCTGTCCGTCTAATTGTCCATCACTCCTTGTCATTCCGCTATGTAGTTATAGTAAATACCCAAAAAATAGAATTTCTTGAAAAGTATACACGTCATTGACTTCATGCTTGGCACAAGAGTAGTTGGCTGTAGTGCGATTGTACACAAGTATTTTTTTTAATTACCTTGTGTCAAGGTCAAGGTCAAAGAGTCAATTAAAGTTAAACAGAATTGTCATTTTAAGCCAAAATCTGCACCCTCTCGCACACTATTGCAAGATCTGAGCCCAAGTTTTGCACAGTTGTAACGTATAATCTGTGTTCTTATAAACACATTAAATTAGAACTTTACAGCAGATTTGAAATACAATGTAAGCAAAGAATAATCAGTTAAAATTCCATTGAACGTTCAGCTCTCTTTTTGTTTCTTATCAAATAGCCTCCCATGTTGCTTCCAATTTACATCTATAAGATAATGGGCACACACACACACACACACACACACACACACACACACACACACACACACACACACACACACACACATACACATGCACACACACACACACACACTATGTATTAATCATGTATTAACTATACATTAATTCAAATTACATTCAGTTTAAGGAATAAAGTCTGCAAAATATGTGGTAAATTAGTGACTCTAAATAATCGACTTCACACCGGCACACAGGAGAAAATCAACAAGCAAAACAATTCACTGAAAACATACAAAAATTAAGGTTTAAATCTTCCCAAATGTTCTGGTCAAATTTAATAAAGTAGATAAGAAAAAAAACTGTGAAAGTTTTAGGAACAAAATGAGTTTTTGTCTTCTACCCTTTCCACTTTGAAGACGTTCCTTTACCATGCAGCCTGAAAGTCTTTTTACATCAGCAATAACAGATGCGCTTGAAGACTGTACCACGATTGAAAGTTTTCAGCAAGTGAATTAACAGTCAAACTTATCTTTAGCATCGGTGTCGTCTTTATCATCTTTTGTGGCTGTTCATCGGGATCTTCCTCTGAGCTTTGATTCTCACAGTTCTGAAGCTGCACATCATCACATCTACATTTCAGAGCATTCTTTACACATATGCACCCTCATATTGTTCATGATCTGACACGCATGCACGCTAGAAGCTTAAGAACCACTTCAGATGCTGGTATGGCATTCATCCAGTCAGCAGCCTGGACGTTCTTGTCTTTTGTTTCCATCTCCCATCCATCCTTGATGGGATCAGAAGCTTCAGGGTAATTTTCGAGACTTCCATTTCAAAGTGATTCATGGCAGTTGGCTTACTAGGCGTGTTCAGCACACAGTTTCGACAGTGTGAGAGCTGATGTGGTTCTACTTCTGCATGACTCTGAATATGACACAGACTGCAGGAGGTACACCAAAATTTAGCATCAAGGGAGGGGCAGTGGGTACGGTCTACCTCATAGCTAATTCCAGATGTGAAACTAAGGGACATGATCTGCTTGAAGCAAAATGGGCAGCACCACTCAGACCTACATGAGTCAAACTTCAAAAGATAAACGAGCTGTCTCTTTAGTAGATGAAAGTTTATCGAGCTGGCTGAATCTCTGTCAAGGTAACGTGATCCTCGTCAGCATTTCAAACAGACACTGCTGCTTCAGCTGATGTTGCTGGGGATATCTAAAATGCTTTACAGTAGGAGAAAGTGCATAAGTAGTTTTATAGAAAGAACGCCTGAATCAAGGTCTCCAACAAACGAACGATGGATACGTCTCTGTTGAGGACCTTTGGAAAGATAAACGAGCTGTCTCTTTAGTAGATGAAAGTTTATCGAGCTGGCTGAATCTCTGTCAAGGTAACGTGATCCTCGTCAGCATTTCAAACAGACACTGCTGCTTCAGCTGATGTTGCTGGGGATATCTAAAATGCTTTACAGTAGGAGAAAGTGCATAAGTAGTTTTATAGAAAGAACGCCTGAATCAAGGTCTCCAACAAACGAACGATGGATACGTCTCTGTTGAGGACCTTTGGAACTGTGCTGAAAAAGAAAACAACCATTTGCACTGGAAAAAATGTCTGTCATTTTGGAAGCTGACAAGTTGCTGTTTAGCGCACATGCATATCAAAGGCCGGTGGAGAAATCTGAGCTTTATATATAACTTTCTCATCTCCTCGGACCACTTCCATGGGCTCTTGCTTCTGACGATGGTCACCTGAGAAAAAGGAAAAATGCTGTTTGCACACATTAATAAGGCTCTCCACTGGTTGATGCATTGCCTTGCCATTTAGTGTCTATCACAGTTTACTCATCTTTGTTTTAAAGTTTTGACTGTGTGTGGTCTGGGTCTGAGTGGTCATGCTTATTCTTGTTCAGGTAGATCCTGTCCCTCAGTCTCATGAGAAATTCATATCTGGATCACTGCCCTTGCCATGAGGCTAAATTTGGTTGTATCACACACGGTCTGAGTGCAATTGTTTGCAGCCATCTCGATGGTCTGGTCTACGGGGGCGTCAGTCAGTTATTAGCGTTTAACGTCGAGAGGGCAACTAAGGCCATCTCACAGTGGGGGAATGCGAAGAAGGTGGGTTCCCGCCTGCTGGCTGAAAAGAATAGCCTCCATCTCTTAAGACTTAATAAATCTCTGGTTGGTCTGATGACAGGTTTGTCATTTCAGTATAATATGCAGGAAGGTAACAAGAATAGTTAGGCTTGTCATACACAAAGCACCATGAAATCTGTGCATGAATGGCATGAAGATGTAGGCACCAGTTTACTTCATTTGATGATCTCAGAAGACCCAGCGTCCGTTTGAACAAGATTGACACAGCTCATCCAGATGGCAGACAGGTAGCCATTTTCATATCACATTAATTTTTAATTTTGTAAAATTGTCTCTGTGGAAGGTCCGTTTTCATGGTTCTATGCCAAGAACGGAGAAGTGGAATCACTCCTGTTTCCACCCTGTCCAGACTACCTCGTGAAACGTGCTCAAAAAGACAACTGCATTGCAGCTCTTTGGAGTAGAAGCCTGGAGATGACCCCAAAGCTCTGGGTAACACCAGCATGGATGGAAGATGCAAACAAAAGCCAAAAAGAACATCTTTGCTGTTGCCTGGATGGATTGAGGGTCGCAGCAGTGTTTTCATTTCTGCGTTTGAGTATGCACAGGGTCCGTAAATATGCATATGACATGAAACAAAAGCATGACACTCACTGCAACAAATGGTTACAACGACTACATCATAACATATGGTTGGAGTGAAAGTTTCAAAAGTCATGACTTTAACAAAAGGGGATGGTGGGAGGGGGATTCTTGTCAGCTCTGGTTGTAAAATTTACCTGCACTCAGTCCCTCAGCCGACTCACTCACCACCTGCCCCTGACACCAAAGTCAGTGAGCAGTTAGCATAACATGTAAATCTACCAGACACAGAAAGACCAACCACCCACCGACACAACCCCTCCCCCCCCCCTTTACCCCCATTGGACCCTCCCCCCCAAAAAAAAAAAACAACAACAAACAAACAAACAAACAAACAAACACAAACCAAAAAAGACAAAACAACAACAACAACAAAAACAACAAACAAACAAACACACAATAATCACAACCCGCGGTGGAGGCATCACACCCCTATCAAAGGCAATTTTTGAGCTTCTATCATGCATGTTTGTCAGGTCCTGAACATTACCAGGATGCTTCTGTGTAATGACTGCCCTGAGATGTAGGGACATGTTCAGTCCCCTTTAGGCTATGAGAATCAAAGCTCAGGGAAAATTGGTGATAAAAAATAGGAGGAGATGATTAAGACGAAGGTGATGATGGATAGGAATTTGATTTTAAATGTATTTGATGAAAACATTCAATAGTAGTAAGTCTTCAAGCACTTCTGTTCTTGCACAGACGTTGAAAGCTGTATGGTAGAGGAGCATTTTGAAAGTGGAGAGGACAGAGATTCATTTTGTTTCTACAAAACTCAAGACTTTTTTGTTGGTTTTTTTTATTTTTTTAATTTTTCTTCTTCTTCTTTCGTGTTGGCCAGAACATCTAAGCAGAATTGCAAACCTTAATCTTTGCACGTTTTAAATGATTTTTATTACTTGTTAATATAATGTTTCTGTCTGCTGACTATCGTATTTTTAGAATTAATAATCTACCATATATTTGCACACGTTATCTCAACAACAGTGTACATAACTTCGAAGTTTATAAGAGAAGAAAGACAGATGTACATTTGGTTGAATTTTAACTGTTTTATTCTTTGCATACATATCTTCAGATCTGCTCCAAAGTGCCCATTTAATGTGCTTAGTATATAAAAAGGAAACATATATGCTAAGGATAAATTGTAAGGTACAACTCTGAAAAGTTTTTGTGCAGATCTTGTCATACTATGCAAGAGGGTGCATATTTCACCATAAAATAAAATTTTCCCCTCCTTAATCAACCTCTGTGACCTTGACCTTCACACGAGGTCATCGCAAAATACTTGTGTACAATTGCAGTACAATCAGCTACCCATATACCAAGTCTGACATTATTGGAATGCACATTTTCGAAGAAATGTTATTTTATGTTTTTCTATAACAACATAGCAGAATGACAAGGAGTGACGAACGATTGAATGGACAGACGGACAGATCGACTCACAGACAAACAACACATGGTGTTTTACGTAGATGTACTATGATACCACATGTATACTCCCCCCCACTTCCCAAATCAAAATCAGATCAAAAGGGTATGCTCAGTAATGAAAATAATGATAAATTGTGTGATGACTTTAAGAATTTTGGGGGGGGGGGTGAAGGAGTGGGTGGGAGTTCACTGGCAGGAAATAGAACTAAACACAGACTTTATCATATTTTTAGATTCAGCAAT
>BTPG01000002.1:85199414-85209414 GCA_036245525.1 Semisulcospira habei
ACAGCTCTCATATAGAAGGGACTTTGTGGGTTATGTTTCATCCCATCTTGTTTGTTGGTGGTGGTTGTTGTTTTTTAAAACGCATTCCAACGTATGTTCATAACTTCACAACAGAGGCTTCTGACATTGCCCGTTCTCTCAAATAAAGTATGTTTTTCATAAGCTCTAAATGAATCAAAGCTTTCGAGAACAGGTGCATTGCTTCATACGGTATTCTGGAGCTAGTTATGGTGCTCCAAAGGAAAAGTTGACATTAAAAAAAAATTGTTTTGGCAGGTACTGTACAAATTCGAAAAGCATCAACAACATGTAAGTTATTCACAAATTATGTTGTCATTACTTATAATTTGCAATCATACTGTGCTTATAGTTTTATATAGAGCGGCCTTCCAACACGAGGATGACCTTCACCCTCGTGACCTTCCTGTTGTCATGGAGCTTGTTGATCTCGTGGTCAGCAACCGCAGACACACCGCCAACTGTACAAATCGGGAATAGCTCCTTCGTCGGCTTGCAGACACAGGTGATGATTAATGGATGGATTGGCACAGTTAGCCGTAGTCTGGAAATAATTGCCAAATTGGGAGGTGTCCTCTGACTAGGGGAACACTGATTTTGAAATTACAAAAAAGTTCATGAGGCACACTGACCATGATAGTCCAAGGGCGGTGCCAGAATAGCTATTCTGGCACCGACCTTGGCCTTTCATAGTCGATCCATATACCCTGTTGCAGTGTGTCAAGGCCGGGTGGGTTAATAGATCACTTTTTATCTGCTGCGTTCCTGTTTGTTCCTTTTGTTCTCTTAACCTCTTAACCTAAAGAGCACGGTAATTAATAATTACGGTATTTATAATGCGCTTATCTTATAATAATTATAACTCTAAGCGCGCACTCACAACTAGCGCACGCATGTGCACGCTTTAGACAATGACTCACGTACCACAAATACATTACGACAGTCAGCTTGGGGTGGGGGGTGTGGTGATATTATAGTGCTAGAACTGTTGGAAGAGGTGAGTTTTGAGGGCGGACTGGAAGGAGGAGAGAGAGAGAGAGTGTTTCTGACGAAGAGAGAGTGGGAGAGTGTTCCAGGTGGATAGACCGTAGACGGAGAAGGAGCGGGGGCCGAAAGTGCTGAGTTTGGTGCGGGGGATGTGGGCGGAGAGGGTCAAAGAGGGAGCGGGAAGGAGTGTAGAGGTGGAGTAAGTTGGAGAGTAAGGCAGGAGCGTAGTTGTTCTGGGATTTGTAACAGAGAGACAGAATCTTGTATTGGATGCGTTGGAGGATGGGGAGCCAGTGAAGGAGTTTGAGCAGGGGAGTGATGTGGTCGGATTTTTTCTTTCTGAGGACGAGGCGGGCAGCATTGTTCTGGACGCGCTGGAGAGTGAAAGTGGTGGAATGAGGGAGGCCGGAAAGGAGAGAGTTGCAAAAGTCGATGCGAGATAAGGTGAGAGAGACAGCAAGTTTGGTCGCAGCTTCGGTGGTGAGGTATTTTCTGATCTGACTGATGCGACGGAGGTGGAAATAGCATGCCTGGGCCGTGGCGGAGACGAAGTTGGTCAAGGAAAGAGAGGAATCGAGGATAACGCCGAGGTTCTTGGCCGAGTCAGAGAGGGAGATGGGGGTGCTGTCGAGTTGAAGGTGGAGAGAGGTAGAGAGCTGGGAGAGTTTCTGGCGAGTGCCTACCAGCATGGCTTCCGTTTTGTCGTCGTTCAGTTTAAGCTTGTTTGCTGTCATCCAGTCTTTCACGTCTTCGTAGCAGTCAGCCGTGCGAGTCAGTAGTGACTGAGTGTTGTCGAGTTTGTCTTTGTCTAGTAGTTGTGAGTCGTCAGCGTAGTGGTGTATGTGGTGAGACTGGATGATGTTGGACAGGGGAGAGGTGTAGAGTGTGAAAAGGATCGGGCCCAGGACGGACCCCTGTGGAACTCCGCAGCAGAGCCTGACTGTGTTGAAGGAGACGCCGTCGATGGTGACGGACTCTATCTTTCTTTCTTTATTCCTATTGAATTGCTCACATAATTCTAACTTTACAGGTCGAAGGCAAAACAGTCTGGAAGTTTCTCGGCATCCGATTTGCACAAGCGCCCACAGGTTCTTTTCGCTTCAAAAAACCTCAAGCAGCCTCGCTGCCAACGGGAGCTGTGAACGCTACCTACTTCAGAGCTGCCTGTCCAGCAACTATAGAATTCGATCCTGCCCCTGTAGAGGATGAGGACTGTCTGTTTTTGAACGTCTACGTTCCCAAAAGCTCTGGTACGTGTGCGTGGCCACAGGCTAGGGAAGAGAAATGTTTTCGCGGTGTTTATCAATGCACAGTATTTGTGGGTTTTTCCAGTCACTGTAAAACAAAACGTATTATTTATTTCTTCTATCACTGTAAAACAAAACAAGGTCTTGTTTTTTAGTGATTAGAAGAAATAAATAATGGCGTTGTCTTGTTTAAGAGCGATTAGAAGCAATACAGGGTGTACCGTGGAGAAGAACCCAACGGAGAAAAAAACACGCTTCGAAAAGACAGCTACAACAAAATAAAAAATAATAATTACGGTATTTATAATGCGCTTATTTTATGATAATTATAACTCTAAGCGCGCACTCACAACTCGCGCACGCATGCGCACGCTTTAGACAACGACTCACGTACCACAAATAGTGAAATACATTACGACAGTCTGCTTAGGGTGGGGAGTGTGGTGGTATAGTGCTAGAACTGTTGAAAGAGGTGAGTTTTGAGGGCGGACTGGAAGGAGGAGAGAGAGTGTTTCTAACGGAGAGAGAGTGGGAGAGTGTTCCAGGTGGATGGACCGTAGACGGAGAAGGAGCGGGGGCCGAAAATGCTGAGTTTGGTGCGGGGGAATGAGGATGCGGAGAGGGTCGGAGGCGGAGCGGAGGGAGCGGGGAGGAGTGTAGTGGTGAAGTAAGTTTGAGAGATAGGCGGGAGCGCAGTTGTTCATAGATTTGTAGCAGAGAGAGAGAATCTTGTATTGGATGCGTTGGGGGATGGGAAGCCAGTGAAGGAGTTTGAGCAGGGGGGTGATGTGGTCGGATTTTTTCTTTCTGAGGACGAGGCGGGCAGCATTGTTCTGGACGCGCTGGAGAGCGAAAGTGGTGGAGTGAGGGAGGCCGGAAAGGAAAGAGTTGTAGTAGTCGATGCGATCGATATAGGATGAGAGAGACAGCAAGTTTGGTGGCAGCTTCGGTAGTGAGGTATTTTCTGATCTGACTGATGCGGCGGAGGTGGAAGTAGCAGTTGCCACATTCCTTCTGCGATAATGAAGATAAGTAGCGACTTATCTCCATATATGTTTGTTTGTCCATTTTGAAAAGGGTATTTACCGAAATATTAATAACCTGTGTTGTAACTGTCTGTTCTAAGCGTTTTTCGTTCTCCTTTGGGTTCATCTCTGCATTGTACACGCTTGGCAGTCACCTTTTTGGTCTAGGTTGTACCGTGCAATTGATACACATCGTGAAAAGACATTCTTCTAATGTAGCCTGCGCGTGTGGATGAGAGTCAGCTATGCACGTAAACAGTTTATTTTGTTTTTGTCAAGGCAGATATTACAGTGTTTCTTCAAAGGTCCCGATCACAGATGAGTATCGCTCTTCTTCCTGTCATCTTATTCTAATTGTGATGCATCTCGGAAAATATAGATAAGAAGAGTATTGTGTTATTGTCCTAACATCCGGTTTTATCCCGGAAATGTACTAAATTGTTTTGCAGTTTCCTTTATAAGCGTGTTTCTTTTTCTGTTGTGATTTTCATTATCGCGTCGGTCCGTCGTGCTGGTGACTGGTTGGTGAGGTGTCGTTTGCAAAGAACGCCTAGCGACAACGAACAAGAGCGAAATGGCGGTTGATATCCAGCTTAACCACTGAGCGCAGACAACACTCCAAACATCTCCAAGAGGCCTAGATCCTCATGAGCCCATGGGGAGCTATGTTTCTTGTGGTGTTTTGGAGCTGACATGCGCCATGACTTCACTCTCTTTCGTTGTTGGGAGTCGTTCGTCTCAAACGAAGCCTCGCTATTCACAGTAGCACTCAACGACGCAAAATTAGAATTAACGCTGTCAGCAATGCAGGAGGCATAGAGCCTCATGAGCCCCCGCAATTGCGGGGGCTCATGAGGATCTATGCCTCCTGCAGACACACTTTGTTAACTGCTTGAAAGTTTCATTCAGTCTTCTGACAAAACTATCAGAGTTTGTGTGTGTATAGGGTCCACCAGCCTTCCGGTCATGGTGTGGATATATGGGGGAGGCTTTAATGGCGGGAACTCGCGTACCTATCTTGGGGATGTCCTGGCGGCGAGAGGCGACGTCATCGTGGTACGTTAAACCCTTTTGGGCGCGCAAAAATTATAATGTCTTTGAAAGTAGGGTAAGATTCAACGCCAAATAATCTCACTGATAATCACATCCATGATTGCACACACCAGAACAGGACAGACAGTCAGATCGTCATATTATAGGTGCCAGCGGTTTGTCCAGTAATTTCCTGAGTATGTATATTGTATCTACCAGCGCTTGTTTCCCCTTTTTGTTTTTTTTTTTGGTTTGTGAGTGCATTGCCATCACTGCGGTATGTGGTAAACACGTATTTACAGATCACATTGAACTATCGTCTTGGGCCCTTTGGGTTTCTCTCCACGGGGGACAGCGCCAGTGTGGGCAACTACGGACTGTGGGATCAGCAGTTGGCCTTAAAGTGGGTCAAGGACAACATACGTCACTTCGGCGGCGACGACACAAAGATTACGCTGTTTGGGGAATCCGCCGGCGGAGCGAGTGTTTCCTACCACACCATCTCACCTCACTCGTCCAGCTTGTTTCACGGGTAAGGGGTTAAGGAACACATATTCAGAATGTATTTTACTGCAGACGAAACCCCTTTGTGCATACAACCTCCGATAATGTCAACTTGGACGCAGATTGTGTTTCAGAAATTGTTCTTAATTAGAATAAAAATAAGAGTACTTTATTATCTCGAAAGGAGAAATTCGGTTGTGGTACATTTATAACAAAATAGTACAAACAAGACATGAAAACATTATAACATAATTATGAACATTTTCTCCCTGCACTTGCACAGCTACAAATTCCAAATGGACATAAGTAAACACTACAAAATCTTGACACATAACTCTTACACATCTCACACATAAACATCTTTTATAGACTGAACTGAGCGGCACTTATACATTCACACCCAACTCTACACATGCATACATAATGCGCGTGTTTCAACCTAATCCTAACCCTCACTACTTATTATACACCAAATTAGGCACCAAACAAACTTGGACACACAGTGGCGTCAACAAAAGGCATGGATCCTCATGAGCCCCCGCAAATGCGGGGGCTCATGAGGATCTATGCCTCTTGCAGTTGTGCGGTGTTCACTTTTTATTGGCAATGAAAAGGTTTATAGTAATTGTGGGAGTTTATTCCAAAGAAATGATCCTTGGTTTGAGAAAGACCTCTCGCCAAAAGACTTAGTTCTCACAGTCAGAAAAAGTTAATTTAGTGTTAGTTTTGCATTGTTCATTCAAGACGTCTCTTAACAGTTTCTGTTTGTTTGTTGGGGTTTTTCCCCCCTCCCCTCCCACCCCCCCAAATCGTTTGGTTGGTTAGTTCGGGTTTAACGTCCACAGCACCGAGGTGATCATGGACGGCCCTGACGGGCGGGTTATGGGGGAAATTTATTGCCTATGAAGTACGACCTGAACACTGATCAACTCAGGCGCACTCCAACTGTGCCACTTTGATTTACCAGGACCTTTCAACGGACATGCTATTGAACAAATCCGTTTTTTCCCCTGGATCCCCATCGTTTTCAGAGCGATCCTGCAAAGTGGTACCTACCTAGCCCCTTGGGCGACAACGTGGGGCCCTCCGCTCGCGCACGCCACGAGCCTAGCACGCGCTTTGAGTTGTAGTACAGGTGAGAGCTGAACCAAACTTAAAAGCTTGGTTAGTGTTGTCGATCAGGGATCACCCTTGATCTGCTAAGGTCTATTCATACCGCACAGCCTCTAGGCGCAGTCGCGCTTTTTACCCTTGCTAAGAAGGGGCTGGCTGCGTACACTTCCATTCGGACGTCCCCTTCTCAGTGGGCGAAAAAGCAGTGCAGTGCATGGAGGTGTATAGCATTGACCCAGAAAGCAAAAGATTAGCAAGAGACATAGATCCTCATGAGCCCCCGCGAATGCGGAGGCTCATGAGGATCTATGTCTCTTGCTATTGGCTGGGGTTTGTTAGGCTTGTTTCTGTGTGTATTTGTTTATTTTTTATTTATTGTTTTATTTATTTATTTATTTATTTATTTATTTATTTTTATTATTATTGTTATTATTATTTTATTTATTTATTTATTTATTTATATATATATTTTATTTTATTTATTTATTTGTTTATTTATTTATTTTTTTTTTTAATTTATTTATTTATTTTTTTATTTTTTTTTTTTTTTTTGGGGGGGGGGGGGGTGGAGGAAGGGGCGGTGGTTTGGGTGGGTGGGGGGGGGGCATTTTTCATTTTGCTGTTTTCCTGTGCTCTGGTGGTCGAGGAGTGACAATTTTAATTTTTGTTTTTCTCTCCCCTTTTTTTTTCCCCCTAGAAAACACACAGTCAATGGTAGAGTGCTTGCGCAACAAAAATGCGACAGAGATCGTTCGAGCCTGCAAGAACTTGTTCTTTGAAAACAATTTGGCGCGGGACTTGCTAGACATGCGATGGTTGCCTGTACCCGACGGCGACTTTGTACCTGCACAGGACAAAATTATCAAGTTCCCTGGGCCCATCATGGTTGGTAAGTGCACACGCTGGGATATAGAAATGCGTTGTTGTTTTTTTCCATGCCGTATACCAGTAGACATTGGTCAAATAGGTCAAATTTGCACTTTTTCCCGAGCCGACGTTTACCGGCAGTGGATTAAAAGACTGGACGAACATGCGATATCGCATGTTTGCCCGCGCTTATAATCCACTGTTTTCGTCAAAAGACGCACAAATTGGCACCTAATTTTAATTTACCTCAAAATAGTGTACCCTGTTTATTTCTTCTGCTCACTCGGGGCCACGGGAATGTAGTATAATAATAATAATACTAATACTACTACTACTACTAATACTAATAATAATAATAATATAACAATAATAATAATAATAATAATAATAATAATAATAATAATAATGAAGATTTATATGCATGCGTCTTAACAAGAAGTGACCTCTTTTATATGACGCCTAGTTTAACAGACCATTTGGGGATACCTGAAGTGGGTCAAAATTGCAAGTGTTTCGAAGAAAACAGTGGATTAAAAGCACGGACAAACATGCTATATCGCATGTTTGTCCGGGCTGGTATTCCACTGTTTTCGACGAAAACACGTGCAATTAATGTTAGCACATTCTGCCTCAGGACCGGAATCCCCAAATGTTAAAGTTGCCCTCTGAATGACTGTATTACAGTTCTAGAGACAGATCGAACATGATAGTTCAAGGGTGGTGCCATGATAGCTTGGCGCCCGTAGGCGCCAAGCTATCATGGCACCACCCTTGAACTATCATGTTCGATTCACGCCTTGCTGCGGTGTGCCCGGGCTGAATGAGTCTACCTGCTTCTGATTTCCGGACAAGGTCTATTTGTGCTGCAGGAATAAACAACAACGAAGGAGCTTACTTCATCTACGAAGTGATGGGGCTGGCTGAGCACTACCCACATCTGTACACTGAGCTGTACACGCGAGATTTCTACCTCGGGCAGTTCCTTCCTAACTTAATCCAAATGGTCTATCGGGACTTGGCTGCTAACCTGTCTTCTCAACCTGTCAAAAGTAAACAGCCGAGTGATTTGTTTTGAGTTTTCCTCAAATTGAACAGAAACAAAACTGTTCAAAATAAACAAAAAAGGGTTAAATTTCAGTTTCGACCACACAATCTACAAAAAATGAACCACCACCCCCCCCCCACCCCCACCCCCCTTCCCCACACCCCTGCACCCAATGGGACAGTTCATTTCTGTTCATTGCATTCAAGGGTAACAACTGTCCCAGATAAGAAACGTTGATACAAAGTGTCTTCAGCAAGAGGTGTAGATCCTTATGAGCCCCCGCAACTGTGGAGCATGAGGATCTATACCTCTTGCAGCTAGGTGGTGTTCAATTTTTTCGGGAGTGAACGGGTTAATTGCACGTTCCTTGCTTGTTCGTTTATGCGTTCGTTCGTTTCAATTTGTCTGATCGTTTGTTTTGTGCATGAGTGTTCGTTTTGTTTGTTGTTTGTTTGTTTGTTTTTTGGGTTTTTTGTGTGTTTTTTGTTTTGTTTTTTTGATGTTTTTTGTTTGTTTGTTTGTTTGTTTTTTGTTTGTTTAGTTCAGATTAGTTTAGTTTAGTGTAGTTTGGATTTGTATGATTTGTTGTGGTTTGGTTTAGTTTTTAAGTCCCTACTATTTATAGAAAGGACTTTTTTTGGACGGGTCGCGGTAGGGCGAATTTAATAGCATGTCCATGATGTCAAAAGCGGGCAGGCCTAAACTTCTAACAATTTAAGTAACAAGATAAAAATGACATGTCTAGTTACGCTAACCTCGTTGCTAAACGTACATTCGGCGCGAAGCGCCGTGTGTGCGTATGCATGCATGTATGTGTGTGTGTGTGTGTGTGTGTGTGTGTGTGTGTGTGTGTGTGTGCATGTGTGCGTGCGTGTGTGTGTGTGTGTGTGTGTGTGTGTGTGTGTGTGTGTGTGTGTGTGTGTGTGTGTGTGTGCGTGCGCGCGCGCGCGCGCGCGTGCGTGCGTACGTATGTATGTAAACAACAGAATCTCCGATATTTCTGTACACACAAGCTTGAAATTTAACGAAATACTTTCTTAAAGCGGCGACTAAGAGAGCCTCCGAGCATATTGTAATTGAATGTCTCATTGAAGGCATAAACAACCGTTTATAGGAAGGCGGTTGACCCAGATTAGAGTCCGTTATTGTTGTCATATTTACTTAAAATTTTGGATATAGCTAGTTTAGAGAAAGACACTGGAAGAGTTCGTTAGCCAGTTTTGTATCTTTTCAACTTCTTTAGTGAAATTTAATTCTTATCAGAAAAGAATTAAAACAGTAAAAAAAACAAATAAACAACGTTATTTCTAGAGAAAGTCAAACAGTGGCGGTGACGTAAAAGAGGCAACTTCGTCACCACGCAGACACTGACACGATACTCAAAATATGACGTAATTCTCTCTCGCGCGCGCTCTCTCTGTCTCTATCCCAAACACACAGATGTGCGCGCATCTCCAAGAAGCATAGATCCTCATGCGCCCGGAGAGCGCAAGAGGATCTATGTCTCATGGACAAGTTTGGAGCTCGCGCGCATGCGCTCACTAACACGTACACACACACACATCGTCGCGCTTTCAGAAGAGCATGCAGGTGACCCGATATAGCTAGTTTGGAGAAAGGCATTGGAAGAGTTCGTTATCAAGCTTTGTACCCTTTCAACTTCTTCAGTAGAAATTAATTCTTTTTAGAAACAAATTAAAACAGTTTTTTTTTAATGGCTTCTGGAGAAAATCAGACAGTGGCGGTGACGTAAAAGAAAAAGCAATTCCGTCACCACGCAGACATTGACAAAATACTCTAAATATAACGCAAATTCTCTCTCTCTCTCTCTCTCTCTCTCTCTCTCTCTCTCTCTCTCTCTCTCTCTCTCTCTCTCTCTCTCTCTCTCTCTCCTCTCTCTCTCTCTCTCTCTCTCTCTCTCTCTCTCTCTCTCTCTCTCTCTCTCTCTCTCCTCTCTCTCTCTCTCTCTCTCTCTCTCTCTCTCTCTCTCTCTCTCTCTCTATCTCTCTCTCTCTCTCTCTCTCTCTCTCTCTCTCTCTCTCTCTCTCTCTCTCTCTCTCTCTCTCTCTCTCTCTCTCTGTCTCTCACACACACACACACATGGATATCTATGCCTCTTGTAGAAATGTTTGGAGCGCGTGCGCACGCACTAACACGCGCAT
>BTPG01000002.1:85211914-85256914 GCA_036245525.1 Semisulcospira habei
GACGCTGTCGGCTGATTTCCAGAAGGTACTGACGAACTTCGCCAAGACTGGGTGAGTGAAGTCGGTTGTGCGAGCATCATGTTTCGTGTCTCTTCCGCTGCATATTTTTAGTGCGCATTCCAGGTAGGGAATTACTGCCAAAAGGCAGTCTGATAGTTAACCCTTTAGCTGTCGGTAGCGATTTTGGTCGAGGTGATTCCTGCAGGAATCACCTCGACCAAAATCGCTACCGACATCTAAAGGGTTAATTGTCTGATGGCCTGATGGATTTAAGCACTGAGACCTTTTTAAGTCCCTTCTATTTAATATCTTGTCCATGATGTCGAAGGCGGGCAGGCCTAAACCTCTCACAATTTAAGTAACAAGATAAAAATTACACAATGTCTAGTAACCTAACCTCGCTGCTGAACGTACATTTGGTGCGAAGCCGTGTGTGTGTGTGTGTGCGTATATGAGAGAATCTCCGAAATTTCTGTACACGCTCGCTTGAAACTTGGCGAAATAATTTCTTAAAGGGTTGGCTAATAATGCCTCCGAGCATATTGTAACTGAATATCTCATTAAAGACATAAACAACCGTTTATAGGAAGTCGGTTGACCCAGATTAGAATCCGTAATTTTTGTCATATTTACTTAAAATTTTGGATATAGTTAGTTTGACACTGGATGAGTTTGTTAGCCAGCTTTGTATCTTTTAACTTCTTTAGTAAAAATTAATTCTTTTCAGAAAAAGAAAAGTAAAAAAAAAAAACTTGACTTCTAGAGAAAACCAGACAGTGGCGGTGACGTAAAAAAGGAAACAAAACTACGCAGACATTGACATAATACTCTAAATATGACGTAATTCTCTCTCTCTCTCTCTCTCTCTCTCTCTCTCTCTCTCTCTCTCTCTCTCTCTCTCTCTCTCTCTCTCTCTCTCTCTCTCTCTCTCTCTCTCAACGACGTGCGCGCATCTCCAAGAGGCATAGATCCTCATGCGCCCGGAGAGCGCACGAGGATCTATATCTCTTAGATATGTTTGGAGCGCGTGCGCATGCACGCACTCACACACACACGCACACACACACATACACACACACACACACACACACACACACACACACACACACCCAAATACACACTATCCATCTATATCCCGTAGTCTTGCCGACCGTTGGGGCACCACTGATGACTTGGCAACCAGCTCCCTCCATTCCTCTCTGTTCTCTGCCATTCTTAGCGTATCGCGCAGCTTCAGTCCTGTCCACTCTGAGATATTGTCCTCCCATCTTTTCCTCTGTCTTCCTCTCCTTCGTCCTCCTTGCACAGTGCCTTGCAGGATTGTTTTGGCAAGCCCTGCTGAACGCGTGACATGCCCATACCACTTCAGTTTGCGTTTTTTCACAATGGCTAATAGATCTTCATATGACCCGATGGCTTGCCTGATTCTGATTCCCACTTCCACGTTTGTGACGTGATCTCTGTATGAAATGCCAAGCAGCCTTCGAAAACATCTCATTTCAGTGGCTTGTATCCTCCTTTCAAGATCTGCTGTGAGGGTCCATGACTCGCAGGCATACAAAAATACTGAGATGACTAAGGAGCGCATCAGTCTGATCTTGGAGCAGAGTGTGATGTTTCTGTCCTTCCATATGGTCTTCAATCTTGTCAGTGCTGTTGTTGTCTGCGCAATCCTGGACAGTATTTCTGGTTTTGATCCCTCATCTGTCACAATGGCTCCAAATACACACATCGTCGCGCTTTCAGAAGAGCATTCAGGTGACCCGATATAGCTATTTTGAAGAAAGACATTGGATGAGTTCGTTGGACAGCATTGTACCCTTTCAACTTCTTCAGTAAAAAAAATTAATTCTTTTCAGAAAAAATAAAAACAGTAAAAAACCTTGATATCTGGAGAAAGTCAGACAGTGGCGGTGACGTAAAAGAAGCAACTCCGTCACCAAGCAGACATACTCTAAATATGACGTAATTGTCTCTCTCGCTTGCTCGCTCTATCTCATACATATGGCTTCATCTCCAAGATAATAATAATAAATAATAATGGCTACTCATATAGCGCTTATCCTTAAATAAGCTCTAAGCGCTTTACAAATAAAGAGTGGAGTGGAGGGGGTCATAAAACCAGAGAAACAACGGATTCTGCAATACACACACGCGCGCGCGCGCGCGCACACACACACACACACACACACACACACACACACACACACACACACACACACACACACACACAGGTACATAATGAAAAAGAACTGAGCTACATTGGGGTCTCGAACAGGTGGGTCTTTAGGACAGATTTTAAAGGCAGTGAATGAGGGAGAATGTCTAATGTCTATAGGTAGTGAGTTCCAGACAACAGGTCCAACGTGCGCAAAACAACGGTCACCTATGGTTTTGTATTTTAAAAGCGGGACTCTGAGAAGGCGCGTTTCACTACTTGAACGGAGGGAGCGGGAGGGAGTGTATAGTTGAAGAAGATCAGCGAGATAGGCAGGGGTAGAGTAGTTAATAGCTTTGTAGCACGGATAGGCGATTTTGTACGAGACTCGTTGTTTGACTGGCAGCCAATGAAGTTGTCTCAGAATAGGAGTGATGGGCTGATGCTGTGAGGCGCGGACGATGAGACGTGCAGCACAATTCTGAACTCGCTGCAATTTCTGAATGAGAAACTGAGGGAGGCCAGCTAAGAGGGCATTTCAGTAATCAATGCGGGACAAGACTAAATAGACGACCAGTTTTGTGGTAGCTTCAGTAGTATAATAATTGTGACATCTTGTTTTAATGTTGTAAGCCTGAAAATGGACTGCCATTGTTATAGAGCTGTTTGGAAGTGCAGATTTCCGAAGCTGTGTATCGTCCGCATACATGACTGTGATGATCGGTTGAATGCGATGCGATAACGTGAGACAGAGGCTGAGTGTACAGCGTAAATAGAATGGGGCCCAGGACAGAGCCCTGGGGGACCCCAAACTCTAGAGCAGCAGCTTCAGAAAGAACGTTCTTGACAGAGACGTTGATCTGACCGGAAGACAGATAAGAGTGAAACCAGGTGAGAGCATTACCAGAAATACCAACGTATTTTTCTAGACGTTGGAGTAAGATGGAGTGGTCAATTGTGTCAAACGCAGCTGATAGGTCTAACAGGGCAAGAACTGAGATCTGGTTTTCATCATAGGCACTTAGGAGGCCATTAACGACACAGAGGAGAACAGTTTCAGTACTGTGCCCAGCACGGTAAGCAGACTGAAGCGGATGGACGAGATTGTTTCACTGTAGGTATTTAGTGAGCTGTGTCAGAACGACTCTCTCAAGAACTTTGGACAGAAAGGGTAGGTTTGAAACGGGGCGATAATTCTTTAGCTGGTTGGGGTCAAGATTCGACTTTTTCAGGAGAGGTTTGACAATGGCTGATTTGAATTCTGACGGAGGGCGCATGAACATATATGCCTCTTAAGGATGTTTGGAGCGCGCACATGCACATTCACACACATCGACGCGCTTTCAGAAGAGCATGCAGGTGTACTTAGTATATCATGTAGCTCGGTAAAGTCAACCTGCTCACACACAAAGTATAACAAGACTGAATTTGTACCGTGAAATTCTACTTTTGTCACCATTTCCCCCAAGTCTTGAAGCGAAAGCTAAACTCATATCACGTTAAATATAAAATTACAAACAAAAAAAATACGTCATGACAAATGACGTTTGACAAACCAATGATGCGTATGGACTGCGCACGCCCCTTATAGAGTTCACTATGGTGCATTGGCAAATCTGCGAGGCTTTTTTAAAAGGAGATATTATTATTTCAACATCAGAATCATTGAAGTCAAAGACAAAAGGTAGAGAGAGACCCTTGCCACCGAAGACAGCTCTCATGTAGCAGGGACTTTGTGGTTTATGGTTCATCCCATCTTGTTTTTGTGTTCTTTTCTTTTTCTTTTTAATGATGATAAAGATGCCGATGAGGACTAACTGACCTGCATGAGGACTGATTACAACGACGATGATAACGACGATGACGATGACGATGATGATGATGGTGATGGTGACTATAACGACGACTGTCAGTGATGCTGTTGACAACGATTTAAATTGTCTGCTGCAGAATTCCAAACCAACCAGTTTTATTGCCCACCGCCTGGCCAGCTGCATGGCCACCCTACACCAAGGGAGAGAAATCCTACCTGGCCTTGTCTCCGTCGTCCAAAGTGGCCTCCCGTTTCAGGGAAGACAAGATGGCGGTTTGGCTGAATGCCGTCCCGGCGCTTTTGAGATCAGAACCACTTGACAACGACCAGTGGAACGCGTGTCTGGGTCGCCCCACTTCGGGTTCCATCAGAAATTTCGATTTGTATCGTGTTCTTACTGCCGTCTTTGTCGCTCTGGCACTTTGTTTGATGTAAAATGAAAGACTGAGCACACAAATCTGTGCTTGATTTCCACCAATTGATTTGGTTGTTGATTGTGTCGACAAAATTGATTTGACCTCAAATAACATATAATAGTCTCAAAATGTGCACATCAAGTCATTTGCATTGGTATATCTTTAACCCTTTTAGCCCCACGGGTACATTTCCCAAATTCTGGAATAACGACAATGCCCACCACTGAGATCACGCAGGAGGTGGATCGATCATGATATTTCAAGGGTAGTGCCAGATTACCCTTGAATTATCATGGTCAATCAATCTCCTGCTGCATGGACTCAGGGCTAAATGGGTTAAAAGTGATTAACAATTTATCATAGTGTCATATTATATAGCGTGTCATCAGTGTAAAGTACCTCTGATTACGCATAAATCTGAGACATTTCAGCACCCTTTGTGTTTGTCATGCCTTGTCGACACACCTAATGAACTTTAACAGCAGTTTGGACACGCAGCAAAAGCACACGCGTAATCGCAGTTATTTATTCTGCGCAGCCATTAGCGTGTCAATCTATTTTTAGCCGTTTCTCTGAAAGCGTTGTATATATAAAACGGAGTGGAGTCATTGTGAGGACGAGTCCGAAATAGCTCAGGCGGTTAAACGTCGGAGCAGGAGAGCGAAGGGAATCGCCGGGTCGTGGGTTCGAATCCCGTCCCGGCCCCGGTAGCTGGACTCACAGTAAATCCAGGGGGAAAAAACGGATATGTTCAATAGCACTTCCGTTGAAAGGTCCTGGTAAATCAACGTGGCACAGTTGGAGTGCGCCTGAGTTGATCAGTGTTCAGGTCGTACTCCATAGGCAATAGATTTGCCTGTCCCCCATAACCCGCCCGTCAGGACCGTCCATGATCACCTCGGTGCTGTGGACGTTAAACCCGAACTAACCAACCATTGTGAGGACTGACTTGATATACAGACGACTTGTGCTGAACTGTATGGCACTGTGTCTAAATAAACCATGGCTAGATCTGTGTGCAGCGTTTCCTAACCATCTGTTATAGAAGTGTATCTTTGAACAGTTATGGCGGTAGTGGGCCTTTACATGCCCATTTCATTCAAGCTGTAAAAGCGTTTGAATTTAAACCGTTATCAATATGCACCATCATTAATTCATTATAACAGAGCTTTCACACAATAGTTTATTTTCTCTTTTCCTTACTACGTCTTAGTGCTTGATTTTGGGCTTCAATAAAGCTGAAGTACTACCGACACTATGTTAGACTTGTTTTATCTCCTACATTAACTGTGTGAAAACATAAGTGGCATTTCCACACAAAACAAATTAAACAAACAGTTGAAGAAAAAAAAAAGATGGAAAAGAAAAATCGATGAATGAAGCAAGGCACATTAACTTCTGCCCCGCCAAGAAAACTTGAACCCAATCCAACTGCAAGAGGCATATATCTTCATAAGGCCCCGCATGTGCGGGGGGTCATAAAGATCTATGCCTCTTGCATACCAAACTTTCTATCCACGTTCCTGCGACGAACAGGACTTTCCGACGCTAGAATAATAAAGTTATCCACAAAAAAAAACAACAAGAAAACACCAAAATAATCTGAGACAAAAGAAGCAAGGCATTTTAAAACCATCGTAATACAGTTCAACTGGAATGATAACTTGCCACGGTGCGTTGATCTTTTCCATTAGACACGCTCCTTCGCTCTCGATTGCTGTTTTTCTGTCAGATGACATGACATGTCTTAACCGCAGATGCAAATGCAAAGGAAAACAGACGAGTTTAGCCAGAGGCAGAGATCTCCATAAGCCCACGTAAACTGCGGGGGTAATAAGAATCTATGCCTCCTACCCGTCCCATTTATGTTTATATCGCTAAAAGAAACAAAATGCTGCCGTTATATGACCAAAAAAACAGTAAGTCAATTTTAAACAAAGCGAGATTTTCTTTTTGAGACAAAATAAATCTCGCTTTTCAAAAAAATAAAGGACATACTTGCCATATAACGTCAGAATTATACAAAAGGCATAGATTCTCATGGGCCCTTGCAATTTCGGGGGCTCACGAGGATTTATACCTTCTGCTGGCCCAATTTATGTTTCTGTTGCTAGGCAGGGAAAAAAAAACAGACGTTTGTATCATCAGTGCTTCAGCAAAAATGTTCGATGGACTTGAGGGATTTGATCACAATGCGTGCCGCAATTGAGGGGTTCGGTGAGAATAGCTCAGGCGGTTAAACGTCGGAGCAGGAGAGCGAAGGGAATCGCCGGGTCGTGGGTTCGAATCCCGTCCCGGCCCCGGTAGCTGGACTCACAATCCAGGGGAAAAAACGGATTTGTTCAATAGCATGTCCGTTGAAAGGTCATGGTAAATCAAAGTCGCACAGTTGGAGTGCGCCTGAGTTGATCAGTGTTCAGGTCGTACTCCATAGGCAAAAGATTTCCCTGTCCCCCCATAACCCGCCCGTCAGGGCCGTCCATGATCACCTCGGTGCTATGGACGTTAAACCCGAACTAACCGATACCCATCTGTGTTTCTCGGTCAAAGCAGTTCATTAAGTGTTGGATCTACTAAAGTATCAAAGTAAGATTCCTGATTTATACGTTCAATGCCCGTGGACGAAAATTGTGTTTCTGAAATCTTTGTTATTTCAATGCCCGTGGACGAAAATTGTGTTTCTGAAATCTTTGTTATTTCAATGCCGAAGAACCCCAGCCGTCCAAGGAACTTGGATAAACAGTGGTGTCAGCAAGAGGCATAGATCCTCATGAGCCCCCGCAACTGCGGGGGCTCATGAGGATCTATGCCTTTTGCATTTGTATTGTGTTCATTTTTTCTCGGCGGTATAGGGGTTAATTTATGCGCGAAAGTGATCGTTGTCAGGTCAAGTTTACAGAGACCTTACAAAGAGTGTCACGCAAAAAAATGTCGACTGTATATAATATTAAATAAAGTTGAAAAGAAAGTTGTGGATGCGGGTTCAAGGGTAGGTCGTTTCGCGGGAAACATAGCGCATGGGTTCTGGACCCCTCCCACCCTCTCCCTAAGTAGGGCCGGGAATTAGAACAACACAATAATTAATAATTTTTTTTAAAAATCAACGAAATTGTAAACGCTTTGGAGTAGGCCTATCAGACGCTTGGGTTGATTGTAAGACTGTTATTGTAATCGTTTGTGCTTTGATACCCCACTCAACCCCCCCCCCCACCCCCCCCCACACACACACACCATCCCTCTCTCCCCCCCCCCTTCTCCCCCCCCCCTTCTCCCCCTCCCCTCCCTTGCCTCCATTCTCCAGCCCCCTACCCGCAACCCTGCTTTTTTGACCACTTGAAATGTATAAAATCCAGACAAAAAAAGGGTGACTGCCAAGCGTGTTAAATGCACAGAAAATCACAACAAAGAAAGAAACACGCTTAAAAAGGACAATTACAACAGAATTGTGTTGTCATTGCCTTTAAGCGGTTTTTTTTTTCTTCGGGATTTTCTTTGCACTTGAAATGTATGCATTTGGAAACTACCGCATTTCATTCTAGACATTGAACTTAAAAGGGAGGGGGGGGGGGGGGGGGGGAAGGGATAGTGCCGGCGTGTGACCAGGTTGGTTGTCTCCTTCGATTCGCTACCGCTGACAAGGGGTAGCGAATCGAGGGAGACAAGCAGTATGAAGCGTGCACTGGGTGACATGAGAGATAGTCTTTGCCACAATGGTTCAGTCGTAATGGTTCAGTCCAACGCCACCGGAGTCCCTGAAATTTCAGTGAAATCCGATACGCCCTGACCTCGGGGTGAGGTCGGAAAGCCTCTCAGCGGTAGCGAATCGAAGGGGACATCCAGTCAGTGTGACACTTTACTAGCAACATGCATAATGCAGACTTTAGGAGCAGCGCCGTTTAACTTTTAACGCCGGCATAAACACCGATTCTCAGACACATAAAAACCAGAGCCGAATCAAGGCCGCGGCGCTTAAGTTTTTTGCACACGTAAATTTGTCGCAGATCCCAGTCACTGCGAAGGTTATTGTTGCTCAGGATCGCAAAGATTTAAATTTCTAAAGCCAGTGAGTGAACTTTTGCAGGGTGTGAAAGCGAGCACCCGACTCTGGTTAATCACACTATTTCGAAATTCTAGAGCACTTTCAGACCTTCCGCCAAGATAGCTAGCCCTCAAAACACGTGAGGGTTAGTTGGTTAGCTCAGGTAGTAGTGCGTTCGACTCTCGTCTGCAAGCCGTCGAGGGTTTCGAACCCAACCTGTGTCAACAGTTGTTCAGATTACTTTCGGTGCTCTTTTCTTGAAATCACCTTCATGGTAGACAGAAGACGTTAAGCCCTAAACGGTTAACTCATTCAAGACGTGCCGCCTCCAGATACGCGGCTTATGGCGCGTATCCGGAGGCGGCACGTCTCGAATGAGTTAACGTTCTATAAATTCTCCACGAATATTGTACCAGAGGCAATGTGTTAAGCGCTTGATGCCTTCTCCATCTTCGTCAACACTTGAAAATGAAAGTACGAATGGCACGACAGAGTTCGACAACGAATCAGTAGCTCAAGGGTAGTTCCTGATTAGCTTGGCGACGCAAGCGCCAAGCTAATCAGGCACTACCCTTGAGAAAGCTTCATCTCCGACGGTTGGTGTTGGCAGGGCGAGGGAGAAAGCTAGCACGCAGTCACGGCAGACATTTTTAATCTAATCTGATACCCTGCGTCTGTCGCAAGCCGCTTCATGACACAAAGGAAGACGTAGTCTGTTTTATGAAATTTGTTCTTGTCAACGACTGGCTGAAAAAAATAATCATAAAACTGTCACAAGAACAGTTTTCGGGTTGCAGACGACAAAGCTAAAAGGCTTTTTTTATTTTAATAATTTAAAAGTTCGTTAACCGTATAATTTGTACGCGTTACACGACAGAAAGCAAACGTTTAAACATCGATTGTAAAAACAAAATTAAACAGTAGATATTGTCATAACAGAGCCATACCTATGCAACAAAATCCAGTTTCCACCTTTCAATACACGATAACTCAATGCACGTGAAAGATGGACTAATTAGGTGTGAGTTCACTTCTGTATAGTAAACTAGCGGACAACCGCAGATGGGCCCTCCTAGAATGCATTGCGATTCAACTTCCGTCGACTGACACAACCTTTCGGCGATTACAGACAGTAGTTTAATTAAGTTTTTATACACTATACAACTTGAGTCTAGGCTACGATCAAAAGAGCATCTCTTTTCAACCCAAACAACGTATGCAAACCAGGAAACTGTACCGGCTATTTGTTGCAACCGTAAAACTGCAAGAAACGTGCGTACACTCGCATGAGACACTGCATTTGCACAGGGTGGTATTTCACGTCAAGACTGCGATAGTGCGTGCTGTGTGTGTGTGCGTGTTGTGTGTGTGTGTGTGTGTGTGTGTGTGTGTGTGTGTGTGTGTGTGTGTGTGTGTGTGTGTGTGTGTGTGCGCGTGTGTGTGTGTGTGTGTGTGTGTGTGTGTGTGTCTGTGTGTGTGTGTGTGTGTGTGTGTAAGTGTAAGTGTAAGTGTAAGAGTCATTAATATTTATAATTTATTATGTGTGATGCTAGAATAATTAAGTTTTTATGCGGGCTTTTTTTTTTCTTCTTTTTTTTAACTTGTACCCACTTTGTTATGTCTTATTTATGTTATATTAAGTCTTTTATAAACAACAGAGCGCATCGAACCTAAAGACAATTTTCTGTTTTGTTTAATTTAAAACAGACAATAAAATTTTCTTGAATCTTGACTCAAGTTAAAACAGACAATAAAGTTTTCTTGAATCTTGACTCAGATTAACACATTCGAGACGTGCCGCATTTGAATACAAGGCGAATAACCGCGTATTAGGATGCAACACGTCGCGAATGCACACTGAAACAGATACTGCTTTTTGTTGCTTTAAACTGTGTTTCCATAATTATTGCTGCGCGACTGATAGCGGCGCTGTAGGCGACACAGCTAAAACGTTGCTGAACAGCAGACGGAGAAATCGCTTTGTGCGTTTCCATGTAGCGCGCCCCTATATACATTTTCAGATGTGTTGCGACTTTTGTCTCGTACTTTAAACCATGCTACCTTCCAGCGAAATCGCCACTGAGTCGACGTTGAATCGCTCCATGGGGCGATACAGTTTTTTCACGCTGCACCGCAATCGCGCCGCTGTTGCAAAGTGCATTTGAAAACACTCATTCTTAACTCATTGTGCCCGAGGTACAAAATACCCACATTTTGGAGTTTTGGAGGACTGCGGTACAATTCAGGAGACAGATCGACCATGATGGCTCAAGGGTGGTGGCAGAATAGCTTGGCGCCTATAGGCGCCAAGTTATTCTGCCACCACCCTTGAACTATCATGGTCGAGCCATATTTTGCTGTGGTGTGTCTATGGCAGAATGAGTTAATTTTTATGTCCTCGATTCGCTGTCGCCATCGCATTTTCATCTCTCTCGCGCTTCCGTATGGAAACACGCCTTAAAACGTCGAGCGAAGCGCCCGGCCCTAGACGTGCATTTGTCGACGATTTTCAATGAGCTCCTCGCTGCTGTGGCAGGTTAATGTATTCTGCAAGGTGAAACAAGATAGAAGTATTAGAACCCAGGCGGTCTTTTCATTCGCGGGAAAAAGAGTCAAGGTTAAACAGCTACGCGATCAGACGCGGCGCATCAGTTGTCAGATTTGTGTGTCACGTCTACAGTCGTCACCTTGCATTAGTATGCAAATGAGGACTCTGTCTACTGGCGACAGGCATTCTCAAGAACCCCTGATCCTTTTTTTATGTTAGGTTAGTTGTGTTTGTTTGTTCGTTTCTTTCTTTCTTTCTTTCTTTCTTTGCTGTTTGTTTGTTTGTTTTGCTTTCTTTTCTTTCGTTTTTTTAAAAAATCTTTTTGTTTGTTTTTTTGGTTTGTTTGGGGTTTTGGGTTTTTTTTGTGTTGTTGTTCGCTGCAAATTTCAAAGACATGTTGATGCTGTTTCGTCATGACAAAACCTCAGCTTGCGCAGCCCGGATCTGGCTAAAGAATGTATTGAATTCTCGTTATTCCTCCCTTTTGACATAAATTTTCACAGTCGATTGACTTTCAATGAGCGTTACAAGTTCAAACACTGGGCGAGTTACATTTTCAATATAATCTGCCGTTGAGGTGTGGCGTTGTAAACCTGGTGAGCAGAAGGTCCTCGGCTGTGCGCTGGCCAAGAACGGCCGACGTCGGTTTGGGGACCTGATGCTTGCTGAAGATTGTCCAAACCCTGTAATCCTTCAGTCGTGATATTCCCATCACAAATATCCTGGACTCTGACGACTTCCTAGTGCGGCAGGTCATTATATCAATCTGCTCTTTTCATTGTATTATTAGCTGGCTCAATTTATTTACGCAAACGTCTGAAAATCATGTAGTTAGAGCATCCCGGAGACTTGGCACTGGCTGCCATCTTGCTTTTCTAACCTTCCCATACGTTCCTCTAGCTTAAATACGCAAGTTTAGTTCGTTATTGGGGTTTAACGACGAGCAGGCGACTGAGGCCATCTCACGGCGGTGAAAAAAATAAGGGCTTGTGATACTTGCAACAACGTTTACCTCATTCGACACGTGCCGCCTCCAGATACGCGGCTTATGCAGCGTATCCCGAGGCGGCACGTCTCGAATGAGTTAAAAACTGCCAGTGTAATAGAGGACCTTTCATGTGTTAGCCTACCCCCTTCTGTCTGCAATAAGCATAGATTCTCATCAGTTTAGTTCCTTCAAGGGCATGCCTAAGGAACAACCCGAGCCTTATACCCCAGTAACAAAACGTTTTCGGGCCCACTGCGGCCGTCGTGAGCCCGAGGACCTTTGTTTACTGGGTATTGCTATTGGTCAGTTCCAGTGGTTTGCCTACGCCTTTATTTGTGGCGAGGTAAGGGGGGGGGGGGGGCGAAGGTGGGGCGGAGTGGGCTTAGGTCATAACCTCTGACCCCAAAAAGAGTTTTCCATTTCCCCACCCCTTACCGGTTGCCGGTAATTGAGATGTGCACAAAGAAGGTCTATTAGCTTCCCTACTTCCACAACTTGACATAGCTGCGTAATGTCTGGGCGAAAACGAGGCTTTCCCCACAGGAAGTGACAGTTGCTTTGGGGGGTTTCCGCCATGCTAGTCGTAAGGCATCCTTAACCCGAAATGACAACCATGCTGGGGGAAAACTTGGAGGAGATCTTGTCAGCAAGAGGCAAAGATTCTCATCACTGTGACTTCACCTCCGCCCTCCCACCCCCTCCCCCCTCCCACCCCCCGACACCATTAACGAGTAGAATACCTGAATCGAAAAATCGACTGCTCTCTTAATTCATCAAATACAAATCTGTCTGACTGGAACCACATATTTATTAATAACCGCTGTCATTTTTTTTAAATCTTGAGTTTTTCCCCATCACTGCCGAGAACAAAATGTAACATCAATTAACTTCAAGAGGTTCACATCCCCATCAACCCTCCCGCAACTGCGGGTGTGCTCATGGGGATTTATATCTCTGGCTGAAAGCACTTTGTCTCCATGATCCTTCAACGGCTGGGGATCTTTGAAGCTGAATTGAAGAAAAAAAATCAAGAAGTCTCTCTCTCTCTCTCTCTCTCTCTCTCTCTCTCTCTCTCTCTCTCTCTCTCTCTCTCTCTCCCTCTCTCTCTCTCTCTCTCTCTCTCTCTCTCTCTCTCTCTCTCTCTCTCTCTCTCTCTCTCTCTCTCTCTCTCTCTCTCTCCTCTCCCACACTCTCCCCTTCACTCCATTTATCACGTGTAAAACTGTCTGACGAGAACCACAAACTCATAAACAACAACCGACTTGTAATCGGTTGAATGATCCCTTATAACCTCTAATCCCAACCCATGACGAGTTCCCGCATCACTTTAATACACTTTCTCTCCGCTGTATACAGTCTCTCGCCCGGACTACTGCAATCTTCAACAGGCATAGATTCTCATGAGCACCTGCAAGAACAGGGGCGCATGAGCATCTACGTCTGTTCCAAACAAAGGTGGGTTCTGACTGTTCCTCCAGCTGATTATTAAATATTTGGGTTACGCTTAATAACGTCTGAATGAAGCGGCAGTAAAGGGCTTGCGGCAAAACATTCAGCGTTCAAGAGGCACAGATTCTCATGAGCCCCTGCGCCTGTAGGCGCAGGGGCTCATAAGAATCTGCGCCTCTTGCCGTCCGAGTTCGGCTCCATATGCTTCGCAAACTGAGGAAGCTATTTGGTTATTCCGAATTCAGCCGGCTCCGAATGAGTGAAAAGATTTTGTCTAATCCCTTCGTGTCCGGAAAAAGAGAGCAGACAGAGGTGTGTATAGAAACGCATTTCATTTTGATAAAGACACGGAAGAGAGGCAGCTGTGAAATGTTCAGCAAGAGTCCGACTGACTATAAATGGTAGTATTAACTCTTTCAGCCCGGCGCACGTATTTCCCAAATTTTGGAGACGTCATCTAACGACTATGCACCTGTTACAGGAGATGGATCGACCTTGATAATTCAAGGGCATTGCCAGATTAGCTTGGCGCCGACAGGCTAATCTGGCACTGCCCTTGAATTATCATGGTCGACCCATCTCCTGCTGTAGTGTGTCAGGGCTGAAGCCTAAACGTGTATTAAACCGTTTGAACGCTGCGGAGAAAAACAAGATGAGGAATTCATCCCAAAGTCTACCGTATTGTTTGGAGCTCACTTGCGTTTATCTTTTAGGAACATTCATAGCTGTTCATATTTTAGGCTTATTATGCTGATTCATTTCCCACCTCTCTAAGCCAACCTCTGATCAACACACACGTCGGCGCAAACAAATAAAGACGGACACACGGTGCTTCCCGCCATTAGTACGTTCTCTGGGCTCGTGTAGCGACAGAAATCCGTCTCCTTCTACTCTAACCCACCATCTGATCCACACACACTGTCACACAGAAATAAAGACGGACATACGGCTATTCCCGCCATTCGTAAACTCTGTCGTCTATTCTGAAGAATAATAATAGCACGAGCATCGAAATGACGTCACTTCAAGCTTCACGTCATGGCATCATTAGTCCCACGACGCCGTGTTCATCGTGACGACTCGATCTTATACGTCACTCATCGCAGTACTAACATTTGACGTATTAGAGGATCAAACTTTGCAATTTTCTTGCTGATTTTCACACCTAGGACTTACAGGTCACAATTTGACCTAATCCTACCCCAGAGCAAGGACAAACAACAGTCTTATGCAAACACTGCTTATGAAAAATGATGCGGGTATTAATGAGAAGTTAGTTTTTTTTTTCTTAAAAGAAAAATTCAAGTTATGTTAGCTGTTTTACAAATGACTCGAAAAAATGGTGCAGAAAATTGTCTGATTTTCACACCTAGGGCATGCAGGTCACAATGACATATCGTACCAGACAGCTGAGATAAACTGCTGGCTTGTGTAAATACCGTATATGAAAAATCATGCGATTCTTAATGAGATGATTTAAAAAAAAATAGATTCAATTGTTTTAAGATTAATCCCCAATAATGCGTGAAATTAATCTCTAAAACGTGATTTTTATAAAAAAATCATTATCACTCAAAACGTTCTAGAGTTGAGGTACGATGATGGTTGACGAAATCATTTAATATCTCCCTTTTGTCTAGCTATATGGAAAATATCTAGTAAAAATAAGAAAAAATTATGGACTCTAGTATGCATCAACCGGATATTGTGAAACGGCCATTTTCTCGCCAATGAGCATCTTAATAAAAAAAAAATGAACAAGATAGGATGAACCATAACCCACAAAGTCCCTTCTATATGAGAGCTGTCCTCGCTGTCAATGGTCTCTACCTTTTGTCTTTGACCTGATTCTGATATTGAAATATCTCCTATTGAAAAAGTCTCGCAGATATGTCAATGAGTCAGTGAGTTCTGTAAGGGGCGCAGGACATACGCGTCATTGATTTGTCAAACGTCATTTGTCATGGCGTAAGTTTTAGTTTTTACGTAATTTTATATTTTACGTGATATGGGTTTTACTTTCGCTTCATAGGCTTGAGAAAATGGTGACAAACCTAGAACTTCACGGTACAATTTCAGTCTTGCTATAATTTGTGTGAAAGCAGGTTGACATTACCTAGCTACATGACATACTCACGGGTCACCTGCATGCTCTTCTGAAAGCGCGTCGATGTGTGTGTACGTATTAGTGCGTGCGTGCGCGTGCGCTCCAAACATCTCCAAGAGGTATAGACCCTCATGCACCTGGAGGACGCATGAGCATCTGTTCCTCCTGGAGATGCGAGCATGTTTGTGTGATCGAGAGAGAGAGAGAGAGAGAGAGAGAGAGAGAGAGAGAGAGAGAGAGAGAGAGAGAGAGAGAGAGAGAGGGCCGCGCGCGAGAGAGACAATGAGTCATATTTAGAGTATTATGTCATGTCAGTGTCTGCGTGGTGACGGAGTTGCTCCTTTTACGTCACCGCCACTGTCTGACGTTCCGTAGAAGTAAATGTTTTTTTAGTGTTTTAATTCTTTTCTGAAAGAATTAATTCTTACTAAAGAAGTTGAAAGGATACAAAGCTGGCTAACGAACTCATCCGATGTCTTTCTCCAAACTAGCTATATTTAAAAGTTCAAGTAAATATAACAAACAATACGGACTCTATTCTGGGTCAACCGACTTACTATAAACGGTTGTTTATGTCTTCAATGAGACATTCAACTACAATATGCTCGGAGGCTCTCTTAGCCACCCTCTTAAGAAAGTATTTCGCCAAGTTTCATGCTTGTGTGTACAGAAATGTCGGAGATTCTCTTGTTTATATACATACGCACACACATACAAACATACATACATACATACATACATACATACATACATACATACATACATACATACATACAAAAATACATACATACATACATACGCACATACGGCGCTTCGCGCCAAATGTACGTTCAGCAGCGAGGTTAGCGTAACTAGAAATGACGTAATTTTTATCTTGCTATTTCAATTGTTAGAGGTTTAGCCTGCCCGCCTTTGACGTCATGGACATGCTATTAAATTAGCCCCACCTGACCCGTCCTAAAAAGTCCCTTCTATAAATAGAAGGGACTTAAAAATAGAAACTACATCGAGATTATTCTTTTAGGGATAATATCATACAATTTCAAGCTTCTCCGTCCTCAAACGCAGGCTCTAGTCGTTGTCTCAAACACACACACACACACACACACACACACACACACACACACACACACACACACACACACACACACACACACACACGCACACACACATACATACAAACACGCGCGCGCGCGCGCGCGCGGCGCTTTGTCGCCCAAAACACGTTCTCATACAAAGTTTGCGTACCTAGACGTGACGTCAATTTTATCTTGTTACTTCTTTGCCAGAATTTTTACCCGGCATACCAAAAAAAAAAATCATGTGCATGCTCCGGAATGCGCTCAGACCAGCCCCAATTTTCAATACGGTAGACAAAAATGAACACCACCCAACTGTAAGAGGTATATATCCTCTTGAGCCCCCGCTGTCGCTGGAGACCATGAGGCTCTATGCCTCTTGCTGAAACCACTTTGCGTTGTTTTTTATTTGACGGCTGAGGATCTTTGACGTTGAACTTAGATGATTTCAAAACACAGTCTGCATTGTGGGGGTTAATTTTTACTTATCTCATTCAGCCCGACGCACGTATTTCCCAAATTTTGGAGGCGTCATCTAATGACTATGCACCAGTTGCAGGAGATGAATCGACCATGATAATTCAAGGGCAGTGCCAGATTAGCTCGGCGCCGACAGGCGCCAAGCTAATCTGGCACTACCCTTGAATTATCATAGTCGACCCATCTCCTGCTGTAGGGCGTCGGGGTTGAATGGGTTAAGTAAATCACGAGTTATTTCCCCTCCTTCCCCAGCACATCACCATTGCCACCACCACTACCACGGTGGCACCACCCGACCGTGACTTTGGCACCACTACCACCACCACCTCGTCACCAACACAGCTATTGCCCCTCTAGCTCTTCCTCTTGATCGTGTCTGCCGAGTACAAGCGATGCTGTCTAATGCTTGCTACTATAATATCTTAGATGCATGTGCATTTACATAATGTGTAAAGTGTTTGAAAGCAGGCAGTTTTCTACCTGAAAAATGGCCGTCAGGTCAAGTGAAGTATTGTTTTTGGCCACACGACCCTTCCAACTTGGTCAGAGTACGGACCAGAAAACCACATGACAATTTATTCATTAGTACACAGCAACTGACAGAAGAAATATGTTGGTGCAGTATCAGTCGAAACTGAGTCATTCGTGTAGTAAAACTGTTGCCGCTAGGGTTTCACGTGAAAGAAAAACAGGAGATAGTGGTAGAAAACCCTTTAAAATAGAAACAAATAACGACGTTTCGGATCAAAGATCCTTCCTCAGGTGACATGGAAACAAACGTGTTTCTGTTCTACGTTTGTTTCCATGTCACCTGAGGAAGGATCTTTCATCCGAAACGTCGTTATTTGTTTCTATTTTAAAGGGTTTTCTACCACTATCTTCTGTTTTTCTTTTGAGTCATTCGTGATACTTTTTTCATACGTATCTAGATCGCGTGAGCACAGACAGCCAAGCACAGACAACTTATTAATCTTTATACTCCGTTTTCAAACTCTCACTGCTGTCTATGCTGCCTGTAGACCTTGATTATCAATTAACTCATTCGAGACGTGCCGCCTCCAGATACGCGGCTTAAGCCGCGTATCCGGAGGCGGCACGTCTCGATTGAGTTAACTGGATGTATGTTGCGAAATGGTCTGTGGCAGCTAAGAGATGATAAGCAGTGTATTTACGTTTAATGCATTTTAACCGCTTGGCTATGTCTTCTGAGTCATTCATGATACTTTTTCGTGCCATGGTAAATGTATCTAGATAGAGTGAGCATAGCAATTGAATCATTTAATAACAATTTCATGCTTCCAAGGTTATACTGGAGTGTAATATATGTGTGTAATATTGTGTTTATCTATCTTAGTGTTGTATACAGGACGATCGCCAACTGAGTGTATGTCATGATGAATGCATGTGCAGCAATTGAGGATGTATTTTACTGTCGCCATGTCACACAAAAATCCTTGTGACGTGTTACTTGGTGAATAAATGTCTTATGTCTTATAGGCTGCAGGTATAATTTTGTCTCTGTGATGTCTTTGACGATGTCAGTACCTCAATAGTTCTCAAATAAGGTATCGTTGGTTCATTTATTGATTCAGGGAGCTGGGGAGCTCAGTTGGTAGAGCGTTTGACTCTCGTCCGAAAGGTTGTGGGTTCGAACCAGCTGGGGTCAAAATTTGTACAGACCTCTTTTCGGTGCCCCGTCTTTGAAATCACCTTCGTGGTGCACAAAAGACGTTAAGCCCTAAACGTTTCACGTTTTCTTCATTCATTGATTCATAACTGTTAAATATACTATCTCGATGATGTTTCAGTTCATAAACCGTTTATGATTGATGCACAGGGTTTTCAATTTGGAGCCCCCCAAATAGTGAATTATACACATTTTAAGAGCGTTTGGTGGGTCGGCTTGACTGAATCCTGGGTCGGTTTTTTTTACTCATCGTGGCGAGGTACTGTCTGTTGCTGCTGCCTTTCAGTCCCCCCAACGCCCAGTTCGGGCAAGGGACTGATGATGATGATGATGGCCGAGGTACGAGACACCCACATTTTGGAATTATCCTCTGAGGACTGCATTACAATTCAGGAGACAGTTCGACCACGATAGTTCAAGGGTGGTGGCAGAATAGCTTGGCGCCTATAGGCGCCAAGCTATTCTGCCACCACCCTTAAACTATCACCACCCTTAAACCACCACCCTTAAACTACCTCATGGTCGAGCCATATCGTGCTGTGGTGTGTCGGGACTGAATGAGTTAAAGCCAGAATATAATAGAGTCGTACACAAAATATCAGCATCTAACCGTTAGAAGTCTTAGAACAGAGCAGATCCAGGGTACTGAATCTTTTATCCGCTCACACAGCTAGGATCACTGTGGCGGTCCGTGGCGCAGTGGTTAAGGCGCCTGCCACCAATGCCAAAGGTGCGAGGTTCGATACCGGGTTCCGGCGTTGGACTTTTCTCCTCTGGTAAGTGTCACCGTTAATTCGGGCGGACTGTCGGGGGTTCTTTCTCCGGGTACTCCGGTTCTTCCACCCCCACCCCCCCCACACTTTGGTACCGGTCTCAGGCCACTTTACAAAATTTCAAATACAAGCGATCAAAAATCTCTGTAACTTCAGTAGCTGACTGGCCCTTCGTTTGTCTTGTACTGTGTTTGTCTTAAATGGCGTAAATCCGTGTCTGTTTCGTGAGTGTGTGTGTTGGGTTTCAGGCGCGGCGCTTTGAGTCGATTTCCCCAAAATTGAGAAAAAGCGCCTATATAATAACGGTATTATTATTATTATTATTTAAAACCCTTGCCTGCAGAAACCACTTCGACAAAAACCGCTAACGACAGCCAAAGGATTGCAGGGGCGGATCAGTTTGGGACCTTCAACCTGGTACAATAGGCCTCCCCGAAGCTAGACTTGGTTCCAGGGACCAAAAAATCGAAAAGTGAGGAGGGGGGCGTGGGGGGGGGGGGAGGTGAAGAGAAGGGGCGTTTGACCCTGCCGCCCAAAAATATCGAAGATAAAAAGGGGGGGGGGGGGTGAGGGGAGGAGAGAGAGAGGGGTTCCAAACACCCCCAAAAGGGACTTTGTTATAGCATTTCAAAGACTTTTGGGTGGTGGTGGGGGTGGGGGACCCATGGAAGTTCCCCCCACCTCTCCCGAATCCGCCCCTTAATATAATTATGAAACATAATAGTTGGATTAGAGAAGCGTCTCCAACAGATCAGTGCGGGTAAATTTAGCCTGGATAACTTCCATCAAGGGGAGACATATTTAGCCACGCATTTAATACAAGTGGCATAGATTCTCAAGAACCCTTGCATACTGCAGGGGTTCTTGAGAATCTATGCCTCTTGCAGATGGATCGACCTGACCGAACGAGTGTTTGGAATATATTGTCTAGAGAGGCTGGAGGAGGCCGGAGGGGGAGGGGGGGGTGGATGAAGGAAGGTATGCATTAAATTCGTGTTAAGTGACTGGCGTGTTTTGTTTTGTTTGCTTGTTTTGTTTGTTTGTTTGTTTGTGGGTTTTTTTTCTCGCGAAAGATGAAAAGTCTGTCGCCACTCTCATAATTCCACTCTGAAACATTCCTTCCCCTCCCCTCCCCCCCCCCCCCGCCAGCCCTCCCCCCCCACCGCCGCCCCCTCCCGCCCCACCCCCTCGCCCCGCCCCACCCCCCACCCGCCCCCCCATCCCCTCCCCTTCATCTGTTGTTTGAGTTTAGGCCAGTGAAAAGATGTTTGTAAAAGTGATACCTGCTCTCTCAAAAGCTTTCCATCGTGAAACGTGAATGCTTTTGTTTTGAATTCGTGATTAGTAAATTGTAGGGTACAAAAGTCGTAAATCCGCGATGGCACCCCGATAACACCCCCCTTCTCCCGCCCTTCCCACTTATATTAAATTACTGTTATTGTAAAGAAAGCGTGAAGATGGGGGCTGGAAGTGCAGCTAGAACACCAGACAGAATTCCAGGTGTCTTTTGGCATGACGACTGCCTTCACGAAAGTCTGTGCCTGGTACTGACGTAAAACATTACGCATAACTGAATCTGAAGACACATTTCAGCACCATTTGTGTTTGTTATGCTTTGTCGACACACCCAATGAACTTTAACAGCAGTTTGAACACGAAGCAAAAGCCCACGCGTAATCGTACTTATTTATTCTGCGCTGCCGTGATCGTGTCAAGCTGTTGTTAGCTGTTTCTCGTACTAAAAGCGTTGTATTTATAAAACTTAGTGGAGTCATTGTCATGTTACTTGATATAAAGACGACGTGTGTTGAACTGGATTCTTCTGTGTCTAAATGAACCATAACTAGACCTATGCCTAGCGTTTCGTAACCATCTGTTTGAACAGTTACGGCGGTACTTGGTCTTTAACGTGAAACATGTCTCCAGCATGCGACAGGCACACAGATCTTGGTGAACGTGTTTATTACATTTGAAAGAGTCTGAAAAGTGTAAGAGCGAACGCAGTACCCGCGCCCCTTACCGCCACTGCCGGTGAGGCATATTGGCACAATCAAGCAAATACTCCGCGTTTCTGTCAATCAGCACCACCATGATAGTTCAAGGGTGGTGCCAGAAGCTTGGCACCTATAGGCGCCACGCTATTCTGGCACCACCCTTGAACTATCTGTCTCTAGAATTGTCACACAGTCCTTCAGAGGGCAACGTCAAACTTTAGAGATTTCTGTCCCGGGCCAGAATGTGTTCATTTTTGTCTCTTCCAGCGGGGTTTTATATTAAAATACCACACTCCGAGGAGGTACGTCACTGGGCTTACACTTGCATTTACAGTAACAAAGAACATCAGCAGCGAAGTTTTTCTTTCTTTCTTACAAGATAGAGGTAAAACCTATCTAACGTGCTAGAGTTTAACCAGTTCAGTGCCCAGAAAATGTAAACACCACCCAACCAACTGCAAAAGGCATAGATACTCATGAGCCCCCGCAAACTTGCGAGGGCTCATGAGGATCTATGCCTCTTGCTGATACCACTTTGAATCCATGCTTCTAGGAAAGGTATGGCTTTTTGGTGTTGAATTAACGAATATAGCTGAAACACAACCTGCGGGTAAACAAGACAACCCCCACCCCCCCTCCCCCCTCCCCTCCCCCCTCCACACACACACACCCCTCCCGCACTGTTTTGGGTCTACGACGATCTCAGTAAGCAAGAGGCACAGATTCTCATGAGCCCCTGCGACTGCAGGGGCTCATGAGACTCTGTGCCTCTTGCAGACAAAAGGAGCTTCGATGAGGGGAACTACCGAGGTATGATTATTGTAATTTTCCTCCACTCTCGTTCCCATTTGATCTCTCTGTGTGAAATGTAGTGGGCGGGTCCGTAACGTAGAGACCGAGGAAGGTTTTCACAGTTAGAAGTAACTGTGCAATAGTTCAACTTTGTCGTACGCACGGGTGGGTGACCCTTTGACTGCTAGTGACGATACCGATCGACGGGAAAAAAAAAACGCGTCTTTCACCAAACGGTATCGTCACTAGCAGTCAAGGTCTATTTCGTCTTTGCCTATGCCTGCATTTAAGGCGACCTTCTCCAGGCAGTAAAGGCTTAAACTCATTCGCGGCCATTCGCATCCGGATGCGGCATAAGCCGCGCATCCGGATGCGGCTGGCCGCGAATGGTGAGTTAATAGTTTGCAATATCTCCTTCATGAATGTTCTTCGTGTGTCCAACAGTGATGCTGGGCAAAAGAGTAAACTTATCGTATGCAGTTTGAATGACGTAAAATGAAAGACTTTTCTGCTCTTCTCCTTCTTTGTGCACAGGAGAATTCCTTCCGCTAAGCTCAATGAGTAACGTCTGGTGCGTGTGCCTCCTCACAAGGATTAATCCATTCAGCCCCGAGACATCACAACAAGACATGGATCGAGCATTATCGTTCAAATGTGGTGCCAGAATAGCTTGGCGCCAATAGGCGCCAAGCTATTCTGGCACTACCCTTGAACTATTATGCTCGATCTGTCTCTAGAATTGTAAAATACAGTCCTACAGAGGGCAACTTCAAAATTTGGGGATTTCGGTACTGGTGTAGAATGTTTTAAGTCTCAGCTGAGGCAAGACAACGCTGGTAAGCCGTTGTATAGGCTAATATTAGCAACCAAAGGCTGCCTTGGAACATATCGCTGTTAGAACTGCACTATTTGCGATTTGTATGTTATTGTAAGTAGACCCCCCCCCCCCCCCGCCTCTCTCTCTCTCTCTCTCTCTCTCTCTCTCTCTCTCTCTCTCTCTCTCTCTCTCTCTCTCTCTCGTTTTTATATGTGTGTGCGCGCGTGTGTGTGTGTGTGTGCTCGTGTTTGTTTGTGCGTGTGAGCGGCGCGCGCGCGTGCGTGCGTGTGTGCATGTGTGTGTGATGAGTATTATTATTTTTACTGTATATAATGATGCTATTGGGTTTTGTATGTACATATATATTTTATAGTTTCCCTTCTTTTTTTTTATCCTGTAGTTAGCAACGGCAAGTTTGTAAAATGACGATTTGTTTTCTGTCAAAACTTTTTACCGTTGAAAAATAAAGTTTCATCATCATCATCATCATCTCTCTCTCTCTCTCTCTCTCTCTCTCTCTCTCTCTCTCTCTCTCTCTCTCTCTCTCTCTCTCTCTCTCTCTCTCTCTCTCTCTCTTCAGGTTCATCGTTCTCTCATCGCTGAATCGCTTTCTGCGTACGTGTACCATTCTGCGTTTTTGTGCATGCATCGCGCGCTTGTATCGACCAGTTCATTTATTTTGAGGGGTCAAAGCCCGGGCGAACCAGATGTTGTGAAATAGCACATCGTTGGGCACACAGTCAGCTGATTATCGCTTTAGAATTGGCTTCATAATTGCAGGGAGCCTGGGGCTGATGCACCGCCTCAATGTTTCATACGGGACGAGAGAGAAAAATGGAGTTAACGCATTGGCTGTCGGTGCCGATTTTTTGTCGAGGTGATTCCTGCAGGAATCACCTCGACAAAAAAGCGCCACCGACAGCCAAAAGGTTCATGTCCTAATCAGTGTCTGCTTTTGGTGCTTCAGTTGAGATCTTTACCGTTGTAAAATAAAGATTCATTGATTTATTGATTCATTGATTCATTGATTCTCTCTCTCTCTCTCTCTCTCTCTCTCTCTCTCTCTCTCTCTCTCTCTCTCTCTCTCTCTCTCTCTCTCTCTCTCTCTCTCTTTGAAGTTGCCCTCTTAAGACTGTATTACACTTCTGGAAACAGATCGAGCGTGATAGTACAAGGGTTGTGCCGGAATAGCTTGGCGCCTATGGGCGTCAAGCTATTCTGGCACAACCCTTGAACTATCACGTTCTATCCATGTCTTGCCGTGGCGTGTCGGAGTTGAATGAGTTAAATTTGTTCGCGATATACACAGGACATTCTCCTATCTTTGCACCCATCCACCCATCCGTCCGTCCGTCCGTCATTCCGTCAGTCCATCTATCCATCCATCCAATCATCTATCCATCCGTCCCAGGTCCGTCCGCCCTTCCGGTCATCCTCTTATTCATTCACACACACAACAGGCACAGGACGATGGCAATGTCTGTGGTGACGAGTAGGAAAATAAGAATGATGATGTTGGAGCTGACGACGACGACGATGATGATTCTGACGTTATAATGATGATGATGATGATGATGATGATGGTGATGTTGATAATGATGATGAACAATCAACGTTGCAGTATATACATTTTAATGGTTCATGTGCATTTCTAAAGTGTCTCGTCTGTTGTTTCTTAAAGAGAGGGAAACAGACAGACAGACAGACAGACAGACAGGCAGAGATCGAGAGAGAGAGAGAGAGAGAGAGAGAGAGAGAGAGAGAGAGAGAGAGAGAGAGAGAGAGAGAGAGAGAGAGACAGACAGACAGACAGACAGACAGAGACACAGAGAGAGAGAGACGGACAGACAGACAGACAGACAGATAGCGACAGAGAGAGAATGTTTTACGTCTGCAAGCGCATGTACGTTTAGAATCCACTGACGTTCACCGATTTTATTCGCCTCGCCGTAACCACCTCTTTTCAAGTGCAGTTTTCTTTTCTTTTTGCTTCGAACAATGCACTCAGAGAAAAAGAAAAACGCTGCAGCGCTGACAAAAGATCTCTGCGCCACCCTCACCTTTCAACCTTCTGAACACAACGCCCGACTAAACCCAAGCGACGGGCAATTTTACAAAGAACTTGAAATTTTCATTCACCATTGCCTTCAAAGACTCGCGAAAAAAATCCCGACTCAAACTGCCATCTGCAAGGTACATAGATCCTCATGAGTCCCCGCAATTGCGGGGACTCATGAAGATCTATGTAGCTTGCTGAATCACTTATATTACTGTTAATCCTCAGGATAAGGGTGAACATGCTGGCTGAGTCTCCTAGTGTTCAGTCCTTTTTTCTTTTTTTTTTGCGTCTTATGTGCGATTCAGTGGGCGCGTGCCAAAACTATGGATTGTTTCCTTGGCGGTTTAACAGCGTGTGATTGTGAAATCAACTTAAATGCCTGGAAATTCCCGTTGTTTACTTTTTACGCTAAAATTGTTTAGTGTATTTTTTTTTTTCATCAGTGATGTCAAAGTTAGAAAAATAAAGAAAATTATGATATCCTATTTCTGAATGGCTCAACCACAGACGCGCATTTCTATTAGCCCTTTGGGTGTCGGTAGCGGTTTTTAGTCGAGATGATTCCTGCAGGAACATCGCGACTAAAACCGTTACCAAAACCCACAGGGTCAAAAAAATATTACGGAGTATTTTTAAGTCCCTTCTATTTATAGAAGGGACTTTTTTTAGGACGGGTCTACCGTATTTTCAGTGAGGAAAACAAAATGAAATATAAACTGAAAAGTGAAAGTTAAACAACAAGTATGCATCAGGAGCAAAGATATTATATGTCAAATACGAAGGTTAACGACCCCTTGACATTATTACAATAAAGATTGTTTGCAGCTCAAGTCAAGGCCATAAATGTTATGGCTTCTATATTTATGGACTTGCTAATGTGGGTGAAAACCAGCCTACCAATCTAGCTAATGCAACCAACCATCAAACCAACCAATCAACCAATCTTCTAACCAGTCAACCAACCCACCAACCCAAAACTAACCAACCAACCCACTAACCAAAAACCAAACAACCAACCAAAGACCAAATCATCCAAAAAACAAACAAACCTACTAAACAAACAAACAAATAACCGATTGATCCACTTACCGACAGACCATCGGAACAATTAACCGACCACCTAACCAAACCCACGAAGCTAACCAAACTAACCAAGCAAAATTTGTGCTCGAGCCAACGACGGACGAAGTCGACCCGAGGACCTCATGCTCACCGCGTTTATAACGCCACACCTTGAAAGTAAATTAGCTGTGAAAATGTCTTTCGAAAGGGAGGATTAACGCGAATTCAATGTATTGTTTAGCAGTGCAGATCCGGGCTGGGCTAGGTGACTTTTTTTTTTTTTCTATAATAAAAACCTGCGTTTGAAAAACTTGTTTTCGATAGGGGATGGGCTGCGTGTTGCTACAATACCATTTAAAAATCTGCTTCTGGGGCCAGCTGCACGAGTGAGCGTAGTCCTGCGCCAGCCACTAAGCAAGATGCTCCGCTAAAGCGAAGCACCTTGCTTAGTGGCTGGCGCAGGACTGAGCTCACTCACGCAACTGACTCCCGGTATTAAGTAGGTATACAGTAGGAACTTTTTTTTTTAATGATACACAGTTCTGTTCCTTACACTCGCATATCCTTGGCTACTATTTACAATCCGTTAACTCGATCAGTGCCAGCTTACGAAGACTGTTTCTGCAATAGTTAACCCTTTTAGCCCCATGGTCCCATTTCTCAAATTTTGGAAGTGTTGCCTAAAGACTATGTACCAGTTGCAGGAAGACGGATTGACCATGAAAATTCAAGGGTAGTGCCAGATTAGCTTGGCGCCTTCAGGCGCCAAGCTAATCTGGCACTACCCTTGAATTATCATGGTCAATCAGTCTCGTGCTGTAGGGACTCGGGGCTAAATGGGTTTTCAACACCCAAAACACCTCACGCCCCAGGAACGTGGACTCAAAGTGGTTTCAGCAAGAGGCATAGATCCTCATGAGCCCACGCGATTGCGGGCGCTCATGAGGATCTATACCTCTTGCAGTTAGGTGGTGTTCAGACTTTCTCGGCATTGAACGGGTTAAGCATATTACTGGCATATTACCGGACAGCCCGGGGCGGTCCGTGGCGCAGTGGTTAAGGCGCCTGCCACCAATGCCAAAGGTGCGCGGTTCGATACCGGGTTCCGGCGTTGGACTTTTCTCCTCTGGTAAGTGTCACCGTTAATTCGGGCGGACTGTCGGGGGTTCTTTCTCCGCGTACTCCGTCTTCCTCACCCCCCCCCCCCCCCCCCACACACACACACACACACACACACTTTGGTACCGGTCTCAGGCCACTTTACAAATTTCAAATACAAGCGATCAAAAATCTCTGTAACTTCAGTAGCTGACTGGCCCTTCGTTTGTCTTGTACTGTGTTTGTCTTAAATGGCGTAAATCCGTGTCTGTTTCGTGAGTGTGTGTGTTGGGTTTCAGGCGCGGCGCTTTGAGTCAATTTCCCCAAAAATTGAGAAAAAGCGCCTATATAATAACGGTATTATTATTATTATTTTGTGTAAACAATACAGATAAACATCACATATTGTTCTTTATCTCGCATGCACTGGAAAGTGGTAAGTTGGTTGCACATTGCCTTAACGTTCCGAGAGTTGCAAAGACTTACTCAGGACGGGTTAGTTAGTCATGTCGGTTTAACGTTCGATGTAAACATATTTTAACTCATTCTACCCCAACACCGAAATCCCCAAATTTTGCCGTTGTCCTCTGAAGTCTGCATTGCAGTGCACGACACAGATCGACTGTGATTGTTCAAGGGTGATGCCAGAATAGCTTGGCGCCCACAGGCGCCAAGCTATTCTGGCATCACCCTTGAACTATCACGGTCGAGCCTTATCTTGCTGTGGTGTGTCTGGGGTAGAATGAGTTAAGATATTTGCGACTAAATGTCGCACAATCTAGGACACGAGCCTGCGCTGCGTGTGAACGAGTGTATGTGGCCGGCCCATCCGAAAAGCAAAACAAACCTGTAATACTTTCTCACTTCCATGCTAATGTGTCGTGCCCGCGTATACAATAAACAGTAAAAAAAATCGATACAAATGCACAGTATGAAGAGGTTATTTAGCTAGTTAGTTAGCTAGTTAGTTAGTAAATTCGTTAGTTCGTTAGTTAGGACTACCTAGTGAGTGAGTGAGTGAGTGAGTGAGTGAGTGAGCCTGAGTGAATGAGTGAGTGAGTGAGACAGTGAGACAGTGAGTGAGACAATGAGTGAATGAGACAGTTAGTTAGTTAGTTAGTTAAGTAGTTAGTTAGTTAGTTTGTTTGTTTGTTAGTGAGACAGTTAGTTAGTGAGTTAGTGAGTTAGTTAGTTAGTTAGTTAGTTTGTTTGTTAGTTAGTTTGTTTGTTAGTGAGTTAGTGAGTTAGTGAGTTAGTTAGTTAGTTAGTTAGTTAGTTAGTTAGTTAGTTTGTTTGTTAGTGAGACAGTTAGTTAGTTAGTTAGTTAGTTAGTTAGTTAGTTAGTTAGTTAGTTAGTTAGTTAGTTAGTTTGTTTGTTAATGAGACAGTTAGTTAGTTAGTTAGTTAGTTAGTTAGTTAGTTAGTTAGTTAGTTAGTTAGTTAGTTAGTTAGTTAGTTAGTTAGTTAGTTAGTTAGTTAGTTAGTTAGTTAGTTAGTTAGTTAGTATTTAACGTCGAGCCGGAGACCAAGGCCATCTGACAGCCGGTAAACTACAGAGGGAAATGATATATTCACGTTTTGGCTGTAGGTAGAGCTTTCAGTCACGATCATCGCAGCCAAGCGATTAAAATGCATTAAACTTAATTACACAGCTTATCGTCTCTTAGCTGCCACAGACCAGTTAACTCATTCGCGACGTGCCGCCTTCGGATACGCAGCTTAAGCCGCGTATCCGGACTCGGCACGTCTCGAATGAGTTAATTGATACTCAAGAGCTACAGGCGGCATAGACAACAGTGAGAATTTGAACACGGAATATAAAGATGAATAGGCCAACAGGAGACAGAAATAGCGGACGAAATCAGCGCCAGCTGGAAGTCCTTGTCCCTTTAATAATAGCATAGAGACAGAAATACGAGCGCCAGAAATAACGTAAAACGCACCCTTTGGGGTAGATCAGACTGACCACAGGAACAAAAACAAAACAAAAAAAATATTTAAAAAAATTAACCCCTTCACTGCCGAGAAAAAGTTAGCACAATCCGGCTGCAAGAGACATAGATCCTCATGAGCCCCCGCAACTGCGGGGGCTCATGAGGATCTATGTCTCTTGCTGAGACCAGTTTGTATCCGCGTTCCTTGGACGGCGGGGTTCATTATTGTTAAAACGACACAGATTTGAGAAACGCAATCGGCTTTCACTGACAAGTGTAGGGGTTAACCACACGCCAGGTCCCCAGTGCAGACTAGGGCGGGAGTGGACAATAAAGGGAATTTGTGACCGCACACATTGCAAACTGAGTGAGAGGTGTATTTTTCCTCAGACAAGTAACAATCAATGATTAACCCTGTCACTGCTGCTGGGCGGAAAAGACGCGTCTACGTAACTGTGCATCTTTTCCGCAGAACGGTATTGTCAACAGCAGTATAGGGGTTAATTTTTTTTTTAATAAAAAAATGCGGCCAATTGTGGACTGTTTTGTAACCATTGCGAGGACCTTTTGGCCTGGGCTAAAATGTCCATGTGCACAAACTTCGACGCTCCCAGCACTGAGGCAGGTGCTTGTTGTGAAAGAGGTGATGAATTCAACAAGGAATGTTCCAGAGAGACGATGATAAAACTTTATTTTTCAACGGTAAAAAAGTTTTGACAGAAAACAAATCGTCATTTTACAAACTTGCCGTTGCTAACATCTACAGCATAAAAAAGAGGAAACTTTAAAAAAAAAATCATAAATTATTTACATACAAAACCCAATAGCATCATTATATACAGGAAAATAATAACACTCATCACACACACATCCACACACGCACGCACGCGCGCGCGCCGCACACACATACACCCACACACACAAACAAACACGAGCACAAGAGAGAGAGAGAGAGAGAGAGAGAGAGAGAGAGAGAGAGAGAGAGAGAGAGAGAGAGAGAGAGAGAGAGATGATGATGATGATGATGATGATGATGATGATGATGATGATGATGGAACGTTTTTATTCAGGATAAAGTTTTAGGCATGCGAATGCCTCTCTTACAAACTGTCCTGCTAATCTACACACATAAATATGAATCGAGCAACACAATAAACTTTTTTTTTTTAAAACAACAAAAACAAAAAAAAAACAAAAAAAAAAAAAACAAAAAAAAACATAGTATCAAGAACATCAAGTGTATGAAAAGCATAAAAGGCAAAACAAAACAAAACAAAAACAAAAAAACATAATAAAAGCGACATAAACTGAAGGTCATCTTATAATTAAAACACGTCTCTGATAGTCCAACATTAATAGATGAAAATTAAATCGTGGTATTAATTTAAAAGTAAAAAGCGATAAAGGCGATCCTTAAATATACTAAATTTAGAAATATACTTAAGATGCTGGGGTAAATTATTCCATGCTTTTGCACCTGAAAAGGCCAGGCTAGTTTTATATATATCTAATCTTGTTCTTGATAGGTGGAGCGACCTGTTTCTCGTGTTTTGTCTATAATTATCTGAAAACAGAGTTCGCAAATGGAGTGGGGCTCTCTCGTGTAGAATCTTGTACATTAATAGACACCGATTAAATTCGAATTGTTTGCTTAATGCCAGCAATTTAAGAGATTTGATTTTTTGTCTGTTGGGGCGGGTCCATGAAGTATGACGATACAGAGAATTTACTTTTTTCATACGAACTTCGCTGCAACCGTCTCCGACAGTGGAACTGTAATTACAGTGCGTTTTGATATGCGCGTGGAAGAAAAGTTTGCAAACGTCAGGATTAACTATACGGCTGAGCTTAGACAAAAGGAACAAGTTTTTGGACAAAGTTTAGCCAAACAAAGAGAGAGAGAGAGAGAGAGAGAGAGAGAGAGAGAGAGAGAGAGAGAGAGAGAGAGAGAGAGAGAGAGGGAGAGAGAGAGAGAGAGTAAGCGTTGAATTTTACATACTACCCAAAATAACATATATAAATTTGCTTTTCAAATAATTCCTAAGATTGCATGTTTTTTCACATGAATATAGCTTGGAGCAGGCTTTCCGGTAACGGAAAATTCTCCGTAGTTAAAGGACAAAATCGGACAGGAACGGAAAACATGGAACTAATCTTGAGGGGGAAAAAAATGAACTGATCCCTGCTTTGTTTCAAGTACGCGACGGACTGTGGAGAGCCTGGGACGGATTTTTGTCATGCTGTACGGACAATTTTAAATCCTAGCGGAAAGCCTGGCTGACAGTATGAGCGTATACCAGACACACAGGCTGCGTGTTCACGGAAATTTCCTTTAGTTTATAAGCCTACATCAGAGACACTGAGCATTCTGAAAAATCACGTTCTTGTTTAGCCGCAACATTATGAGGCAAATACTCATGCCAAATAAAGCAAAAGATCCTATGGCCAACTGCAGCCGACGTTGGCCATAGGATCTTTTGCGAATTGGGAATGAGAGAGAGAGAGAGAGAGAGAGGGAGAGGGAGAGAGAGAGAGAGAGAGAGAGAGAGAGAGAGAGAGAGAGAGAGGGAGAGGGAGAGAGAGAGAGAGAGAGAGAGGGGGGGGGGGCGGGAAGAACCATTAAACCCGAAACCCATCTTTATTGCGTCCTTGTCACACATATCGTGTTACTGTCTCCACCCGGCTTTTCGACATAACAACGGGACCGTCTCAGACGCGCTTTCCCCCTCCACCCCCCCACCCCCCTACCCTCCCCCCTCCCTCCACCCCCTACCCCCCCCTCCCCCCCCCCCCCCCCCCCCGAGTGTAATCATGACTCAAGCGCCACAAGTTATTACATTTGCGTTGAACGCACCCCGACCCCCACCCTCATTCCCCCACCCACCTCCCAACTCATATGACCCAAGAGGATCAAACGTGAAGTATATCTTAGTGGTGCCAGAGTTACATACAGAAGAAGAACACGATTTTTATGTTTCAATGCACAGCAGAAAGGCGTTTTCACATGGAATATGTCAATGTACAATAATGGACTTTAAACAGTTCTACTGCTTTTGGCAACCATGTGTTAACTCATTCGAGACGTGCCGCCTCCGGATACGTGGCTTATGACGCGTATCGAGAGGCGGCACGTATCGAATGAGTTAAAAGGCTGTCTCAATTCACGGGTGGTGATAAAGTTTGTGCGTTCTCCACCGCACTTTTGATTCTTTCGTTGCAAGACACGTGACGATCTTCTCTTGAGGCGACGTAAAGTAAGAGTACTCACAAACCAGATAGGTGAGGCTAGCGGTGGCAGAATTGTACACAAACCAAGGAGAATTACTCAGCGCTGGACAGATAAACAGTTAGATCCCCTGCCCCCTGTAAAGTAAGAGTGACCCAACTGCTGCAGAGCACCACTTCGAACAGAAAAAAAAATGTCGATTTTGAGGTTAAAATATTTTTAAAAGGTGACTGTATAAATAAACTAACTTATGCCTGAAATCCCGTTACGCAAAATAAATCTCCAGTGTTCAGTGCTACCGATAAAGTGTGAGCTAAAGCTAAATCTCGTAATTTTATCGGTCAACCTGAGTACTGGTGATTTGTTTTGCGTCACGGGAGGCCAGGTATAATTTAATATCTAATTTCAGTATCTTCGAGCAAAGGAGATCAAAGGAACAAAGTAGAGTCCGAAATAGCTCAGGCGGTTAAGCGTCCAAGCAAGAGAGCGAAGGGAATCGCCGGGTCGTGGGTTCGAGTCCCCGTTCCGGCCCCGGCCCCGGTAGCTGGACTCGCAATCCAGGGGAAAAAAAGGGGCTTGTTCCATAGTATGTCCGTTGAAAGGTCCTGGTAAATCAAAGTGGTACACTTGCAGTGCGCCTGAATTGATCAGTGTTCTGGTCGTACTCCACAGGCAATAGATCTCCCAGTCCCCTATAACCCGCTCGCCAGGGCCGTCCATTATCACTTCGGTGCCGTGGACGTTAAACCCCGAACTAACCAACCAAAGGAGATAAATATAATAATTGACATTCATCGTAGAGAAATGTCATTTTAAGATGCGCATTAATGTACAGGAATAATCTCTTTCGTTTTACGGTCAACGTCTTCGACAGTAAACAGAAGGATGATTGGTATGTGGTGCATTTGATATGCTTCTTGAAAACTCGTTTCTGGACCCAGTCCTTTAACTAAACCTGTGTCGTCTACATGTGCACTTGCACATGATGCAGCTCTTCAGACGACACGCTAATCTGGCACTGCCTTTAAACTAGCACGACTTCGAAGACTTCTTTGCCCAGGACAATGATCCAGCTGGAGTCCAGGGCAATGACCCAGCGGACACCCTCGCTGGCAAGGTAGAAATCACAAAGGGCTTACGAATGGGTAGGTTAGACGTGGTGAGAAAGCATTTCCAGGAACAGAGCTAAGGGTAACACACGATCGATCCCCTTCGGAACAAAGGGGTAGAGAAATACATGCAGCGTGGGTTGTGCAGACTTGAAAGAATGTGATAGATTCATATTGAACCAGACCCATATTGGGACGATGTCGAGAGAAACTCTGGGAAGACATCTGATGAATGGGGTGGAACGTGTGTATGGTCCGTCCGAGCGCAGAGATACGGTCTTGGCCAAACTGAAGTGAACTGAACTAAACGGAACTAGACAATGCATCTGACTGACAATGCATTTCCCGTTGTGGAGTAGTCAAAGGACGATGGTTGCAAATTAGGACCAGCAGGAAACACGGATCGCATCAACCGAAAGCGACTTAGATCATTTAGTCTTTGCGAAATAAAAAAAAGAGAGTAAGTTTAGCAAGACGTACAGATCATCATGAGCCCCCGCTTGGAGTTCTGTACGTCTTGCATGCTGTCGGATGGTGTGTGCAGTGTGTCGACAGTAAAGGGCTTAAGGGCAATTGGTGACTGCACCGACTGGTGAAAAGAGGATTCAGCACTAGCGTGCGAACCAGACCGTGAATTATTTAACACACTCTACCCCAGGACCGAAATCCCCACATTTTGAACACAAACCAAGGGGAATCACTCAGAGCGTGTCAGACAAACAGTTAGATCCCCTGCCTTAAGGGATCTAACTGTTTGTCTGTCCAGCGCTGAGTGATTCCCTTTGGTTTGTGTACAATTCTGCCAGCGCTAGCCTCACCTATCTGGTTTGTGAGTACCAAAATTTGAAGTTGCCTTCTGAAGGACTGTGTTACAATTCTAGAGACAGATCGAGCATGATAGTTCAAGGGTGGTGCCAGAATAGCTTGGCTCCTGTGGGCGCCAAGCTATTCTGGCCCTACCCTTGAACTATCATGTTCGATCCGTGTCTTGCTGTAGTGTGTAGGGGCTGAATGAGTTAATGGGCTATTGATGCTCGAATTAATAATTTCTTCCCACGTCCACCTTCCCCCCCCCCCCCCAACCCACCACACACACACACACAAGCACCTCTTCGCCTTCCCTGAGCTTTTAAAAGTGGTATAAACGTTCTTTAAGCGTGTTTCCAATGCACAAACGGGGGAATAAAGAAATCAAATGTGTGGCAAAGAGCGTGGCAAATTGATGGACATGGTTACAGTGAATGTGCCTTCTCTCTCTCTCTCTCTCTCTCTCTCTCTCTCTCTCTCTCTCTCTCTCTCTCTCTCTCTCTCTCTCTCTCTCTCTCTCTCTCTCTCTCTCTCTCTCTCTCTCTCTCTCTCTCTCTCTCTCTCTCTCTCTTCTCTCTCTCTCTCTCTCTCTCTCTCTCTGCGCGTGTGTGTGTGTACGTTATTTTGTTTTGTAGTGTGTAGCAAGGACAAGAATGAAAACAGGTCTGCGCACCTATTCTTTTATCCTTGGAAAATAAAGTTTCATTTCATTTCATTTCATTTCTCTCTCTCTCTCTCTCTCTCTCTCTCTCTCTCTCTCTCTCTCTCTCTCTCTCTCTCTCTCTCTCTCTCTCTCTCTCTCTCTCTCTCTCTCTCTCTCTCTCTCTCTCTCTCTCTCTGTGCCTGTGTGTTTTGTTAAATCATTGTTCCTGTTGGTAATGTTGTTGTAATTCGCATTACTTTCCATGTTGTTTGTTGAGTGTAATGTAGCTTTGCCCGTTATTGTATGTCAGTAGATGTAGCAAGGACAGATTGGAAGAAATGCCTGTGCGCCTAATATCTCAATCCTTGATAAATAAAGTTTCAGTCAATCAGTCTCTCTCTCTCTCTCTCTCTCTCTCTCTCTCTCTCTCTCTCTCTCTCTCTCTCTCTCTCTCTCTCTCTCTCTCTCTCTCTCTCTCTCTCTCTCTCTCTCTCTCGTTTTGGGGCGAAGATAGCAACATAACATACCGCTTAACTCTTTTAGCCCCGACTCCCTACAGCAGGAGATGGATTGATCATGATAATTGACGGCAGTGCCAGATGAGCTTGGCGCTTTGGCACTACCCTTCAATTATCACGATCAATCCATCTCCTACAACTGGTACATAGTCGTTAGGCAACACCCTCTAAAATTTGAGAAATGGAACCTGGAGGCTAAAACACAGTCGTTTGATCAGTCTTGCACTCTGCCGTATCTTGAGGTCTGACGTTATTTGATCAGTCTTGCACTCTGCCGTATCTTGAGGTCTGACGTTATTTGATCAGTCTTGCACTCTGCCGTATCTTGAGGTCTGACGTTATTTGATCAGTCTTGCACTCTGCCGTATCTTGAGGTCTGACGTTATTTGATCAGTCTTACACTCTGCCGTATCTTGAGGTCTGACGTTATTTGATCAGTCTTGCACTCTGCCGTATCTTGAGGTCTGACGTTATTTGATCAGTCTTGCACTCTGCCGTATCTTGAGGTCTGACGTTATTTGATCAGTCTTGCACTCTGCCGTATCTTGAGGTCTGACGTTATTTGGGGAAAAAAAAACTGCATGCATATTTTTGAATGAAACCAGCTTTTCATTGCATAACATTGAAAGTCCCCCTTCGCCCTCCCCCCTCCTCCCCCCTATTTCTTAGAAACACTCCACCACAACCGCCACCATCACTACAGTCACCACCAGCATTATCGTCGCCATCATCATTGTCACCTTCATCACCAGCATCATCATCATAATCCTAATCCTAATCATAATCATAATCATTACAGCCAATATCACCACCACCAACATTACCACCGCCACCGCCACTACCACCACCACCACCACCATGAACGATGACGTGTATTCCCAACATAAGTTATAGAATGATCTCAATTACTCCTGTTTTCGTCTTTTTCAGACTAGCCACAAGTTCAACTGGTACATATCTTGAGAATAGACACAATGCGAACAAAATCTAACCCCCAAACTGAAAGTATCATAGACCTAGACAGCAGAGAAAAATCGTTGTTCAGCGCATCTGATTTAAGTCTACGAGTTATGGTCGCATTATCTCTTTTATTCAGTGCGAAAAAAATACGTCTTGGGGTTACCGGAAGTGCCACGTCCATCAAGATGGCAAGGGAAGCTCGAGACAAAGAGGCTGTTGTGTTTATATCTCGTCCATCCCTTTTGCAACTGCTGTTTTCAGGCAGTTAAAACAGTCGATACACTTAGTGTCAAAAGAGAAAGCACGTATGAGTCTCTCTGTTAGAACTGTCAGATTAGCCCCTTCCCTGCCAGCGGACGTATAGTTTGTGTCTGAAATCTACGTTTATTCAGTGACCATAAGTTACAACCGTCCAAAGGTCAAGGATACAAACTGGTCACAGCAAGAGGAATAGATCCTCATGAGCCCCCGCAACTGCGGGGGCTCATGAGGATCTATTCCTCTTGCAGTTGTGTGATGTTCACGTTTCCTAGACAGTAAAGGGGTTAAAATAAATTTGAATTTCTGTCTTACATCTTTCATCTGTATGACTAACAGTGAACACGATGAGCTGTGCCTGGCCGTAAAAGGCAAAAGACAGAAAGTCACTTTTTTAGAAAAGCGAGATTTTCACTGTATTACAATGAAAATCTTGCTTTGCACAAAAATGCTCTTACTGTCCTCTGCCTTCAAAGGGCAGAGCTACCATTGCAAGTTCCATTGAAAGGAAGTCTTGCCCAATCTTGTCGTGTTCGGGCTCCCTCTCTCTCTCCTCTCTCTCTCTCTCTCTCTCTCTCTCTCTCTCTCTCTCTCTTTCTCAAGGCCTCCACCGCGATCTATCTCCCTCCCTTAACCCCTTCACTGCCGAGATAAAGGTGAACACGATCCAACCCCAAGAGACATAGATCCTCATGGGCCACCGCGCCTGCGGGGGCTCATGAGGATCTAAGCCTCTTGCTGAGACTAGTTTATGTCCATGTTTTTTGGACGGTGTTGGATTTTGGTCTTTGAGTGAGCCAAGATTTCAGAAACAAAAATGTACGTACAGTGGCAGGGAAGGGGTTAAAGTCACAGCATCAACCCGTTCCATCCGGCAGAGACATAGATTTCCATAAGCCCGTGCAACCTGCAGGGGAGGGGGGGGGGGAGGGGGCTATGCGGATCTGTTCCTCTCGAAACAAATTGGGATTCACCTACTTAAACTTGAGGGTGTAATTTCAGATTTACCGCGTGACTGGCACATCCTTTTCAAATGAAAATTTGGATCACGTAATCGCGCGTGGAATTCGCAACAGTTTTGACATTTATAGCATGACTGACAAGGCTAGGGTTACTCACACACACGTACTTGTAAACATTACAGTCAGGAGGTTGGTGTTTTTGATTGTTTGGGTTTTTTCTTTTTCTTTTTGTCTCTCTCTCTCTCTCTCTCTCTCTCTCTCTCTCTCTCTCTCTCTCTCTCTCTCTCTCTCTCTCTCTCTCTCTCTCTCTCTCGCGATTCTGTTATTCGAACCTTTCTCTGCCAGTGGTTGCAGACTGAGTTTCTGAAATCATTGTTAACCCATTCAGCCCTGACGCACTACAGCAAGAGATGGGTCGACCATGATAATTCAAGGGTAGTGCCAGATTAGCTTGGCGCCTGTCGGCGCCAAGCTAATCTGAGACTGCCGTTGAATTATCATGGTCGATCCATCTCCTGCAGCTGGTGCATGGACATTAGATGACACCTCCAAAATTTGGGAAATACGGCCGTCGACTTGAATGAGTTAATTGAAGGCTAAGAGCCCCAGCCATCCATGAAACGAGATACGTGGATACACAGTGGTGTCAGCAAGCGGCATGGATCCTCATAAGCACTCGCATTTGCGGGGGGGCTCATGAGTATCTGTGTCTGGGTTGTGTTTACCTTTTCTTCTTTTTAGATAGCTAAAACGTGACGCATAATTTATAAAAACCGTACGAGACTGACTGCTAGAGGAACACGTCTGAGCATCATGGACATGAATGGGGCCAGCCAAAGGTATAGATCCTTATGAGCCCCCGCGACTGCTGGGGCTCAGGCGGACCTTGGCTTTTTGCGGCTTGGTGATGCTTGCTGCGCCTCTGCGTTGAAAGGGTTAAAATGGCCAGGGCCAGGGTCAAATTTCTCGTCCGCTCAAATTTCAAACAAATGTTGACATCTATCCGTTTTATTATCATAAAATTAAAATAAATAAAACTGAATAAAATAAAATAAACATAAAGCAAAACATTTTAAAATCGTTCGTTCGGTGTCTTTGACGTTTCCGTGCTTTTATGTGATTTTGAAACTTACGATTATGTCGTGTTTCTTTTGCTCGTCAGAATAGTATAGTGACTACATATAATGTCACATTGCCTCAGCGTAATCATATTTGAAACAAACTTCCAGCAGGTGACATGCTTGCCTAAAGAGATACTTGACCTTGTTGTGCTTGTGTGCAGGTGTTCTTCATGAAACCTGCTGGAAGCCCCACCCCAATCCCCTCCCCTCCCCCACCCCTTTCCAGAAGAGAGGGAGTAAGGAGTTGGGGTGGGTGGCTCCTAATTGTTACGGCACAATCTAAAGCGTTGATCTTATCAGGCACTAGCACTGATGTGCAATAATAGTACTTGTTTTCATTCCTACGTCACACGACCAATCCCCTTAGCGCAAACAGCCCCACATGACCGAGCTACAATAATCTCTTGTAGCGTCAAATGGCGGACTTCTTGTAGCCCTCTTTGTGACGCATCTTGGACGCGAGTTTTGTTCCATAAAAGATCACCAAAACGTTCTAAAGTAAAAAGTTACTTAGTGTTGTTCGAAACAACAGGCACACTACTGGAGACGGCAACGTCATGAAATATTTTTAAATTACGTCATAAGTCTATTATATATTATAAGTTATTGGTCGGAGGGGTTCGCTACACGGACCTTTGTAGGCATGAGGGAGGGTCAAAGGAATCATTGTACCCCTCCGACCAATAACGTATTTGTTTTCATTCCTCCACTATTTTCGTAAAAGAAATCAAGAAGACATCTGGCGACCTGGATCACGCCAGACATGACTGATGTCAAAGGAATATACATTTATACATAATAGACTTATGACGTATTTTAAAATATGTCATGACGTTGCCGTCGCCAGTACTGACTGTGCTTGTTTCGAACAACACTAAGTAACTTTGTACTTTAGAACGTTTGGCGAACTTTTATAGAACAAAACTGGCATCCAAGATGCGTCAATGAGAGGGCCGCTACAAAACGTCCGCCATTTTTCGCTACAGGGGTTATTATATCACGGTCACATGGTACGGTTTGCGCTACAGTGGCTGGGCGTGTGACGTAGGGAGGAAAACAAAAATGTATTATTCCTTTGACGTAAGTCACGTCTGTCGTGAGCCAGGTCGGAAGATTTCTTCTTGATTTCTTTTACGAAAATAGTGAATGAATGAAAACAAATACGTTATTGGTAGCAGGGCTAATTAAAGTTTAGCTCGGGGTTTAACGTCCACGGTGCCGAAGTGATAATGGACGGCCCTGACGAGCGGGTTGTGGGGGACAGGGAAATCTATTGCCTATGGAGTACGACCTGAACATTGATCAATTCAAGCGCACTGCAACTGTGCCACTTTGATTTACCAGTACCTTTCAACGGACATGCTATGGAACTAGTCCGTCTTTTTTTCCTGGATTGCAAGTCCAGCTACCGGGGCCGGAACGGGGACTCGAACCCACGACCCGGCGATTCCCTTCGCACTCTTGTTCCGACGCTTTACCGCCGGAGCTATTTCGGACTCGTCTGGTAGCAGGGGCTACTCGACTATCTTCATTTTAATGTCCCACTTGGGCTTGCTGCACGGACCCTTGTAGGCCTGAGGGAGGTCAAAGAACCTCCCTCAGGCCTACAAATGTTCTTGTAGCAAACCCCTGCTACCAATAAGTTATAATCTTGTCCCTAGACAAAGGCGCCCGCGGTGATACAATTATACACTGAAGAGCACCCCAAAAAATGCCACATTACTAGATTCATTTAAAGTGTTTCTGGTGATTACAGTGACGCCGCGTTTATTTTGCTCGTCAGCATTTCTATTGTGACTAGAGTGTCACATTGCTCCAACGCAGTCACATTTCAAACAAAAGCCCATCAGCTGACACGCTTGTCCAAACCAAAACTTGACGTTATTGTGCCCGTGTGCAGGTGTTCTTCGTGACACCAGCTGAAACCCTAATCTACGGGCCAAAGTCGGCCGTAGTGGGCCCGCGCACAGTCACTGCGGCCGCCTTCGGCCCAATCGTCTTTTGCATACTAGTAAGGAGAGTGACGGGGGAGGAGGGGGGGATGGGGAGAATTGAAGAGGGGCGTGAGGAGATTTGGAGGGGTGTGTGTGAAGGGGTATGGTGGGGGACAGGAGCTGGCAGAGCTGGGAAGGGGAGAATCACAGGCATCGGACGCAAATTCAACTACAGAATAAAGTCTTCGATCACCCCTGCAACCTGTAGCGTGAAAATTAAATGCCATGTAGAGTTGATCAAAGGCTGATTCTGCAGATATTGTCGATTAACTCGTTCAAGGCGCCCGGCATCAACAGCTGCGGAAGTGTTGTATAGCGTTGACGCCGGCAAAGCTATACGGCACTTCCGCAGCTATAGATGTTGGGTACCTTGAATGGGTTAAGCAACGAACGCCTCATGCCTGTTGGGAGAACAGCGACTCAGATACATGTTTTTCCTTATAGGCCTGCTTACATGTACCATTACTGCTGCGAACAGACACTGCCCAATCTCAGATCAAACTCAGTATAGAGTATCACAATCAAAGACAAACCCAAACCGTACTAAAAATGTCAAACAAAATAATGTCAATCATACCAGATAAGACCAGACCAGGCCTGATCACAGAACCAAACTACTGCATGAAACAATGTGTTTTTCTTTCTGTCGGGTTTAATAGCAGCATGTGTCAATTAACGTCTGTTGTTGTTGTTTTTGTTGTTGGTTTGTTTCTTTGTTCCTTTGCTGGTTTTTTTGTTAGTTTGTTGTTGTTGGTTTGTTGTTGTTGGTTTGTTGTTGTTTGTTGGTTGGTTGGTTGTTTGGTTGGTTGGTTGGCTGGCTGGCTGGTTGTTTGTTTGGTTGGCTGGCTGGCTTGCTGGTTGGTTGTTTGGTTGGTTGGTTGGCTGGTTTGCTTGTTGTTGTTTGTTTGTTTGTTGTTGGTGTTGTGTGTGTGTATGCGTGCGTGCGAGGTGCGTGTGCGTGTGTGTGTGTGTGTGTGTGTGTGTGTGTGTGTGCGTGTGTGTGTGTGTGTGTGTGTGTGTGTGTGTGTGTGTGTGTGCGGGTGTGCGGGTGTGTGTATGTGTTCTTTTGTTGTTGTTGTTTGTCTGTTTTTTGTGGGATTTTTGGCCTGCTAGCGATATGGTTCAATACCTCACTTTATAAATATATACAACAACTTTAGCTTTGTTTATTAGAGTTTTAGTTTTCAAATATGCATTCAAATATTGAAAAGGAAAAAAAAACACACACACACCGGTTTCTTTGTTTCATCCTCAATACCGATTTCCGTTCCCTTTTTGCTGTCGTTAAGAACTACCCTTATATTCTATTTTTGTTCAAGAAAATGTTTCATTCATTATTCTTCGCAAAACAAGGTGAAATTGCGAAAAAGCAGACCGTCAAATTTTAAAAAGCCAATATTATTAGCATTTTCTCTGAGCTCATAAATCAAGCACTAATTGTGAGCTGGGCTGCGATTTTGGACCTTACGGCTTTCAGCCGTAAGGTCCAAAACCATAGCCCAGCTCACTAATTGAGCCTTGGAGAAAATCCGACATGTCCTAAATTCAAGATTGCATTTCGTCGACAGCAGACAGTGGATAGTCTTGAAAAGCCTTTTATCCGTCTTGCTGTGAATTTTTTTTTTTATGAGGGTCCCGTTCTAAAGGGCATAGATAAAAATTGGGTGGCGCAAGAAGGTGTAGATCTTCCTTATGTCCTATCAGCTTGCGGAGGCACATGAGGATCTATGCCTCTTACAGAACAAAAAATTAAGTTAGAAACAAACGTGTTTTAGGAGAAATCAACGGTGGACTATGACCAGGAGCTTGGAATCAAACAGTGTTCCAGTCGAAACAATTGTCGCTTGATTGTCCATCTTGCTCAATATTTATGATTCGAATTGTCGTGTGATTTAAAATCAAACGTATTAATTGACAATGAAAATGTCCTGCTATTTATAACTGATCATCCTTAGCGGGAGTGAGAGGGAGAGAGCGATGCTATTTCACGAACATTAGGACAAAACATTACAAACATAAAGTCAGAACACTTGCAGGGGTCTGTTCAAAAGCACAAGGCCACACTGGTTGTCTCCCTCGATTCGCTACCGCTTGTCAGCGGCAGCAAATCGAGGAAGACAAACAGTGTGACACAAGACTGAGAAGGCCAACAATGAAGAAAGAAAAAAAGAAGAAAGGAAAACCAGAAAAAGAGAAGGAACAAGTTCAATTATGAAGAGTGGCAGCGCCGTTTTTGTGCCTGACTTTCACCAGAAGCAGAACTGAATTGGAGCAGGTCTAATTAATTTTAATCCCCTCATCTATTTTTTTCATCATTCTTCTCTCATTTCCAACCTTACTGCAAGAGGCATCGAATCTCATGAGGGTTCTTGACAATCTATGCCGATTGCTTAGTAGAGATTGTAGTATATTTATGAATGCAGCCCTTTGTTGCATTGTACGTGTATGTAATTCTTGATCACATGTATGATTCTCGTTGTCTCATGCGCCCAGTGGTGGGTTCGAGATTGCATAAACTGAAACTGAAACTGGTTGGTTAGTTCAGGGTTTAACTCATTCTGCCCGCGACACACCACAGCAAAATATGGCTCGACCATGATAGTTCAAGGGTGGTGGCAGAATAGCTTGGCGCCTAGTTCAAGGGTGGTGGCAGAATAGCTTGGCGCCTATAGGCCTATATCTACAGTTTAATAGCGTCCGAAATAGCTCAGGCGGTTAAGCATCGGAGCAGGAGGGCGAAGGGAATCGCCGGGTCGTGGGTTCGAATCCCCGTCCCAGCCCCTGTAGCTGGACTCGCAATCCAGAGGGAAAAGAAGGATTTGTGCAATAGCATGTCCGTTGAAAGGTCCTGGTAAATCAAAGTGGCACAGTTGGAGTGCGCCTGAGTTGATCAGTGTTCAGGTCGTACTCCATAGGCAATAGATTTCCCTGTCCCCATTACCCGCCCGTCAGGGCCGTCCATTATCACTTAGGTGCTGTGCACGTTAAACCCGAACTAACCAACACTACAGTTTAGTTTTTTTGTGTTTCGTTTTGTTTGTTTGTTTGTTTTGTTGTTGTTGTTGTATTTTGCTGTTGTTTTTTTCAGGAGCGTGCGTGTGTGGGGGGAGGGGGAGGGAGGAGGGGGGAGGAGGGGCGCAGGTTTGTCCTTTAATTTTATTCACCCCTTTTATGTATGCTAGCTGCTATGTCAGTTTGGCCTCTAGACCGTAATAGGTTCATAACCATAACCAACATGCATGCTGAAGTTTTCCCCAACCTGCATCTTTTGTTTTCGCGAATCGGCCTCTCATGGCCGTTAGACTGAGAAAAGTCAGCTGCTTTCTTGTTCACCACTCGTTTTCAGTCCTCGGTCAGCATGAAGCAAACTTGATCCTCTGGTACATTACTCGTGATCATCTCTAACTCTTAACACATTCGAAGCTCGATGCATTCAGATACGCGGCAAGTCTCAAACGAGTTGATCGATTGTCTGGAACGCTTGATTAATCTATGCCGCTTGCAGGTCAAGCTTCAAGCGGTATAGATTATCATGAGTTCCAGAGAATAATTCTTGCTTTTCTAGATAACAGCCCCGATTAACTAACGTCAGTGCACCTCAAACAGAGGAGACTGTATCGTGTATACCTATGACTGCATTAATTCTTGTGTCACTCGGTGAGAGCTTTTCAAGGCGGGTTAAGATTTTGCTCTCTCTCTTAACTGAGACAAAGCGAAGGACAAAGACATGAAGCTATTCTACACTTTTTTTTTTCTAATTTATGATTTTCTTGCATGTTGTTTTTGAGGTGCTTTATTTTCTCTTTAGTTTCTACTGCTATGGCGGCAGAATGCGTCTGACCGATTAACACATTCTATCCCAGGACCGAAATCCCCAAACTTTCAGGTTGCCCTCTGAAGGACTGTACTACAATTCCAGAGACAGATCGAGCATGACAGTTCAAGGGCGGTACCAGAATAGCTTGGCGCTTATGGGCGCCAAGCTATTCTGGCACCACCCTTGAACTATCATGCTCGATCCATGTCTTGCTGTGGTGTGTCGGGGCTGAATGAGTTAAATGAGTGTGAGTTTTGCAGAAGGCGCGTGTTTATAACGCTTTGCACTGGAA
>BTPG01000002.1:85259414-85264414 GCA_036245525.1 Semisulcospira habei
AAACATATTATCTTGACATTAACCCTTAAACTCCCAGAACTAAATGACTTCCATTTTATAAAATCCCTGTTGAATAAACATATTATCTTAACATTAACCCTTAAACTCCCAGAACTAAATGACTTCCATTTTATAAAATCCCTGTTGAATAAACATATTATCTTGACATTAACCCTTAAACTCCCAGAACTAAATGACTTCCATTTTATAAAATCCCTGTTGAATAAACATATTATCTTGACATTAACCCTTAAACTCCCAGAACTAAATGACTTCCATTTTATAAAATCCCTGTTGAATAAACATATTATCTTGACATTAACCCTTAAACTCCCAGAACTAAATGACTTCCATTTTATAAAATCCCTGTAGAATAAACATATTATCTTGACATTAACCCTCAAACTCCCAGATTTAAATGACTTCCATTTTATAAAATCCCTGTTGAAAAACATATTATCTTGACATTAACCCTTAAACTCCCAGAACTAAATGACTTCCATTTTATAAAATCCCTGTTGAATAAACATATTATCTTGACATTAACCCTTAAACTTCCAGAACTAAATGACTTCCATTTTATAAAATCCCTGTTGAATAAACATATTATCTTGACATTAACCCTCAAACTCCCAGAACTAAATGACTTCCATTTTATAAAATCCCTGTTGAAAAACATATTATCTTGACATTAACCCTTAAACTCCCAGAACTAAATGACTTCCATTTTATAAAATCCCTGTTGAATAAACATATTATCTTGACATTAACCCTCAAACTCCCAGAACTAAATGACTTCCATTTTATAGAATGGAAGTTACTTAGTTCTGCGAATTTTAAGAGTTAATACATTCATCCCTGACGCACTTCAGCAGGAGATGGTCGACCATGATAATTCAAGGGTAGTGCCAGATTAGCTTGGCGCCTGTCGGCGCCAAGCTAATCTGGCGCTACCCTTGAATTATCATGGTCGATCCATCTCCTGCAACAAGTGCATAGTCGTTAGATGATGCTTCCAGAATTTGGGAAATACGTGCGTCGTTTGAGTTAATGATGCTGAAACGCACATAGGACTTCTAGGTATTACTTTCTACCGCCTTCTGGCACTAGACTAAACACCGGATATCAGTTCAGCCTTGGATTCGAAAATAATCAGACGCATTTTCTATTCCTTCCTCCATTAGCACAACATATTTCCCTATCACGTGGCCGTGTTTGATAAAATTACGCTAACGACCATTGTGACCGAATTTCGCAACAACAACAACAACCAAAAAAAAGCCATAACAAAGCCATCCAAGCAGACACTTAAAACTTAATGTTAGGCCATTCACAGTGAAATGTATGTTGTGCGTCGGGCAAATTTAACCCATACAGCCCCGACACACGGCAGCAAGATGAATCTCAATCATGACAGTTCGAGAGTAGTGCCAGAATAGCTTGGCACCTCCATGCGCCAAGCTATTTAGGCAGTGCTCTTGAACCTCATGGTCGATCAGTCTCTTGAGCTGAAATATAGTTTTTCAAAGGATGACGGACATTAAGCCTGAATGTGTTGCTGTTGCTGCCGTTAGCCGGATAACAGTAGAGACCGGATGTCTGGATCAAAAATGTCGTCTTTTCTAAATGTGTTAAACTACGTCATTTCGATATAAAAAGAAATGACGTGAGATGCGTAAATACTAAAATAATAATTGTGTCTAAAGTATTAAAGAAAACAGCATGACACCGTGAAGAGAATGAATGGTATAAATGTAAAAATTGAAAGAAATGGCGCACAGCGCTTTGTTACTTGTAATTAATGTTTCTAACGTATTAAAGAAAACATATTTATGTAGGTCTATTTTTTTTTTTAGGACACGTTGCACTCTATGACGTCCGTTGTAACGCGCTCTGTGACAATGCAACAATTTTTACCAATATTGTAGATACTTCTTAAACCCCTTCAACGCGTTTCTAAAATCTGTGTTGATTGAGCGCCCCAAAATCCTCAGCCATTAAATCAACATGGATACAAAGTGGTGTTAGCAAGAGACATTGATCCTCATGAGCCCCCGCGACTGCTGGGGCTCACAAGGATCTATGTCTCTTGCAGTTGAATTTGTTTCAGTTTTCCTCGGCAGTGCACACGTGCTTTGTAACAAAATGATACTGTCACAAGTTCAGGTCGTGAAAATCAGTCAAATTTCCGCCAAGCAAACACAGGCAACCGGGCCACACTCACAATACACATCAGACGTGTAAACAATTGTATTAACCCATTCAGCCCTGACGCACTACTGCAGGAGATGGGTCGACCATGATAATTCAAGGGTAGCGCCAGATTAGCTTGGCACCTATAGCGCCAAGCTTGGTCCATCCATATCCTGCAACAGGTGCACAGACGTTAGATGACGCCTCCCAAATTTGGGAAATACGTGCGTCGGGCTGAATGAGTTAAAGTGTTTAACCCTTTGGCTGGCGGTAGAGCTTTTGTTCGAGGCAATTCCGCAGGACTAATGACAAAAAGCGCTATCTACCGCCAGCCGAAGAGTTTAAAATTGAAAAGAGTTTCTAATGCTTCCGAAATAATACGTTGTTTCCATCGGCAAGGCCTTATATTAAATGTATCTGATGCTACATTTGCAGTGGCAGAATACGGAGTACGCTTGACACCATTCCTCGTTGCCTTTCGAAGATTCCCGATCGCAATTTTACATTTTTGTCGGGTTCATTCAATCTGTCTCGGGCTAATGTCCACTGCATGTCCGTCTTTCCCCTACCCTGTTGACCTTCAAAACCAATTTGAATACCCATCTTTTCCAGGTAGCATATCAAGATTAGCTTAGTCTGGATGTGCTGCCTGGAAATGTTGGTTGTTTCCCCATGTAGATAGGCTGTGTGTGTGTGTGTGTGTGTGTGTGTGTGTGTGTGTGTGTGTATGTGTGTGTGTGCGTGTGTGTGTGTGTGTGTGTGTGTGTGTGTGTGTGTGTGTGTGTGTGTGTGTGTGTGTGTGTGTGTGTGTGTTTCGTGTTAGGAATGCGCCTACATGGTGCGAGCAGATGTTTATTTAAAGAGTGAGTGCGTTCTAATTTTTTCTCCTTTTTCATTTTTATTTTTTATTTTTTTATGTGCTGTAAAGCGCTCCGAGCTTGCTGTTCGTGGGGAAGGGCGCTATATAAAAACTATGTATTATTATTATTAATGTTTTTTTCTGTTTAAACTCATTCTACCCCAACACCGAAATCCCCAAATTTTGCCCTTGTGTCCTGAAGACTGCATTGGAGTGCAGGACGCAGATCGACCATGGTAGTTCAAGGGTGATGCCAGAATAGCTTGGCGCCCATAGGCGCCAAGCTATTCTGGCATCACCCTTGAACTATCATGATCGATCCATATATTGCTGTGGTGTGTCTGGGTTAGAATGAGTTAAACTGAAGGGATCATTGAAAACATCTGTTTTTGTTTGTGGTGTGCTGTGCGAAAGTAAATTAAAAAAGAAAGTAAACTATTCATTTTTGTTTTCATTTTTTTTTAGCCCAGTCATCGTGAAGGAAGAAACATTAAATCATCAGTTCATTATTCCCATAGCGGATTCCACGGACATGCATCAAGCTCGTTGATATCTAATAACTGAGAGGTTATTTTTACGCCCGACGACTCCCAACAATAAACGAAAGCGATGTCACCGGCGGATAACCAGCTTCTGTCCAGAGCTTAGACAACACTCCAGACATCTCCAGGAGGCATGGGTACGGCGGTTCATGAGGATATAATAATGTCTTCTTGACCAAATCCAGAGAGTCATGAACTGTGCTGCACGTCTGATTTTTCGTGTACCGAAACATGAACACATTATGCCTCTACTAGCTGATTTGCACTGGCTGCCAGTTTTATACAGAATTCAGTATAAAGTCTGTGTTATTTGTTTCAACATCATCTCTGGTTCTGCCTCTCATTACTTATCTGATCCTGTCCAGCTGTATACACCGTCCCGCTCACTACGCTCTGCTTCAGACACTCGTGTTTTCCGTATCCCTGGACATAATAAGGTCACTCAAGGTCATCGTGCATTTTCGTATTTTGGTCCTATTACATGGAACGCCCTCCCAGCTGACGTGCGTTACTCATCATCTCTCTCCATTTTAAAATCCAAGCTTAAAACACACACACAAAAACAGGACCTCTATCATGTCTTTGTGGATTTTAAGAAAGCGTTTGACAGGGTGTGGCATGCAGCCCTTTGGTCCACCATGAAGCTATACAACATCAATGCCAACCTGATCAAAGTCATAGCAAACCTTTACAACAAGGCCACTAGCGCAGTCTGCTTCAACGGCAAAATAGGAAACTGGTTTAGGACTACAGTTGGAGTCAGACAAGGCTGCTTGCTCTCACCTACTCTTTTCAACATTTTCCTGGAAAGAATCATAACGGACGCTCTGAAAGATCATGAAGGAACTGTCAGTATTGGAGGCAGAACAATCACGAACTTGCGCTTTGCGGACGACATTCATGGCCTTGCAGGAACAGAGAAGGAGCTAGCTCAGCTGGTGGAAAAGCTGGATAGTACAGCCATTGCATATGGGATGGAAATCAGTGCAGAGAAGACCAAACTGATGACCAATAACGCCAGTGGCATTGGCACTGAAATCATGGTTGGAGGCCAAAAACTGGAAACAGTTAAGAAATTTAAATACTTAGGAGCCATTGTGACAGAGGAGGGATCAAAACCAGAAATACTGTCCAGGATTGCGCAGACAACAACAGCACTGACAAGATTGAAGACCATATGGAAGGACAGAAACATCACACTCTGCTCCAAGATCAGACTGATGCGCTCCTTAGTCATCTCAGTGTTCTTGTATGCCTGCGAGTCATGGACCCTCACAGCAGACCTTGAAAGGAGGATACAAGCCACTGGAATGAGATGTTTTCGAAGGCTGCTTGGCATCTCATACAGAGATCACATCACAAACGAGGAAGTGGGAAGCAGAATCAGGCAAGCCATCGGGCCCTAT
>BTPG01000002.1:85266914-85616914 GCA_036245525.1 Semisulcospira habei
CACCGTGAATTCGCTCTCGTTTGTTTTTGGGAGTCGTACGGTGTAAAGGTAACCTCTGCAATATTCAGCCGTCACGGCCTCATGGCAAAATACCAAACAAACGTTAATTACTCTCTTACTTTTAAAAATGAACCCACTACAGTCCTTTAACTATTATATCTAATCCATCTACCATCAACATAGAAAGAAACTAAAAGGAGAGGTTAAAACCTTTTAACTCATTGTGCCCGAGATACAAAATACCCACATTTTGTAGTTATAATAATAATAATAATAATAATAATAATTCCGTTATTATATAGGCGCTTTTTCTCAATTTTTGGGCGAATCGACTCAAAGTGCCGCGAACTGAAACCCAACACGCACACTCATGTAACAGACACGGATTTACGGCATTTAAGACAAACACAGTACAAGACAGACGAAGGGCCAGTTCAGCTACTGAAGTTACAGGGATTTTTGATCGCTTGTATTTTAAATTTGTAAAGTGGCCTGAAACCGGTACCAAAGTGTGGGGGGTGGAAGAACCGGAGTACCCGGAGAAAGAACCCCCGACGTTATCCTCTAAGGACTGCCATTACAATTCAGGAGACAGATCTACCATGATATTTCAAGGGTGGTGACAGAATAGCTTGGCGCCTATAGGTGCCAAGCTATTCTGCCACAACCCATGAACTTTCATGGTCGAGTCATATCTTACTATGGTGTGTCGCTGGCAGAGTGAGTTAAACCACATAATAAATGAAACACAAGTTTTCTGGTGTGATATGTTTCCTCTGGTGCAAGATCTCAGAGGCCGGATCTCAGATCCAATAAGTTGTGTTTCATTTGTCATGTACTTGAAGAGTGTTCAACGTCTAGCGGCAATATTTTTACTTCATATTGAAAAATGAATCTAACTGCTTTTTGCATGGTGCTCTGTTGATCCAGGTAGAAATCACGATGCGTACAAATATAGAGGCAACTCGAGTCGACCAGAGACACAAATTATCATGAGCCAAGGTACCCTGGGGAGGCTCATGAGGGTCTATGCCACTTGCAGATGCTGGGCATTTTGCCTGTGCTCTCTGCTTTTGGTTACAGGGGTGCTCCGCCGTGGTAACGGCGTTATCTTGCTGTTTCCTTTGTTTCTTTCATTTCTTTATTTATACCGTCCTGACTGACGATACCGTGGCTGTAGCTTTTCATAGCCCAATAAACCCGTTGACATCACCGCTCGGCGCATGGCCATTTTTTCCATCGCCGGAATGGTTTTCATCCTCGAATCTTCGATGTGTTCGGCTCACTTATACCACTATCGGGGCGGTCCGCGGCGCAGTGGTTACGGCGGCTGCCGCCAATGCTAAAGGTGCGAAGTTCGATTCCGGGTTCCGGCGTTGGACTTTCCTCCTCTAGTAAGTGTCACCGTTAATTCGGTCGGACGGTCGGGGGTTCTTTCTCCGGGTACTCCGGCTCTTCCTCCCCCTCCACTTTGGTATCAGTTTCAGCCGACTTAATCAAATTTCAAATACAAACGATTTGAATTTCCAAAAACAACATCAAGTAGCTCGTTTGAGCTTGCCCTTAGCACCACGTGAATGTTCTGTGTTTACGTACAGTGTGTGAGGGAATGCGCGTGTTTCACGTGAGCGTGCTTGTTGGGTTCAGTTCGCGGCAACATTCTACGAATTGCGTTATATTATAATCAAGAGAAATGCACCATATAAATACCATGTAATAATAATAATAATAATAATAATAATAATAATAATAATAATAATAATAATAATAATATCATCCTATGCCCTCTGTTCCCGACCAAGCATATTCCCACACAGAGGTCGTGCACATCATCCTCCCGTATGCATCTTTCCTTCAGACTTTTGTTGCTTTTTAAACTATAACTCTAACGAAGGTCCGCATACTCCACCCCAACATACCCTTATTTTCCTTCTTGAAGAACAACAACCTTCCGTCGGCAGGAGAAATGAGCCAGTTGCATGAGTGATCTTAAATTCTGCGCGTGGCACTAAGCAAGGTGCTCCGCAATAGCGGAGCACCTTGCTATGAGCCATGCGCAGGATTTAAGGTCTTGCAAAATCAGGGCTTATATAGGTTTATGTCTCTTGTCTGACAGTTTCGATACATTTAGGTACATGTCTTTCAGATGGAGGAGGCTGTCAGGGTTCTGCAAGAGACACAGACCATGGTAAGCCCGAGCATTTGCAGGGGCTGTCACTAGCCCATGCCTCTTGACTGTGTGGGTTTGTCAATGTACGTCCCATCCTTTGAGATGGATGATGTCGATAGAGTGCAGCAAGAGACATAACCCCTTCACTGCCGAGAAACGGTGCACACGATCCATCTGCAAGAGGCAGAGATCCTCATGAGCCCCCGCGACTGCAGGGGCTCATGAGGATCTATGCCTCTTTCTGAAACCAATTTCTATCCATGTTTTTGGACGGTTATGACTTTTGGTCGTGGAATGAACAAAGATTGCAGAAACAAAAATGTGTGCAGGGAAGGGGTTAATTCATTGACCTTTGACCAAAGTAGGTCCCTGCACACGCAGGCCTCTTTTATAAAGCGTTATTTCTGTTTCAGTTTGCCACATTTACGTCTGTGTTTATTCCAATGAAAAAGGACCTAAAAGTTCTGCATTATAATGCAGGCAGTCGCCACGCGCGGCGGCCACGAGCAGTCAACGCGCTAAATGTCGTCTGAACATGGGCCTGTCAATCGGCCATGAAAACGAGGTAAAGGGGCGGAACTGCAGAACAAGGCATTCGCTTGTTCCCCCTTGTGACATCTGACTCCTCGGGTTTTTCTCCCTTCATTTTTTTTTTCGCCTGCCTTTTTTTTTTAAACAACCCCGTGAGCGCGATTGGATTCCCACAATGGAGACAACCTTCGGCGCCTTTTAAAAAGGCGTAACAGTTCTCTGCCCGTGCCATTCTCTGAGTTGCAATTTTGCGGCGTTGTGTTGTCTTCGTTAACTTGCCGTCAGCTGCGCGACCAACAACGATGAGAAAGGAATGTGGATACATATACTGCATTAATGGAGGATACCTCTGTGATTGCGTTATTGCTTGTGATGCACTCAGCAGATATTGAATGTATCTTTGAATGCAAGAAAACTGAGTGTACCGTGAGGTGGTTCTGGGCCCAATGCCTACAGTATTTATAGGTAAGATTACAATTGTATTTGTAAAACGCTAATTGCTGTCGTAGGTTTATTTGTATTTTTTTTTTTTTTTTTTTTTTTTTGGTTTTGTTTTTGGTTGGTATTACTGCCCTTTCTATTTTACTGCCGATGGTTTTCTTCCTAAGTCTTTTAACCTTTATGTGATACTTGATTTTTAACTTCTGGTTTATTTCCAGATTATTTATTACCTTTGGCTAACGGTAGTGCTTTTGTCGCGATGATTCCTGCAGGAATCATCGCGACAAAATACGCCACCGACAGCCAGAGACTCCAAAATAGCTCCGGCGGTTAGGCGTCGGAGCAAGAGAGCGAAGGGAATCGCCGGGTCGTGGTTTCGAGTCCCCGTGGCTCGGTAGCTGGACTCGTAATCCAGGGAAAAAAAGCCGGGCTTGTTCCATAATATGTCCGTTGAAAGGTCCTGGTAAATCAAAGTGGCACAGTTGCAGTGCGCCTGAATTGATCAGTGTTCCGGGCGGACTCCATAGGCAATAGATTTCCCTAGCCCCCATAACCCGCCCGCTGGGCCGTCCATTATCACTTCGGTGCCGTCGACGTTAAACCCCGAACTAACCAGAGAGCTAACTTGCTTCGATCCAACCCCCACTCCACTCAATCTTTATTTGTGATGGCCTTTTCTGTTTTTCTCAAATAAAATATTTAAGCCATTCGAGAAGTGCCGCCACCGGATACGCGGCTCCGGAGGCGGCACGTCTCGAATGAGTTGACCCTTTGACTGCTAATGACGATACAGCTCTGCAGAAGATGCGTGACAACGTCTTTTCCGATAAAACCGTGTCTTCAGTAGCAATTATGGGTTTAGCTTGCCACTACTTTTCTAGAATAAAATTGCTTTTGCGCTAGAAAATCTAATGTAAAAATCGGCCTTCTCTCTCTCTCTCTCTCTCTCTCTCTCTCTCTCTCTCTCTCTCTCTCTCTCTCTCTCTCTCTCTCTCTCTCTCTCTCTCTCTCTCTCTCTCTCTCTCTCTCTCTCTCTCTCTCTCTTTTTTTGACATAGATATGTTGAAGCCCCATACCGCGTGGGATTGCATCACCACACAAACCGGCTTAGAACAATTAGTTTCGGCCCCTACTAGGATCACAAAAACAACCGCAACACTCATTGATCACATTTACACCAACCGTCCCCTTAGTGTGTTCAATGTTAGTGTTCCTGACCTCAGCATCAGTGACCACTTTCCTACTGTGTGTTCCTGGTCAACAAAACTGCCAGCGCATCGTAAGAACGGGCACACAACTATAACGTATTGCTCATTTAAACAGTTTAATCAGTCTGCTTTTCTAGCAGACCTTGATCAAACACCATTTAATGTCGTTAATAACGAAACTGACCCTGAAAAGGCTCTGACTGTTTGGTATGGACTCTTTACAAGAGTACTTAACAAACACGCCCCTTTACGGCAAAAGCGGGTAAAAAAAAAAAAAAAACACGTTACCGCCTTGGCTAACGCAAGGAATAATGGAAGCTATGAAATTGAGAAATGACTTAAGAAGACACAAGCTATTTAACGAATACAAAAAAACCAACGTAACCGTGTCAAGTCTATGGTACGCAGGGCTCAAAAGTCTCTCTTTGAACGAATGATTAAAGAAGACAGAGATACTGCCGCACTCTGGCGCGCGGTTAATCTCGTCACCCGAGGTAACAGCAAGAAATCGTCAGCCATTCCTTCTAGTATTACTGCAGACACTTTTAACAAACATTTTCTGTCTGTTGCCGAGTCAATCATACCCTCAAGCGGAAACGCGTCTTACACATGCCCGGAGGCCCTGCTTAACTTCTGTAATCAGAAGACTAAGGACAACCCGCCCCCCCCCCCCCCTTCTCTATACCGCCTCTAGCAGTGTATGAAGTAGGAAAACTGATCGGGCAACTGAAAAACAACAAATCATCGGGAACTGACGAGATCAGTCCTAAAATCTTGAAACTGTCCCTTCTCTATGCAGTAGAATCGTTAACGTATATTTATAACTTATGCATCCAACAAAATATATTTCCATCAGAACTGAGGCAAGCCAAGGTTATCCCTTTGCCTAAATCAAAAGATCTCTCTGATGTTAATAACTATAGACCCATCTCAATATTATCCAGCCTTTCCAAACCTCTTGAAAGACACGTGCACAAATACTTTTATCAATATTTGGAGAGTCGCAGTCTTTTGCAAGTATTTCAGTCCGGCTTTCGCCCCAAGCATTCTTGCCACACGGCACTAACAAGACTTATTGATGCGTGGCTAGCATCCATAAATAACTCCCAAACAACTGGGTCGATCTTTATTGATTTTATGAAAGCTTTCGACCTTGTAAATCATAACATTCTTTTGTCAAAACTTCAAGCATATCTCTGCAATGCAGATGCTGTCTCATTGTTCACTTCATATTTAAGCGAAAGGAAGCAAAGAGTACTGTTAAATGGATCCTACTCCTCGTATGGTCACGTCAAAAGCGGCGTGCCTCAGGGCTCTGTCCTCGGGCCATTGCTGTTCTGCATATTTATCAATGACCTTCCACTGCATATTAGTTGCCGCGATATTTCTTGTGACATGTTTGCTGACGACTGCACACTACACACTCCTCACAAAAATGTAGCTGCAATTAGCACGCCTCTGCAGGAAAGCCTGCGTGAGGTCACCGACTGGTGTCATTCCAACTCCATGTTCCTGAATCCGTCAAAAACAGAATGCATGGTTATAACCACACGTCAAAAGCACAAGCTATGCCCGCTCTCTCTTAGTTTGTCTATAAACGGCAGCCCAATTGAGCAAGTATCACACCACCGCCTCTTGTGGGTCACTATAGATGATCAGCTTAAATGGCAAATGCATATTAATAATGTGTGCAAAAGGGTTTCCAGAAGCCTGTATATGTTGTCAAAATTGAAAACAATTACTGACACAGATACGCGTCTTCTTTTCTACAATGCTCATGTCAAGTCGCACATAGACTATGCATCAACAGTGTGGGATGGCTCTAGTGATGTACATTTGAAGAGGCTGAACTCCCTACATAGGAGAGCTGCTAAGCTTATATTTCCCGATCCCGGACTCTCAACTGACGAAAGGCTTAAAACTTTAAAAATTCTCCCTCTATCCCATCACTTTCAGTTCCATAAAGGTGTATTGATGCACAAGCTGTACACGCAATCATGTCCACTGTACTTGAGTTCTTTTTTCTCAGAACGGACATCTGTAGCTTCTAGACATGGACAACAATTCAAAGTACCCCTGCCGCGTATTGATTTATTCAAAACCAGTTTGTCATTCTCGGGAAGTTTATTCTGGAATTCTATTCCTGCAGAAATCAGAAACGCAAGACTCACCTCATATAGGGACAGCCTCTTCAAACACCTAGAATCTGACGTAATCTAATCATTACAGTATTGGGATAACTTGCAAGTGTGTTCAGGTGTGTGCATGTGCGTGTGTGTGAGTTTGTGTGTGTATGTGTGTGTGTGTGTGCGAGAGAGAGAGAGAGAGAGAGAGAGAGAGAGAGAGAGAGAGAGAGAGAGAGAGAGGGAGAGAGAGAGAGGGAGAGAGATAGCACCTGAGTCCCTTTTTCCCATAGCCGTACCATAATATTTGAATGCCAAAGAGTACATTGAATACTGCATGTACTGTGTATAGGGGTGTAGGGGGGCTCTGGATAGAGGTAGCACCTTTGCTGTTCGGCAGCTGCGTCCTACATAGGACGGACGGGCATCACTGGTCCTCATCCATCTCCTTAATCTCTCTCGTGTTGGCTCCAAGCGCCACACCCTGGCAAACCACCTCAGCTGGTGGGCTAAACCACGTGAGGGGGTGGTGTTCACATTGCACCACTAGGCGGATGAGCTGTTTCTGACAGCCAACGGCTAGAGGACGGAGGAGATCAGGTTGGATCCAACGGCCAAATGTGGGGGAGTAAACCCTTCAAATCAGGAGTGGAGCCCCGAAGGCAGACAGTTGCCTGTATTCACGCACTGTTCTGGCAGCTCCTGCAGCCAAACTGGTGCCAAACGTACTGCTTTGCATTCCTTTGGATACATCAGCGAGGCCGAGAGGGGGATCTTGACGACTGGGCACCCCATGATCTCCATACACTTTGCCCAGGCTTGCGCCCTGGAGAGGTCACTCCAGTGACTGACCCAGCAAGCGCATATACTCCATTGTCTTCCGAGACAGTATGCCAAACGAAAAACTGTGTATAATGATTTTGCCTTCATATGTGTATGCTCGATATTTTGGGCGCGCGCTCGCGTAGCTGTGTGTGTGTGTGTGTGTGTGTGTACTGTATGTGTGACTCTGTGTATGTGTGTGTGTGTGCGTGTGTGTGCGCGCGCGCGCGCGCGTGCGTGCGTGCATGCTGTGTGTGTGTGTGTGTGTGTGTGTGTGTGTGTGTGTGTGTGTGTGTGTGTGTGTGTGTGTGTGTGCCGGCGTGAGAGAGAGAGAGAGAGAGAGAGAGAGAGAGAGAGAGAGAGAGAGATAGCACCTGCATACATATTTGCCCTTGCTGTATGAACTTTAATGTACTTAATGATTTTTTGTTTATTTGCATTTATACTCATTTTATATTTTTGTGCGTACGCGTGTGCGGGTAGGTATGTCTGGAGTGCGTGTCCGAGAGCGTGTGTTTGTTTTTGTGCGTATGTGCGTGAGTGCGTGCGTGTGTAAGTGTGTGTGAGTGTGTGCGTGTGTGTGTGAGAGAGAATGTTCGTGCGTGTGTGCATGCGTAATTCAGTGCGGTGTGCATGAGTGTGTGTGTGTGTGTGTGTGTGTGTGTGTGTGTGTGTGTGTGTGTGTGTGTGTGCATGCGCGAGTTGTGATGTGCATGCGTGCGTACCTGAGTGCGTGTGTGTGTGTGGGTATGTGTGTGTGTGTATGTGCGTGCGTGGTGCGTGCGTGCGTGCGTGAGCGAATGTATGCATGCAGCAGTGTGTGGTATGTGTATGTTTACATGTCTATGTCACTTGTGTAGTAGATGTAGCAACGGCAAGTTTGAAAACTGGTCCTGTTACCAATAACTTCTATACTGTTGGAAAATAAAGGTTCATTGTTCATTGTTCTCTCTCTCTCTCTGTCTCTCTCTCTCTCTCTCTCTCTCTCTCTCTCTCTCTCTCTCTCTCTCTCTCTCTCTCTCTCTCTCTCTCTCTCTCTCTCTCTCTCTCTCTCTCTCTCTCTCTCTCTCTCTCTCCGACATTGTCAATGTATGTAAAACGGTCTTTAGAAATGTCTTTATGTTATCGAAATTACGAAATTAAAGTATTTCACAAATAGTGAAACCAGAAAATTGTTCAGTAATGCTCACATCTTGTCACATATAAACTACGCATCGACGGTGTGGGATTGTTGCAGTGATGTCCACTTAAAAAGATTACATTTTCTACATAGGAGAATAGCAAAATTAATTCTTGCCGACCCGCACTTGAAAACCGAGGAAAAACTCAAAAAAAGTGGATTTCCGACCCCTTTAAAATCACTTTACATTTAACAAATGGGTACTGATGTTTAATGTGTGGAACTATATCGCTCCAGAATATGTAATAGATCTGTTTACAAAATCAGATTCTTGCTATGGGAATATGAGGGGTCTTTATATTGTTCCAAGACCCGGAATAGATTTATTTAAATCCACCTTGTCATTTGCGGGTTCCACACTGTGGAACTCACTCCCACATGACGTTAAAGCCACTCCGACATTATCTCGTTTCAAGACAAATCTTTATAGATACCTGACATCACTTAAATAGTAGTATCTAGTTAAACGTAGACACACGAATTTACGTGTATATTCTAACTATCATGTGTATGTGCGAGTGTATGTATGTGTGTGTGTATGCATGTGTGCGTGTGTGTGCACGCGCGCACGCGTGTGTGCGTTTGTGCGTGCATGCGTGTGTTTATATTTAGTAGACTGTATATTTTGTATCACTTTGCTTTGATGTCCCTGTTTTATGTATATTTTGTACTTAGTTAGTCGTAGTTTTAGTAACGGCAGGTACGAAAAATGATATAGTCACTGACTGTGTTAATATCTTCACCATGGTAAAAAAAAAAAAAGAATCATTAATTCATTGATTCTCTCTCATTTGTAGATTCTCAGAACCAGAATGAAGCAGGACGCTGATCCTTTTGGCAAAGACACTAGCACAGTAATGCACATAAACAGGAATGCTGTTGGCATTCACAATCAACGTTGCTGTCATCATGGCAACCCCTGCTGATTGTCTACTTGTCTGTACGTGTTCAAAGCAAGTACCTCTTATAAATACTTAAACCAATTTAACCCCTTGAACTGCCGAGAAAACGTGGACACGGCGCAGTTGCAAGAGGCATAGATTATCATGAGACCGCGCAGTTGCGGGATCTAATGAGGATCTATGCCTCTTGCTGAAGCCAATTTGCAGTTATATTCCTTGCTCGGGTTTTAGCTTGTGTTAGTTGAATGAAAAGAAAAAAAAAACAAAAACAAAACCAAAAAAAACCCGCACAGATTTCAACAAAATATGCGTCCAGTCGCAGGGCAGAGGCAAATTACGTGTTAACTAACTCCTGAGATCTGCACCTGGAGGTGGACTGTGCCAGTTCAAGGGTAGCACCCGATTAGCTTGGCGCCCGTGATATCCGTCTAACCCCTTCGCTGCCCGGGACGCAGGTTGTGTTTCTGAAACCTTTCTTAACTCATTCTACCCCAGACACACCACAGCAAGATAAGGATCGACCATGATAGATTCAAGGGTGATGCCAGAATAGCTTGGCGCCTATGGGCGCCAAGCTATTCTGTCATCACCCTTGAACTATTATGGTCGATCTGTGTCCTGCACTGCAAAGCAGTCTTCAGGGGACAACGGCAACATTTAAGGATTTCGGTCTTGGGGTAGAATGAGTTAATTTGACGCTCACGCCGTTCAGGAAACATGGATACGTATGGATGTCAGCTGGATTGTGTTCTGCGGCGGTGAAGGTGTTAATGCTAACTCCAACCCGGCCGCTTATTAAAATTGTCAGTGGCCGTACGTCTGGGATGAGTTGAAACTGTTTCACGTCAATTAAATGGCATTCCAACTTTTGGAGGCGCGAGTACACATTCATATCATACTGAGGCTAAAAGCTTCAAATTGTATACTGCCATATGCAAGCTACATTATAGTACCTAAGGTAAGGATGCAGGCCAATGGCTTTAGTTCAAGGGTAGTGCCATAATAGCTTGGCGCCTAGAGGCGCCAAGCTATTCTGGCACTACCCTTGAACTATTTTAGTCAAACGTATTTCACACGCTGGTGTGTTCCGAATGATAAGGGTTAACCAGCTGTTGGAGGTGGGTCAGCCATGCTAGTTCAAAGGCAGTGGTCAGTTAGTTTAGCGTACATTGGCCTTTCGGGCACAATCTTTCAGCTATCGCGGCGGATTCGTCTTTTATCGTCATGTCCTCAAGGTGATTTTTTTTTTAATGACAATGTGCTAGTTTGCTGAGACATTATGACCTTTGCGGATGAGCTGTTTCTGACAGCCAACGGCTAGAGGACGGAGGAGATCAGGTTGGATCCAACGGCCAAGTGTGGGGGAGTAAACCCTTCAAATCAGGAGTGGAGCCCCGAAGGCAGACAGCTGCCTGTATTCACGCACTGTTCTGGCAGCTCCTGCAGCAAAACTGGTGCCAAACGTACTGCTTTGCATTCCTTTGGATACATCAGCGAGGCCGAGAGGGGGATCTTGACGACTGGGCACCCCATGATCTCCATACACTTCGCCCAGGCTTGCGCTCTGGAGAGGTCACTCCAGTGACTGACCCAGCAAGCGCATACTCTATTGTCTTCCGAGACAGGATGCAAAAAAAAAAAAAAATGACCTTTGATACGGTTAACTCATTCGCGGCCAGCCGCATCCGGTTGATGCCGCGCATCCGGATGTGGCTGGCCGCTAATGAGTTAACCCGCTGACTGTCGAAACCTAACGAGCAGAATCCACATGCAAGAGGCATAGCTCCTCATGAGCTCCCAGCAACTCCGGGGGGGGAGGGGGGGTTGGGCCTCATGAGAACTTATGTCTCTTGATGACGCCAATTTGTATCTATGATCCGTGGACGGATGAAATAACGTAAGGTAACCCCTTCCCTACAAATGGAGACGCGTGTTGTGTTTCTGAAATCTTTGTTATGGTTTGTTTTTCAGGACCTCCAGCTATGGAGCTGACGAATGTGTCGACAACAGCCGATGAGGTAAGTAACCGCATCCCTACCCCTATAGCTGGGGCATAGGTACGAGGGAGATTCTGTCTCTTGCTGTTCATCTTTTCACCGAAATAACCCCTTCACTGCCGGGAAAAAAATGAAAGCCACCCAATTGCAAGAGGTATAGATCCTCATGAGCCCCCGCATTTGCGGGGACTCATGCGGATCTATCCCTCTTGCTGAATCACTTTGTATACATGTTCCTTGGACGGCTAGGGATCTTTGAGGTGGAATTCATCACGATCTTTTTTAAATTAAATTTAAAAAATAAAATAAATAAACACTTCTCCGTCCTCTTACGGTCAAGACGTTAGAGGGGACATCCTAAGCTGAAAACATGTTCCACCCTTGGGTATAGTGTTTGCCGTGTACCGGCCGGGCGGTGCGGCGATGACAGGCGGCTATGTGAAGCGGATTCAGATTATTATTTTGAAATCATTATATATAATATATTGTTAATTCAACATCAAAGAGCTCCAGACGTTTAACAAGGCAGCGTGCATACGACCTGGTGTCATCACGAGCCATCGATATTCATCAACCCTCGAAACTGCGGGGGACTCATGAGGATCTATTTGTGTTGCAGTTGGAGCGTGTTCACGCAGAAGAGGTTAATTAAATGGTGTCAACAAGAGTCATAGAACCTCATGAGTCCTCGCAACTGCGGGGGCTCATGAGGCTCTATGTCTCTTGCAGCCGGAGCGCGTTCATGTTTCCTCGGCAGTAAAGGGGTTAATTAAGTGGTGTCGGCAAGAGTCATAGAACCTCATGAGTCCTCGCAACTATGTCTATGTCGCTTGCAGCCGGTGCGCGTTCATGTTTCTCGGCAGTAAAGGAGTTAATTAAGTGGTGTCAGCAAGTCATAAGATTTTCATGAGCCCCGCAACTGCGGAGGCTCATGAGGATCTATGCCTCTTGCAGCTGGAGCGTGTCGACGTTTTCTCGGCAGTTAAGGGGTTAATTGCAGCCTCGTTCTCTGTGGCAGCTGTCGTTCACGCTGGAACAGCACGTGACACCGGTGGTGTGCATTCTGGGCCTCGTCCTCAACGTCCTGAACCTCCTGGTGCTGACGGAGCGCGGCCTCAAGGAGTCCCCCTACGTCTACCTGCGCGCCCTCTCCGTCACGGACTTCTCGGTGCTATTTATGACCTTCATCTTTTTGGTCATCACCGACCCGCCACCCACAGGAAGCTACTTCATCAGCGACGGCAGCCATCTCGGGGATTTCGTGGTCACCTACGTAGCCTACGTGTTTTACCCCGTGAGCAGTATCTGCAACAACGCCAGCACGTGGCTAGTGGTGACCTTGACACTCGAGAGGTGTCTTTTCGTGAGGTTACCGCTGTGGGCGAGGGACAAATGCGGCCCCAGAAGCGCAAAGGCCAAAGTTGTGTGTGTGCTGTTCGTCATCACGCTACTCGGCCTCCCGCGCTTCTTCTACTACCAGGTCGTCCCCGATAGTAGCAATGGGGGGAAATTGAACATGACGCCAGGGGAGTTCAGGTATAGATGCAGCCACTTTCATAATTATTTTTCACTTCCAGCATGCGTACAATTGATCAGTTTCTTCAGATCAGCCTTCGATATAACAAACTGCCAGGTGACCCAAACTTTTCGGTATCTCGGAATTATGTTGTATAAGCGACGTAATTAATTAACATAGAAGAAGCGTGGTCTGGACCTAGAATACATTTTTTTTAAAGCCTTGTTATTATACGCGATATTTGCTAAATATCCTACCTTATTATTATTGAGGCCGGATGTATTTTGCTTGTTGAAAGCATGTACCATAAGCGTAGACAACACTTCAAACATCTCCAAGAGGCATAGATCCTCATGAGCCCGGAGGGCTCATGAGGATCTGTACCTCTTGGAGATGTTCCGAGTGTTACCTATGCTTATGGTAAGAACTGGCTATCCGCAATGACTTTCCTTTCGTTCGTTGTTGACATTCGTTCGTCGTAAGCGTAACGTCTCAGGGCACTCTCACTGGCACGTGGGTATTTTTCGATCGACGCAGCTCAAACAGTGTGCACGCAGATAATAAGTTTCGTTCCCTCTAAATGTAATATATAGAGTGAAATGGTCATCATTTCTGATTTTAACTCGTTCAGTCCCGACACACCACAGCAAGATATAGACTGACCATGCTAGTTCAAGGGTGGTGCCAGGAGAAGCAATCCAGACCAAAAAGGTGACTGCCAAGCGTGTGAAATGCAAAGAAGTACCCAACGGAGAAAGAAACACGCTTAGAAAAAACGGTACAACACAATTTATTAATATTTCGGGTAAATACCCTTTGTCAAAATAGACAAACAAACAGAGACATTAGCCGCTACTTATCTTCATATGCAGAAGGAATGAGGCAACTCATATAGGCGCCAAGCTATTCTGGCACCACCCTTGAACTAACACGGTCGATCTGTCTTGTTAATTGTAATGCAGTCCTCGGAGGACAACTCCAGTATTTGGAAATTTTGTACCTGGGACACAATGGGTTAAATTAACTTCTTTGATTTTGTTTTACAGGTACAGCCAGGCAGGCCGGTACATACAGTGGGTGTACAGTTTCCTGTTCGGAGTGATCCCTCTGCTCGTCATGTGCTGTGCCAACACCTACCTTGTGTACGCTGTGAGGAGGGCGAGGAGGCAGAGGCAAATACTGCACATTAGAAACAACATGGAAGCTCACTGGAACCGCGAGCAGGTTAGAGATGTTATCAGTTCTGTTGCAAGTGAAAAATGAAATGCAAACCTTCAGGAAGGAAAGTGATTTCAGCCGCGAATCCGGTTGCGGCACGTCTCGAAAGAGTTAACGAACAGAGAAAAACGTAACGGCATTTCACTTCCAAGAACCCAGTGCGGAACAGGTCATCAGGCCGATGTCGGCAATATGGCCTTTGCTTGCTACGAAAACTCCAGTTGGTTCTTTGAAACTGGATGATAACAGAAGATCAGTCAAGGGATCTTTCGGACTAAAATACGTTTATTTTTCTAAGCCTTAGCTCATCCAAGGGTCCCGCATCAATAGCTGCAAAAGTGTCGTATCGCTTTACGACACTTTTGCTGCTATTGATGCGGGGAAGTTGAATGAGTTCATTCGCACTACGTCAAAGGGGTACAGTTGGTGTGTTTTGGAAGGCTTTATGGTAGGCACATCACGATAAAATGTTAAAAACAGGCGGGAACAATTCCATCGGTTGTGTTGTACGCGTGCATGAAGTTTTGAATTTGGCTTTCTTTGTATTAACCCTTATCATTCGGAATACACTTTCGTGTGAAATACGTTTGACTAAAAAAGTTCAAGGGTAGTGCCAGAATAGCTTGGCGCCTCTAGGCGCCAAGCTATTCTGGCACCGCCCTTGAACTAAAGCCATTGGTCTATATCGTTATATGTAAGTATTATAATGTAGCTTGCATATGGCAGTGTACAAATTTGAAGCGTTTAGCCTCAGTATGATAGGGGTTAACCCATTTCAACTCTGACACACGAGCGCAGAAGATAGGCTGACCACAATTTATTTTACAATGGTGGTGCCACAAAGCTTGGCGCCTCTAACTTGTTTAAGTGATGAGCTATTTTGGCACAACCCTTGAACTGTCACGATCAATTTGTTTCCTGAACAGTAATTCAAGCATTCAGGGAACAACTTCCAAGTTATGAAATTTGAAGTTAAGACTGTAACTTTAACCCCGTGGCTGGCAAGCGACGCAGACTGATTTTTGAAATGGAAGGTTACAAAGTAAAGTAGATTATAGCACTGTCAGGGGAGAGAAATGTGCATGATCGACCAGTGATCATAGATCTACTGTGGCCAAAGCACAAAAAAAAAAAAAAGAGATAGGAAAGAGAGGGGGCGCTAAAAAAGTGACTGAAAGCAATGCATATGGAAGCCCCCCCGAAGGGGGGCGTATCACATATCCCACTGTTCCAGCCACTCAGTGCATGGAAATTTAAATCTAGGTCCCCCCGAGGGGGGTCCAGATATTTAGCCGGTGTGGACAGCTGTTTCGGTCTTGGCGACCTCTTCAGCACACCATCGGCGATACTGGAGGAGGCAGGAATTTCCGCCTACCTGCAAAGACAACCACATTTTACTGTGGTGTCTGCAAGGGCATACATTCCATGCCACCACCTAGAGCCAAATTTCCATGCACCCTAAAAGAGAACCTACCAAAAGGGGGGAAGGGGTTGCAGTCGATATTGTAGTAGTAAATGAAAAGAAAAGGGGAGACTGCCAGTGCTAATATTTTAGGAAGGTTACAAAGTAAAGTAGATTATAGCACTGTCAGGGGAGAGAAATGTGCATGATCGACCAGTGATCATAGATCTACTGTGGCCAAAGCACAAAAAAAAGAGATAGGAAAGAGAGGGGGCGCTAAAAAAGTGACTGAAAGCAATGCATATGGAAGCCCCCCCGAAGGGGGGCGTATCACCTATCCCACTGTTCCAGCCACTCAGTGCATGGAAATTTAAATCTAGGTCCCCCCGAGGGGGGTCCAGATATTTAGCCGGTGTGGACAGCTGTTTCGGTCTTGGCGACCTCCTCAGCACACCATCGGCGATACTGGAGGAGGCAGGAATTTCCGCCTACCTGCAAAGACAACCACATTTTACTGTGGTGTCTGCAAGGGCATACATTCCATGCCACCACCTAGAGCCAAATTTCCATGCACCCTAAAAGAGAACCTACCAAAAGGGGGGAAGGGGTTGCAGTCGATATTGTAGTAGTAAATGAAAAGAAAAGGGGAGACTGCCAGTGCTAATATTTTAGGAAGGTTACAAAGTAAAGTAGATTATAGCACTGTCAGGGGAGAGAAATGTGCATGATCGACCAGTGATCATAGATCTACTGTGGCCAAAGCACAAAAAAAAAGAGATAGGAAAGAGAGGGGGCGCTAAAAAAGTGACTGAAAGCAATACATATGGAAGCCCCCCCGAAGGGGGGCGTATCACATATCCCACTGTTCCAGCCACTCAGTGCATGTTAATCTAAATCTAGGTCCCCCCGAGGGGGGTCCAGATATTTAGCTGGTGTGGACAGCTGTTTCGGTCTTGGCGACCTCTTCAGCACACCATCGGCGATACTGGAGGAGGCAGGAATTTCCGCCTACCTGCAAAGACAACCACATTTTACTGTGGTGTCTGCAAGGGCATACATTCCATGCCACCACCTAGAGCCAAATTTCCATGCACCCTAAAAGAGAACCTACCAAAAGGGGGGAAGGGGTTGCAGTCGATATTGTAGTAGTAAATGAAAAGAAAAGGGGAGACTGCCAGTGCTAATATTTTAGGAAGGTTACAAAGTAAAGTAGATTATAGCACTGTCAGGGGAGAGAAATGTGCATGATCGACCAGTGATCATAGATCTACTGTGGGCAAAGCACAAAAAAAAAAAGAGATAGGAAAGAGAGGGGGCGCTAAAAAAGTGACTGAAAGCAATGCATATGGAAGCCCCCCCGAAGGGGGGCGTATCACATATCCCACTGTTCCAGCCACTCAGTGCATGGAAATTTAAATCTAGGTCCCCCCCCCGAGGGGGGTCCAGATATTTAGCCGGTGTGGACAGCTGTTTCGGTCTTGGCGACCTCTTCAGCACACCATCGGCGATACTGGAGGAGGCAGGAATTTCCGCACCGGCTAAATATCTGGACCCCCCTCGGGGGGACCTAGATTTAAATTTCCATGCACTGAGTGGCTGGAACAGTGGGATATGTGATACGCCCCCCTTCGGGGGGGCTTCCATATGCATTGCTTTCAGTCACTTTTTTAGCGCCCCCTCTCTTTCCTATCTCTTTTTTTTTGTGCTTTGGCCACAGTAGATCTATGATCACTGGTCGATCATGCACATTTCTCTCCCCTGACAGTGCTATAATCTACTTTACTTTGTAACCTTCCTAAAATATTAGCACTGGCAGTCTCCCCTTTTCTTTTCATTTACTACTACAATATCGACTGCAACCCCTTCCCCCCTTTTGGTAGGTTCTCTTTTAGGGTGCATGGAAATTTGGCTCTAGGTGGTGGCATGGAATGTATGCCCTTGCAGACACCACAGTAAAATGTGGTTGTCTTTGCAGGTAGGCGGAAATTCCTGCCTCCTCCAGTATCGCCGATGGTGTGCTGAAGAGGTCGCCAAGACCGAAACAGCTGTCCACACCGGCTAAATATCTGGACCCCCCTCGGGGGGACCTAGATTTAAATTTCCATGCACTGAGTGGCTGGAACAGTGGGATATGTGATACGCCCCCCTTCGGGGGGGGGGGGGGGCTTCCATATGCATTGCTTTCAGTCACTTTTTTAGCGCCCCCTCTCTTTCCTATCTCTTTTTTTTTGTGCTTTGGCCACAGTAGATCTATGATCACTGGTCGATCATGCACATTTCTCTCCTCTGACAGTGCTATAATCTACTTTACTTTGTAACCTTCCTAAAATATTAGCACTGGCAGTCTCCTCTTTTCTTTTCATTTACTACTACAATATCGACTGCAACCCCTTCCCCCCTTTTGGTAGGTTCTCTTTTAGGGTGCATGGAAATTTGGGTCTAGGTGGTGGCATGGAATGTATGCCCTTGCAGACACCACAGTAAAATGTGGTTGTCTTTGCAGGTAGGCGGAAATTCCTGCCTCCTCCAGTATCGCCGATGGTGTGCTGAAGAGGTCGCCAAGACCGAAACAGCTGTCCACACCGGCTAAATATCTGGACCCCCTCGGGGGGACCTAGATTTAAATTTCCATGCACTGAGTGGCTGGAACAGTGGGATATGTGATACGCCCCCCTTCGGGGGGGCTTCCATATGCATTGCTTTCAGTCACTTTTTTTTAGCGCCCCCTCTCTTTCCTATCTCTTTTTTTTTGTGCTTTGGCCACAGTAGATCTATGATCACTGGTCGATCATGCACATTTCTCTCCCCTGACAGTGCTAAAATCTACTTTACTTTGTAACCTTCCTAAAATATTAGCACTGGCAGTCTCCCCTTTTCTTTTCATTTACTACTACAATATCGACTGCAACCCCTTCCCCCCTTTTGGTAGGTTCTCTTTTAGGGTGCATGGCCCGAAATTTGGCTCTAGGTGGTGGCATGGAATGTATGCCCTTGCAGACACCACAGTAAAATGTGGTTGTCTTTGCAGGTAGGCGGAAATTCCTGCCTCCTCCAGTATCGCCGATGGTGTGCTTAAGAGGTCGCCAAGACCGAAACAGCTGTCCACACCGGCTAAATATCTGGACCCCCATCGGGGGGACCTAGATTTAAATTTCCATGCACTGAGTGGCTGGAACAGTGGGATATGTGATACGCCCCCCTTCGGGGGGGCTTCCATATGTATTGCTTTCAGTCACTTTTTTAGCGCCCCCTCTCTTTCCTATCTCTTTTTTTTTTGTGCTTTGGCCACAGTAGATCTATGATCACTGGTCGATCATGCACATTTCTCTCCCCTGACAGTGCTATAATCTACTTTACTTTGTAACCTTCCTAAAAGATTAGCACTGGCAGTCTCCCCTTTTCTTTTGATTTTTGAAATCATTGCAAATTCAACGCCACAGATTCCAAGGCGTCCAAATTACATATATACAAAAGGGTTTCAGCTAGAGGCATAGATCCTCATGAGCCCCCGCAGTTGCGGAAGCTCATGAGAAGCTATGCCTCTTGCAGTTGAATCGTGTTTTGTTTTTCTCAGCATTGAAGGGGTTACTAATGTGTGTATTTTTTTTTCTGTCCTTAGACGCGACTAACACTGACACTAATTTCCATCGTGTTGTTGGCAATCGTGTGCCTCCTTCCGGCCGCCTTTGCTGATGTGACAGTGTCGTCCACTATTTTTTCGTCTTTCCATTCACTTCGGGGCTTCATTCAATCCGGGTTCTTCAAGGTCTTCCGAAGCGTGTCCAACCTCCTTCTCGTCTGCAATATGTCGCTCAACTTCTTGCTGTATTCGGCCTTCAACGACAAGTTTGTTAGGGTCATGAGGAAGATGGTGCGAAGGTGAGTTCGCAAAATTTAAATGTATTCATTTCTTCATTTTGGGGATATTTCCGGCTCACGTTTTGATTACAGTCTGTCTGTCAAGCATCGTAGTTGTGTTAAGCCTTCATCTCTTGGAGACAGTGACTGAATTTGGCACTATCCAAATGCAGGAGGTATAGATCTACATGCGGGGCCTTAATTTATACCTCTTGCTGACACCTTATATCTGCGTTTTTCACGCACATTGTTTTTCAGTCATTGGCAGTGCTAGTTCCGAAATATAATTCAGGTCCAGTGATAGTAAAGGGGTTAGCTCTTTTGAAACGTGCCGCAATCGGATTCGCGGCATAAAGCCGCGAATTCGATTGCGGCATGTTTTCGAAAGAGTTAAACTAAGATTTTCTTTCCCTGTATCTGCACCCCCTACCTCAGTATTCACCCCCACCCTTGTCCCCGTCAACCCCCCCCCTCCAATCCATATAGATCTCTATCTTTTCTCACCAGTTCGAGATGTATATATCATATCTGAACTCGGACAAAAATAATTTCAAGAAGCGACGTTGTAAAGAGGTGTTTATACGATATTTCGTTTTTCTGCGAATTTTTCAGATGGATAGATAGGCTACACAGGCGCGGTGACCTTACCAGACGAGGTCATTACGCAGACGTATCTCACAGGACTGGAGGGCAAGGTCACACGGCCAGAAAAACACAGCTTTCGAGTGTCCGTGGATGAGATGCGTAGCCTTTAGCACAATAAATTTGTTCGACACGCGCCGCATACGCGGCAATGAAGCCGCGTATCCGTATGCGGCGCGTCTCAAAAGAATCAAGTATTTCTTACCAGTGACATCTCAGGGATTTATATGAACGTCATGAACAGTGTAATATCATGTGTGTCTCAACTGCGCTGCAAGCTTCAAAACACAGATGAAAGACGGTGAGCAATCCCCCGATGAAGATCCGCTGTAATTGAAAACGCACAGCATTAATTTTGCGAAGGCACATGGAAAATCTTTGCTTCTTGATAATTCGGAGTTACCTCACAGTTTGTATGTTCACTAGTGCAAAATGCTTCGTATTTTCTAAATCTGCGGTCTGGTGCTAAAGGAGTTCAAGACAGATTCACAATGTCTGTTTAGTGTTGTAGACCTCTGTTTACAACTGCTCAAGACATTTATTGAAAAAAAAAATGTAATCTTTGCCATACACTCGGAACACTGGAGTGTCGACCAATAAGTGTTTCGCAGGTCGTCTTCATCTAGTCTTTCATTAATGTCCAACGTATATTTGTGTCCATCTGGGTATGTAGAGCATACGGACAATCAGTCATTCAATGTGTTTACAAATGAAGGCCTAGCCATGCTGGGCAACTCTTTACACAGTGAAGGACAATCTGTAGACAGCCCTGTTCCCGCCGCTCTGAGTGATTTATACCATGACTGGGACCCGGAGCCCGCACTGGTTGTTCTTCACAATGAATCCAATTTCACGCACAGTAACCTTTCTATGGTGCTGACTTCTGTGTTGACAACAGCCGATGAGGTAAGTAACCGCATCCCTAACCCTCTAGCTGGGGCATAGGTACAAATGAGATTCTGTCTCTTGCTATTCATCTTTTCACCGAAATATCCCCTTCACAGTCGGGAAAAACTGAAAGCCACCCAACTGCACGAGGAATAGATCCTCATGAGCCCCGCATTTTCGGCCAGTGAAAAATGAGATACAAACATTCAGGAAGGAAAGTGTTAACACGTTCGAGATGTGGCGCATCCGGATACGCGGCTTTCAGCCGCGAATCCGGTTGCAGCACGTCTCGAAAGAGTTAACGAAAAGAGAAAAACGTAATACTTCACTTCCAAGAACCCAGTGCGGAGAGGTCATGAGGTCGATGTCGGCAATATGGCCTTTGCTTGCTGAGAAAACCTCAGTTCGTTCTTTGAAACTGGACGATGGCAGAAGATCAGTCAGGGGATCTTTCGGAAATACGTTTATTTTTCTAAGGCTTAGCTCATTCAATAGGCCCGCATCAATAGCTGCGGAAGTGTCGTATCGCTTTACGACACTTTCGTTGCTATTGATGCGGGGAACCTTGTATGAGGTAATTTGCACTACTTCGAACGTATACAGTTGGTGTGTTTTGGAAGGACTTATGGTAGGCACATCACGATAAAATGTCAAATACACGGGAACAATTCCATCGGTTGTGTTGTACGCTTGCATGCAGTTTTTGAATTTGGCTTTCTTTCCTATTCAACCCTGACACACGAGAGCAGAAGATAGGTTGAACAAAATTTGGTAATGGCGGTGCCACAAAGATTTGTGCCTCTAACTTGTCTACATGCTGAGCTATTCTGGCACAACCCTTGAACTGTCGCGATCGATTTGTTTCCTGAACTGTAATTAAGCATTCAGGGGACAACTTCCAAATTATGAAATTTGAAATTAGGACTGTAACTTTAACCCCGTGGCTGGCAATGGACGCAGACTGATTTTTTTAAATCATTGCAAATTCAAGGCCATAGATTCCCAGGCGTCTAAATTACATATATACAAAAGGGTTTTATCTAAAGGCATAGATGCTGTCATGAGGAGATATGCCTTTTGCAGTTGAATCGGGTTTAGTTTTTCTCGGCATTGAAGGGGTTACTAATGTGTGTATTTTTTCTGTCCTTAGACGCGACTAACACTGACACTAATTTCCATCGTGCTTTTGGCAATCATGTGCATCCTTCCTGTCGCCTTTGGTGACATAGCAGTGTCGTCCACTATGTTGTCGTCTTCCCATTCGCTGCGGGGCTTTATTCAATCCGGGTTCTTCAAGGTCTTCCCGAGCGTGTCCAACCTCCTTCTCGTCTGCAATATGTCGCTCAACGTCTTGCTGTATTCGGCCTTCAACGACAAGTTTGTTAGGGTCATGAGGAAGATGGTGCGAAGGTGAGTTCGCAAAATTTAAACGTATTCATTTCTTCATGTTTGGGATATTTTCGGCTCAAGTTTTGATTACAGTCTGTCTGTCAAGCATCGTAGTTGTGTTAAGCCTTCATCTCTTGGAGACAGTGACTGGATTTGGCACTATCCAAATGCAGGAGGTACAGATTTACATGGGGGCCTTAATTTATACCTCTTGCTGACACCTTATATCTGCGTTTTTCACGCATATCGGTTTTCAGTCAGTGGCAGTGCTAGTTCCGAAATATAATTCAGGTCCAGTGATAGTAAAGGGGTTAGCTCTTTTGAAACGTGCCGCAATCGGATTCGCGGCATAAAGCCGCGAATCCGATTGCGGCACGTTTTCGAAAGAGTTAAACTAAGATTTTCTTTCCCTGTATCTGCACCCCCTACCTCAGTATTCACCCCCACCCTTGTCCCCGTCAACCCTCCCCCCCCCCCCCCTCCAATCCATATAGATCTCTATCTTTTCTCACCAGTTCGAGATATATCTGAACTCGGACAAAATAATGTCAAGAAGCGACGTTGTGAAGAGGTGTTTATTCGATATTTCGTTTTTCTGTGAATTTTCCAGATGGATAGATAGACTACACAGGCGCGGTGACCTTGCCAGACGAGGTCATTACGCAGACGCATCTCACAGGACTGGAGGGCAAGGCCACACGTCCAGAAAAACGCAGCTTTCGAGTGTCCGTGGATGAGATGTGTAGTTAGCACATAAATTTGTTCGACACGCGCCGCATACGCGGCAATGAAGCCGCGTATCCGTATGCGGCGCGTCTCAAAAGAATCAAGTATTTCTTACCAGTGACATCTCAGGGATTTAAATGAACATCATGAACAGTGTAATATCATGTGTGTCTCAACTGCGCTGCAGGCTTCAAAACACAGATGAAAGACGGTGAGCAATCCTTCGATGAAGATCCGCTGTAATTGAAAACGTACAGCATTTGCAAGAGGCAAAAATTCTCATGAGCCGCCGAAGGTTGCGGGGGCACATGGAAAATCTTTGCTTCTTGATAATTCGGAGTTGCCTCACTGTTTGTATGTACACTAGTGCAAAATGCTTCGTATTTTCTAAATCTGCGGTCTTCTGGCCGACCGAGGCCTCAGCCCGCTTACATCTGTTCACTGACGCACCATCTAAGGCTCACTAGCTATTTCGGCTGAAAAAAAACATTTTGCTTCTGTTCCAAAGTGGACTCCGGAAATGAACGTTCACGTTGTGCAGTTATACAGTGTGTCTTGACCACTCAAAATACGATCGTAGTGTAGAAAATGTGCTGCCAGAATATCTGACACTCGGTTTATACCTAGCGTAGAGCAGACAATATGCTACGAGGAACCTCTACAGCTACATTATGTAAGGCACAGGAGGAGCTAACTGCCTATTGCTAAGCAGGACTTACACTTGCTTAACCCTGATCATCCTGATACATTTTACTGATAAATTTGACTAATAGTTCAAGGGTGTTGCCAGACTGGCTTGGCGCCAAAGGCGCCAAGCTATTCCGGCACCACCCTTAAACTAACATGGTTGATAATGTAATATGTAATGTAGTCTTCATAGAACAATAAGCAAATGTTACAAAATCAGCCTCAGGGTGTAATGGGTTAAAGGCATTTATGACCCTGAGACGGTCGTCTGCCGCCTGTTGCGGCGTGAAACTTTTCCAAGCCAGCAACTGCCAATCAACTAACCCTCTGTACTGCTGCGAGATTTTTGTGTGGGGGTGAAAACAGCTAGAAACAAAGCCCTTATGTCTATGTCAGGCAGGTACTAGCTGCTTAAAAACACGTGCAAGTCGACCCTGGTGTACATCGGCTTTCACTGTGCCAATATATATATATATATATATATATATATATATATATATATATATATATATATATATATATATATATATATATATATATATATATATATATATATATATATATATATATATATATATATAAAGATCTCAAAACTTTTCAACGGCTATCTCAGTGGAGGATGTCAATGGTCATCAGACCTGCACGGTGACTATTTACATCAAGTGTGTTGATTTGTGATTTTGGACCTTACGGCCCGGAGCCGTAAGGTTCAAAATCACAGATCAGCGCACATTTAACTGTAATGCCCCAGGATTTAACCGATGTTAAGGCGATGTTATTATCCTTGCTCCACCATTCTCTTCACGGCAAACGCGAAGTCGTACGCATTGCAACCTGTATACCGTTTGCGGGGGTAACTCCCCAGATAGACCTGCTCGGGGAGTGCGCAACAAGTACCGCCAAGTGAGTCCGTCTACGTGGGCAGTGCATTTGTACTCCCGCAAAGGGTACAGGAAGGCACGATCATTTAAACGTGTATATTTTTGTGGAGCTTGTGACATCTTGCACGCAGCGGTGAATTGATTGTGCTTCGCATTGTGCTGTTTTGTGTGCATGCCTGTAACGTTGGTCCTTACAACCTACAGCCGTAAGGTCCCAAATCACAGACCAACCCCACCCGGGTCTGCCCTGGGGGACTTGGGTGGGGTTAGGTATTTTTTAGTTCCCAGGGTCACCCTGGTCAGCCCCACAGGGTGGGTTTTTCTATCTATTCTGGGGCATGTGTTTTTGTCTACCCTTTGTCCATTCACCTGTTTTTGCCTTTTTAAATCTCTCCCTACTGTCTGCACTGCCTATAGCTCTTGATATTGGATGTGTGTTGCTAAATGGTCTTAGCTTTATTTAGGCCCCATGTTGTAGGTTTATTTAACGTATTTGACCGGCTGGCGACATACATTCAATTTTCTGTTTAGTTTTTTTTTTCACAAGCAGTGCAGGCACGTCCTGAGAAAGCCTTGTTGCTGTCGGGACGTTAAGCAATGTACAATCAATCAATCAACCAAATCACAGACCAACACACTTTGTGCAAAGTCGTTTTTGCGGAGGCGACGTTGACATTTTGACTGCAAAGACTAAATGGCTGTTTTCGTAGCAACCCCTTCACTTCCGAGGAGCAACGTGAACATGATCCAGCTGAAAGAGACATAGATCCTCTTGAGCCTTCGCGACTACCGGGGCTCACGAGGATCTGTGCCTCTTGCTGAGACCAATTTGTGTCTATGTCTTGGACGGTGTTGGCTTTTGGTCGTTGAATGAACCCAGAGTTCAATTTTTTTTAAATGTACGTACGGTGTATGTACAGGAAAAGGGGGTTAACCCTGTGGCTGTCGGTGGCGCATTTAGTCGAGAGAAAAATCCCCTCAACAACTAAACGCGCTGCCGACAACCGAATGGAGATAACATGCGTAATTGTCTTCATGTGAAGTATGATGGGACGATAATAATTATGTTGAGTTTTGCGCCATCTGCATTTAACTCATTCAGACCCACGGCCTTATTTCCCAAATTTTGGAGACGTCATCTAACGACTATGCATCAGTTGCAGGAGATGGATCGACAGGTGCCAAGCTAATCTGGCAGTACCCTTGAATTATCATGGTCGACCCATCTCCTGTTGTAGGGCGTCGGGGCTGAATGGCGGTCCGTGGCGCAGTGGTTAAGGTGCTTGCCACCAATGCTAAAGGTGCAAGGTTCGATACAGGGTTCCGGCGTCGGACTTTTCTCCTCTAGTAAGTGTCACCGTTAATTCGGGCGGACCATCGGGGGTTCTTTCTCCGGGTACTCCGGCTCTTCATCCCCCTCCACTTTGGTACCGGTTTCAGGCCACTTTATAAATTTCAAATACAAGCGATCAAAATTTCCGAAACCTCAATAGCTGAACTGATCCTTCGCACCACGTGAATGTCCTGCGTTTGTCTTGTGCTGTGTTTGTGTTCAGAGTGAATGCGTGTGTCATGTGAGCGTGCGTGTTGAGTTCAGTTTGCGGCGCTTTGAGCCGATTCGCAGAATTGGGAAAAACGCCTATAATAATAACCGGTATTATTATTATTATTATAATGGGTTAAGCGATGTTTACCTGCTTTGCCACGTATCATGTTTGTTCGTCTGTGGGGCTACCAGATGGTCATCCAAATGTCAGAGGACCGTAATCACACACACACACACACACACACACACACACACACACACACACACACACACACATACACACACACACTCACACACACACACACACACACACACACACACACACTCACAAACACACACACACACGCACGCATGCACGCACACTTCCCACTACTTACAAATAGCAAGCTGAGCGAAACTGCATGACACGTTTTAAGCTATTGCGTATCAATCAGACGTGAGATTTAGTTACAGTAAAACAACGAAGCCTGTATTTCTGAGAACTGCCATTTATTACTTGCCGTGTGACTCATAGTGACATAATGAAGAAGAAAAAACAGTGAGATTTCTGGAATACCCTCGCACAAATTTGCAGTCTGGTGCTAAAAGGAGTTCAAGACAGATTCACAATGTCTGCTTAGTGTTGTAGACCTCTGTTTACAACTGCTCAAGACATTTATTGAAAAAAAATGTAATCTTCGCCATACACTCGAACACTGGAGTGTCGACCAATAAGTGTTTCGCAGGTCGTCTTCATCTAGTCTTTCATTAATGTCCAACGTATATTTGTGTCCATCTGGGTATGTAGAGCATACGGACAATCAGTCATTCAATGTGTTTACAAATGAAGGCCTCGCCATGCTGAGCAACTCTTTACACGGTGAAAGACAATCTGTAGACAGCCCTGTTCCAGCCGCTCTGAGTGATTTATACCATGACTGGGACCCGGAGCCCGCACTGGTTGTTCTTCACAATGAATCCAATTTCACGCACAGTAACCTTTCTATGGTGCTGACTTCTGTGTCGACAACAGCCGATGAGGTAAGTAACCGCATCCCTACCCCTCTAGCTGGGGCATAGGTACAAATGAGATTCTGTCTCTTGCTGTTCATCTTTTCACTGTAATATCCCCTTCACTGTCGGGAAAAAAACTGAAAGTCACCCAACTGCAAGAGGAATAGATCCTCATGAGCCACCACATTTTCGGGGGCTCATGCGGATCTATCCCTCTTGCTGAATCACTTTGTATACATGTTCCTTGGACGGCTAGGGATCTTTGAGATGGAATTCATCACGATCTTTTTTAATTTAAATTTTTAAAAAAGTAAACACTTTTCCATCCTCTTACGGTTAAGAGGTTAGATGGGACATCCTAAGCTGAAAAATGTTCCACCCTTGGGTATAGTGTTTGCCGTGTACCGGCCGGGCGGTGCGGCGATGACAGGCGGCTATGTGAAGCGGATTTAGATTATTATTTTGAAATCATTATATATAATATATTGTTAATTCAACATCAAAGAACTCCAGACGTTTAAGAAGGCAGCGTGCATACGACCTGGTGTCATCACGAGCCATCGATATTCATCAACCCTCGAAACTGCGGGGGACTCATGAGGATCTATTTGTGTTGCAGTTGGAGCATGTTCACGCAAAGAGGTTAATTAAATGGTGTCAACAAGAATCGTAGAGCCTCATGAGTCCTCGCAACTATGTCTATGTCGCTTGCAGCCGGTGCGCGTTCATGTTTCTCGGCAGTAAAGGAGTTAATTAAGTGGTGTCAGCAAGTCATAAGATTTTCATGAGCCCCGCAACTGCGGAGGCTCATGAGGATCTATGTTTCTTGCAGCTGGAGCGTGTCGACGTTTTCTCGGCAGTTAAGGGGTTAATTGCAGCCTCGTTCTCTGTGGCAGCTGTCGTTCACGCTGGAACAGCACGTGACACCGGTGGTGTGCAGTCTGGGCCTCGTCCTCAACGTCCTGAACCTCCTGGTGCTGACGGAGCGCGGCCTCTAGGAGTCCCCCTACGTCTACCTGCGCGCTCTCTCCGTCACGGACTTCTCGGCGCTACTCATGATCATCATCATTTTGGTCATCACCGACCCGCCACCCACAGGAAGCTACCTCATCAGCGACGGCGGCCATCTTGGGGATTTCGGGGTCACCTACAGAGCCTACTTGTTTTATCTCGTGAACAGTATTTGCAACAACGCCAGCACGTGGCTGGTGGTGACCTTGACAATCAAGAGATATCTCTTCGTGCGGTACCCGCTGTGGGCGAGGGACAAGTGCGTCCCCAGAAGCGCCAAGGAGAAGGTCGTAAGTGTGCTGGTCATCATCACGGTGCTCAGTCTACCACGCCTGAACTCTCATGGAGCCATCTGCAATCTCAAGGAGTCCCCCTACGTCTACCTGCGCGCTCTCTCCGTCACGGACTTCTCGGCGCTACTAATGATCATCATCTTTTTGGTCATCACCGATCTGCCATCCACAGGAAGCTAATTCATCAGCGACGGCGGCCATTTTGGGGATTTCGGGGTCACCTACGTAGCCTACGTGTTTTACCCCGTGAACAGCATCTGCAACAACGCCAGCACGCGGCTGGTGGTGACCTTGACAATCGAGAGATATCTCTTCGTGAAGTACCGGCTGTGGGCGAGGGACAAGTGCGGTCCCAGAAGCGCCAAGGTGAAGGTCGTGAGTGTGCTGCTCATCATCAAGGTGCTCAGCCTGCCGCGCTTCTTCTACTACTGAGTCGTCCCCGATAGCAGCAATGGTGGGAAATTGCAGATGGCGCCAAGAGAGTTCAGGTATAGATGCAGCCACTTTCATAATTATTTTCCAAATGCGGAGGCTCATGAGGATCTGTGCCTCTTGCAGCTGGAGCATGTCGACGTTTCTCGGCAGTGAAGGGGTTAATTGCAGCCTCGTTCTCTGTGGCAGCTGTCGTTCACGCTGGAACAGCACGTGACACCCGGGGTGTGCAGTCTGGGCCTCGACCTCAACGTACTGAACCTCCTGGTGCTGACGGAGCGCGGCCTCAAGGAGTCTACCTACGTCTACCTACACGCTCTCTCCGTCACGGACTTCTCATGATCGTCATCGTTTTGGTCGTCACCGACCCGCCACCCACAAGAAGCTACTTCATCAGCGTCGGCGGCCATTTTGGGGATTTCGGGGTCACATACGGAGCCTATTTGTTTTACCCCGTGAACAGCATCTGCAACAACGCCATCACGTGGCTTGTGGTGACCTTGGCAATCGAGAGATATCTCTTCGTGAGGTACCCGCTGTGGGCGAGGGACATGTGCGGCCCCAGAAGCCCCAAGGTAAAGGTCGTGAGTTGCTGCTCATCATCACGGTGCTCACCCTGCCACGCTTCTTTTACTACCGAGTCGTCCCCGCTAGCAGCAATGGTGGAAAATTGCAAATGGCGCCAAGAGAGTTCCGGTATAGATGCTGCGACTTTCATAATAATTTTCCAACTGCGGAGGCTCATGAGGATCTATGCCTCTTACAGCTGGAGCGTGTCGACGTTTTCTCGGCAGTGAAGGGGTTACTTGCAGCCTCGTTCTCTGTGGCAGCTGTCGTTCACGCTGGAACAGCACCACGTGACACCCATTTTGTGCAGTCTGGGCCTCGTCCTCAACGTCCTGAACCTCCTGGTGCTGACGGAGCGCGGCCTCAAGGAGTCCGCTTACATCTACCTGCGCGCTCTCTCCGTCACAGACTTCTCGACGCTACTCATGACCATCATCTTTTTGGTCATCACCGACCCGCCACCCACAGGAAGCTACTTCATCAGCGACTGCGGCCATTTTGGGGATTTCGGGGTCACCTACGGAGCCTATTTGTTTTACCTCGTGAACAGCATCTGCAACAACGCCAGCACGTGGCTAGTGGTGACCTTGATAATCGAGAGATAGGTTCCCGCTGTGGGCGAGGGACAAGTGCGGCCCCAGAAGCGCCAAGGTGAAGGTCGTGAGTGTGCTGCTCATCATCACAGTGCTCAGCCTGCCGTGCTTCTTCTACTACCGAGTCGTCCCCGACAGCAGCAATGGTGGGAGATTGCAGATGGCGCCAATAGTGTTCAGGTATAGATGCAGCCACTTTCATAATTATTTTCCAACTGCGGAGGCTCATGAGGATCTATGCCTCTTGCAGCTTGAGCGTGTCGACGTTTTTCTGCAGTGAAGGGGTTAATTGCAGCCTTGTTCTATGTGGCAGCTGTCATTCACGCTGGAACAGCACGTGACACCCGTGTTGTTGTCTGGGCCTCGTCCTCAACGTCCTGAACCTCGTGGCGCTGACGGAGCTCGGCCTCAAGGAGTCCCCCTACGTCTATCTGCGCGCTCTCTCCGTCACGGACTTCTCATGTTCGTCAATTTTTTGGTTGTCACCGACCCGCCACCCACAGGAATCTACTTCATCAGCGTCGGCGGCCATCTTGGAGATTTCGGGGTCACCTACGTAGCCTACGTGTTTTACCCCGTGAACAGCATCTGCAACAACGCCAGCACTTGTCTGGTCGTGACCTTGGCAATCGAGAGATATCTCTTCGTGAGGTACCCGCTGTGGGAGAGGAACAAGTGCGGCCCCAGAAGCGCCAAGGTGAAGGTCGTGAGTTGCTGCTCATCATCACGGTGCTCAGCCTGCCACGCTTCTTCTACTACCGAGTCGTCCCCGATAGCAGCAATGGTGGGAAATTGCAGATGGCGCCAAGTTAGTTCAGTTATAGATACAGCCACTTTCATAATTATTTTCCAACTGCGGAGGCTCATGAGGATCTATGCTTCTTGAAGCTGGAGCGTGTCGATGTTTTCTCGGCAGTGAAGGGGTTAATTGCAGCCTCGTTCTCTGTGGCAGCTGTCGTTCACGCTGGAACAGCACGTGACACCCGGGGTGTGCACTCTGGGCCTCGTCCTCAACGTTCTGAACCTGCTCTTGCTGACGCAGCGCGGCCTCAATGGTTATCACCCACCCGCCACCCACAGGAAGCTACTTCATCAGCGTCGGCGGCCATCTTGGGAATATCGGGGTAACCTACGGAGCCTATTTGTTTTACCCCGTGAACAGCATTTGCAACAACGCCAGCACGTGGCTGGTGGTGACCTTGGCAATCGAGAGATATCTCTTAGTGAGGTACCCGCTGTGGGCGACAGACAAGTGCGGCCCCAGAAGCGCCAAGGTGAAGGTCGTGAGTGTGCTGCTCATCATCACGGTGCTCAGCCTGTCGCGTTTCTTCTACTACCGAGTCGTCCCCGATAGCAGCAATGGTGGGAAATTGCAGATGGCGCCAAGAGAGTTCAGGTATAGATGCAGCCACTTTCACAATTATTTTCCAACTGCGGAGGCTCATGAGGATCTGTGCCTCTTGCAGCTGGAGCGTGTCGACGTTTTCTCGGCAGTGAAGGGGTTAATTGCAGCCTCGTTCTCTGTGGCAGCTGTCGTTCACGCTACAACGGCACGTGACACCCGTGATGTGCAGTCTGGGCCGCAGCCTCAACGTCCTGAACCTGCTGGTGCTGACGGAGCGCGGCCTCAAGGAGTCCCCCTACGTCTACCTGCGCGCTCTCTCCGTCACGGACTTCTCGGCGCTACTCATGATCATCATCATTTTGGTCATCACCGACCCGCCACCCACAGGAAGCTACTTCATCACCGACTACGGCCATTTTGGGGATTTCGGGTTCACCTACGTAGCCTATTTGTTTTACCTCGTGAACAGCATCCGCAACAACGCCAGCACGTGGCTGGTGGTGACCTTGACAATCGAGAGATATCTCTTCGTGAGGTACCCGCTGTGGTCGAGGGACAAGTGCGGCCCCAGAAGCGCCAAGGTGAAGGTCGCGAGTGTGCAGCTCATCATCACGATGCTCAGCCTGCCACGCTTCTTCTACTACCGAGTCGTTCCCGATAGCAGCAATGGTGGGAGATTGCAGATGGCGCCAAGAATGTTCAGGTATAGATGCAGCCACTTTCATAATAATTTTCCAACTGCGGAGGCTCATGAGGATCTATGCCTCTTGCAGCTGGACCATGTCGACGTTTTCTCGGCAGTGAAGGGGTTAATTGCAGCCTCGTTCTCTGTGGCAGCTGTCGTTCACGCTGGAACAGCACGTGACACCCGGGGTGTGCAGTCTGGGTCTCGACCTCAACGTCCTGAACCTCCTGGTGCTGACGGAGCGCGGCCTCAAGGAGTCCCACTACGTCTACCTGCGCGCTATCTCCGTCACGGACTTCTCATGATCGTCATCTTTTTGATCGTCACCGACCCGCCACCCACAGGAAGCTACTTCATCAGCGACGGCGGCCATCTTGGGGATTTCGGGGTCACCTACGGAGCCTATTTGTTTTACCCCGTGATTAGTATCTGCAACAACGCCATCACGTGGCAGGTGGTGACCTTGACAATCGAGAGATATCTCTTCGTGAGGTACCCGCGGTGTGCGAGGGACAAGTGCCGCTCTAGAAGCGCCAAGGTGAAGGTCGTGAGTGTCCTGCTCATCATCACGGTGCTCAGCCTGCCGCGCTTCTTCTACTACCGAGTCGTCCCCGATAGCAGCAATGGTGGGAAATTGCAGATGGCGCCAAGAGAGTTCAGGTATAGATGCAGCCACTTTCATAATTATTTTCCAAATGCGGAGGCTCATGAGGATCTATGCCTCTTGCAGCTGGAGCATGTCGACGTTTCTTTGCAGTGAAGGGGTTAATTGCAGCCTCGTTCACTGTGGCAGGTGTCGTTCACGCTGGAACAGCACGTGACACCCGGGTTGTGCAGTCTGGGCCTCGACCTCAACGTCCTGAACCACCTGGTGCTGACGGAGCGCGGCCTCAAGGAGTCCACCTACGTCTACCTACGCGCTCTCTCCGTCACGGACTTCTCATGATCGTCATCTTTTTGGTCGTCACCGGCCCGCCACCCACAAGAAGCTACTTCATCAGCGTCGGCGGCCATCTTGGTGATTTCGGGGTCACCTACGGAGCCTATTTGTTTTACCTCGTGAACAGCATCTGCAACAACGCCAGCACGTGGCTGGTGGTGACCTTGACAATCGAGAGGTATCTCTTCGTGAGGTAACGGCTGTGGGCGAGGGACAAGTGCGGCCACAGAAGAGCCAAGGTGAAGGTCGTGAGTGTGCTGCGCAATATCACGGTGCTCAGTCTGCCGCACTTCTTCTACTACCGAGTCGTCTCCGATAGCAGCAATGTTGAGAAATTGCAGATGGCGCCAAGAGAGTTCAGATATAGATGCAGCCACTTTCATAATTATTTTCCAACTGCGGAGGCTCATGAGGATCTATGCCTCTTGCAGCTGAAGCGTGTCGACGTTTTCTCGGCAGTGAAGGGGTTAATTGCAGCCTCGTTCTCTGTGGCAGCTGTCGTTCACTCTGAAACAGCGCGTGACACCCGTGGTGTGCAGTCTGGGCCTCGTCCTCAACGTCCTGAACCTCCTGGTGCTGACGGAGCGCGGCCTCAAAGAGTCCCCCTACGTCTACCTGCGCACCCTCTCCGTCACGGACTTCTTGTCGCTATTTATGACCTTCATCTTTTTGGTCATCACCGACCCGCCACCCACAGGAAGCTACTTCATCAGCGACGGCAGCCATCTCGGGGATTTCGTGGTCACCTACGTAGCCTACGTGTTTTACCCCGTGAGCAGTATCTGCAACAACGCCAGCACGTGGCTAGTGGTGACCTTGACACTCGAGAGGTGTCTTTTCGTGAGGTTACCGCTGTGGGCGAGGGACAAATGCGGCCCCAGAAGCGCAAAGGCCAAAGTTGTTTGTGTGCTGTTCGTCATCACGCTACTCGGCCTCCCGCGCTTCTTCTACTACCAGGTCGTCCCCGATAGTAGCAATGGGGGGAAATTGAACATGACGCCACGGGAGTTCAGGTATAGATGCAGCCACTTTCATAATTATTTTTCACTTCCAGCATGCGTACAATTGATCAGTTTCTTCAGATCAGCCTTCGATATAACAAACTGCCAGGTGACCCAAACTTTTCGGTATCTCGGAATTATGTTGTATAAGCGACGTAATTAATTAACATAGAAGAAGCGTGGTCTGGACCTAGAATACATTTTTTTAAAAGCCTTGTTATTATACGCGATATTTGCTAAATATCCTACCTTGTTATTATTGAGGCCGGATGTATTTTGCTTGTTGAAAGCACGTACCATAAGCGTAGACAACACTTCAAACATCTCCAAGAGGCATAGATCCTCATGAGCCCGGAGGGCTCATGAGGATCTGTACCTCTTGGAGATGTTTCGAGTGTTACCTATGATTATGGTAAGAACTGGCTATCCGCAATGACTTTCCTTTCGTTCGTTGTTGACATTCGTTCGTCGTAAGCGTAACGTCTCAGGGCACTCTCACTGGCACGTGGGTATTTTTCGATCGACGCAGCTCAAACAGTGTGCACGCAGATAATAAGTTTCGTTCCCTCTAAATGTAATATATAGAGTGAAATGGTCATCATTTCTGATTTTAACTCGTTCAGTCCCGACACACCACAGCAAGATATAGACTGACCATGCTAGTTCAAGGGTGGTGCCAGGAGAAGCAATCCAGACCAAAAAGGTGACTGCCAAGCGTGTGAAATGCAAAGAAGTACCCAACGGAGAAAGAAACACGCTTAGAAAAAACGGTACAACACAATTTATTAATATTTCGGGTAAATACCCTTTGTCAAAATAGACAAACAAACAGAGACATTAGCCGCTACATATCTTCATATGCAGAAGGAATGTGGCAACTCATATAGGCGCCAAGCTATTCTGGCACCACCCTTGAACTAACACGGTCGATCTGTCTTGTTAATTGTAATGCAGTCCTCGGAGGACAACTCCAGTATTTGGAAATTTTGTACCTGGGACACAATGGGTTAAATTAACTTCTTTGATTTTGTTTTACAGGTACAGCCAGGCAGGCCGGTACACACAGTGGGTGTAGTTTCCTGTTCGGAGTGATCCCTCTGCTCGTCATGTGCTGTGCCAACACCTACCTTGTGTACGCTGTGAGAAGGGCGAGGAGGCAGAGGCAAGAACTGCACATCTGAAACAACATGGAAGCTCACTGGAACCGCGAGCAGGTTAGAGATGTTATCAGTTCTGTTGCAAGTGAAAAATGAAATGCAAACCTTCAGGAAGGAAAGTGATTTCAGCCGCGAATCCGGTTGCGGCACGTCTCGAAAGAGTTAACGAACAGAGAAAAACGTAACGGCATTTCACTTCCAAGAACCCAGTGCGGAACAGGTCATCAGGCCGATGACGGCAATATGGCCTTTGCTTGCTACGAAAACTCCAGTTGGTTATTTGAAAATGGATGATAGCAGAAGATCAGTCAAGGGATCTTTCGGACTAAAATACGTTTATTTTTCTAAGCCTTAGCTCATCAAGGGTCCCGCATCAATAGCTGCAAAAGTGTCGTATCGCTTTACGACACTTTTGCTGCTATTGATGCGGGGAAGTTGAATGAGTTCATTCGCACTACGTCAAAGGGGTACAGTTGGTGTGTTTTGGAAGGCTTTATGGTAGGCACATCACGATAAAATGTTAAAAACAGGCGGGAACAATTCCATCGGTTGTGTTGTACGCGTGCATGCAGTTTTGAATTTGGCTTTCTTTGTATTAACCCTTATCATTCGGAATACACCTTCGTGTGAAATACGTTTGACTAAAAAAGTTCAAGGGTAGTGCCAGAATAGCTTGGCGCCTCTAGGCGCCAAGCTATTCTGGCACCGCCCTTGAACTAAAGCCATTGGTCTATATCGTTATATGTAAGTATTATAATGTAGCTTGCATATGGCAGTGTACAAATTTGAAGCGTTTAGCCTCAGTATGATAGGGGTTAACCCATTTCAACTCTGACACACGAGCGCAGAAGATAGGCTGACCACAATTTATTTTACAATGGTGGTGCCACAAAGCTTGGCGCCTCTAACTTGTTTAAGTGATGAGCTATTTTGGCACAACCCTTGAACTGTCACGATCAATTTGTTTCCTGAACAGTAATTCAAGCATTCAGGGAACAACTTCCAAGTTATGAAATTTGAAGTTAAGACTGTAACTTTAACCCCGTGGCTGGCAAGCGACGCAGACTGATTTTTGAAATCATTGCAAATTCAACGCCACAGATTCCAAGGCGTCCAAATTACATATATACAAAAGGGTTTCAGCTAGAGGCATAGATCCTCATGAGCCCCCGCAGTTGCGGAAGCTCATGAGAAGCTATGCCTCTTGCAGTTGAATCGTGTTTTGTTTTTCTCAGCATTGAAGGGGTTACTAATGTGTGTATTTTTTTCTGTCCTTAGACGCGACTAACACTGACACTAATTTCCATCGTGTTGTTGGCAATCGTGTGCCTCCTTCCGGCCGCCTTTGCTGACGTGACAGTGTCGTCCACTATTTTTTCGTCTTTCCATTCACTTCGGGGCTTCATTCAATCCGGGTTCTTCAAGGTCTTCCGAAGCGTGTCCAACCTCCTTCTCGTCTGCAATATGTCGCTCAACTTCTTGCTGTATTCGGCCTTCAACGACAAGTTTGTTAGGGTCATGAGGAAGATGGTGCGAAGGTGAGTTCGCAAAATTTAAATGTATTCATGTCTTCATTTTGGGGATATTTCCGGCTCACGTTTTGATTACAGTCTGTCTGTCAAGCATCGTAGTTGTGTTAAGCCTTCATCTCTTGGAGACAGTGACTGAATTTGGCACTATCCAAATGCAGGAGGTATAGATCTACATGCGGGGCCTTAATTTATACCTCTTGCTGACACCTTATATCTGCGTTTTTCACGCACATTGTTTTTCAGTCATTGGCAGTGCTAGTTCCGAAATATAATTCAGGTCCAGTGATAGTAAAGGGGTTAGCTCTTTTGAAACGTGCCGCAATCGGATTCGCGGCATAAAGCCGCGAATTCGATTGCGGCATGTTTTCGAAAGAGTTAAACTAAGATTTTCTTTCCCTGTATCTGCACCCCCTACCTCAGTATTCACCCCCACCCTTGTCCCCGTCAACCCCTCCCCCCCCCCCCCTCCAATCCATATAGATCTCTATCTTTTCTCACCAGTTCGAGATATATATATCATATCTGAACTCGGACAAAAATAATTTCAAGAAGCGACGTTGTAAAGAGGTGTTTATGCGATATTTCGTTTTTCTGCGAATTTTTCAGATGGATAGATAGGCTACACAGGCGCGGTGACCTTACCAGACGAGGTCATTACGCAGACGCATCTCACATGACTGGAGGGCAAGGTCACACGGCCAGAAAAACACAGCTTTCGAGTGTCCGTGGATGAGATGCGTAGCCTTTAGCACAATAAATTTGTTCGACACGCACCGCATACGCGGCAATGAAGCCGCGTATCCGTATGCGGCGCGTCTCAAAAGAATCAAGTATTTCTTACCAGTGACATCTCAGGGATTTAGATGAACATCATGAACAGTGTAATATCATGTGTGTCTCAACTGCGCTGCAGGCTTCAAAACACAGATGAAAGACAGTGAGCAATCCCTCGATGAAGATCCGCTGTAATTGAAAACGCACAGCATTAATTTTGCGAAGGCACATGGAAAATCTTTGCTTCTTGATAATTCGGAGTTACCTCACAGTTTGTATGTTCACTAGTGCAAAATGCTTCGTATTTTCTAAATCTGCGGTCTGGTGCTAAAGGAGTTCAAGACAGATTCACAATGTCTGTTTAGTGTTGTAGACCTCTGTTTACAACTGCTCAAGACATTTATTGAAAAAAAATGTAATCTTTGCCATACACTCGAACACTGGAGTGTCGACCAATAAGTGTTTCGCAGGTCGTCTTCATCTAGTCTTTCATTAATGTCCAACGGATATTTGTGTCCATCTGGGTATGTAGAGCATACGGACATTCAGTCATTCAATGTGTTTACAAATGAAGGCCTAGCCATGCTGAGCAACTCTTCACACGGTGAAGGACAATCTGTAGACAGCCCTGTTCCCGCCGCTCTGAGTGATTTATGCCATGACTGGGACCCGGAGCCCGCACTGGTTGTTCTTCACAATGAATCCAATTTCACGCACAGTAACCTTTCTATGGTGCTGACTTCTGTGTTGACAACAGCCGATGAGGTAAGTAACCGCATCCCTACCCCTCTAGCTGGGGCATAGGTACAAATGAGATTCTGTCTCTTGCTGTTCATCTTTTCACCGAAATATTCCCTTCACTGTCGGAAAAAACTGAAAGCCACCCAACTGCACGAGGAATAGATCCTCATGAGCCCCGCATTTTCGGCCAGTGAAAAATGAGATACAAACATTCAGGAAGGAAAGTGTTAACACGTTCGAGATGTGGCGCATCCGGATACGCGGCTTTCAGCCGCGAATCCGGTTGCAGCACGTCTCGAAAGAGTTAACGAAAAGAGAAAAACGTAATACTTCACTTCCAAGAACCCAGTGCGGAGAGGTCATGAGGTCGATGTCGACAATATGGCCTTTGCTTGCTGAGAAAACCTCAGTTCGTTCTTTGAAACTGGACGATGGCAGAAGATCAGTCAGGGGATCTTTCGGAAATACGTTTATTTTTCTAAGGCTTAGCTCATTCAATAGGCCCGCATCAATAGCTGCGGAAGTGTCGTATCGCTTTACGACACTTTCGTTGCTATTGATGCGGGGAACCTTGTATGAGGTAATTTGCACTACTTCGAACGTATACAGTTGGTGTGTTTTGGAAAGACTTATGATAGGCACATCACGATAAAATGTCAAATAGACGGGAACAATTCCATCGGTTGTGTTGTACGCTTGCATGCAGTTTTGAATTTGGCTTTCTTTCCTTTTCAACCCTGACACACGAGAGCAGAAGATAGGTTGAACAAAATTTGGTAATGGCGGTGCCACAAAGATTTGTGCCTCTAACTTGTCTACGTGCTGAGCTATTCTGGCACAACCCTTGAACTGTCGCGATCGATTTGTTTCCTGAACTGTAATTAAGCATTCAGGGGACAACTTCCAAATTATGAAATTTGAAATTAGGACTGTAACTTTAACCCCGTGGCTGGCAATGGACGCAGACTGATTTTTTTAAATCATTGCAAATTCAAGGCCATAGATTCCCAGGCGTCTAAATTACATATATACAAAAGGGTTTTATCTAAAGGCATAGATGCTGTCATGAGAAGATATGCCTTTTGCAGTTGAATCGGGTTTAGTTTTTCTCGGCATTGAAGGGGTTACTAATGTGTGTATTTTTTCTGTCCTTAGACGCGACTAACACTGACACTAATTTCCATCGTGCTTTTGGCAATCATGTGCATCCTTCCTGTCGCCTTTGGTGACATAGCAGTGTCGTCCACTATGTTGTCGTCTTCCCATTCACTGCGGGGCTTTATTCAATCCGGGTTCTTCAAGGTCTTCCCGAGCGTGTCCAACCTCCTTCTCGTCTGCAATATGTCGCTCAACGTCTTGCTGTATTCGGCCTTCAACGACAAGTTTGTTAGGGTCATGAGGAAGATGGTGCGAAGGTGAGTTCGCAAAATTTAAACGTATTCATTTCTTCATGTTTGGGATATTTTCGGCTCAAGTTTTGATTACAGTCTGTCTGTCAAGCATCGTAGTTGTGTTAAGCCTTCATCTCTTGGAGACAGTGACTGAATTTGGCACTATCCAAATGCAGGAGGTATAGATCTACATGCGGGGCCTTAATTTATACCTCTTGCTGACACCTTATATCTGCGTTTTTCACGCACATTGTTTTTCAGTCATTGGCAGTGCTAGTTCCGAAATATAATTCAGGTCCAGTGATAGTAAAGGGGTTAGCTCTTTTGAAACGTGCCGCAATCGGATTCGCGGCATAAAGCCGCGAATCCGATTGCGGCACGTTTTCGAAAGAGTTAAACTAAGATTTTCTTTCCCTGTATCTGCACCCCCTACCTCAGTATTCACCCCCACCCTTGTCCCCGTCAACCCCCCCCCCCCCCCCCTCCAATCCATATAGATCTCTATCTTTTCTCACCAGTTCGAGATGTATATATCATATCTGAACTCGGACAAAAATAATTTCAAGAAGCGACGTTGTAAAGAGGTGTTTATGCGATATTTCGTTTTTCTGCGAATTTTTCAGATGGATAGATAGGCTACACAGGCGCGGTGACCTTACCAGACGAGGTCATTACGCAGACGCATCTCACAGGACTGGAGGGCAAGGTCACACGGCCAGAAAAACACAGCTTTCGAGTGTCCGTGGATGAGATGCGTAGCCTTTAGCACAATAAATTTGTTCGACACGGCAATGAAGCCGCGTATCCGTATGCGGCGCGTCTCAAAAGAATCAAGTATTTCTTACCAGTGACATCTCAGGGATTTATATGAACGTCATGAACAGTGTAATATCATGTGTGTCTCAACTGCGCTGCAAGCTTCAAAACACAGATGAAAGACGGTGAGCAATCCCCCGATGAAGATCCGCTGTAATTGAAAACGCACAGCATTAATTTTGCGAAGGCACATGGAAAATCTTTGCTTCTTGATAATTCGGAGTTACCTCACAGTTTGTATGTTCACTAGTGCAAAATGCTTCGTATTTTCTAAATCTGCGGTCTGGTGCTAAAGGAGTTCAAGACAGATTCACAATGTCTGTTTAGTGTTGTAGACCTCTGTTTACAACTGCTCAAGACATTTATTGAAAAAAAAATGTAATCTTTGCCATACACTCGGAACACTGGAGTGTCGACCAATAAGTGTTTCGCAGGTCGTCTTCATCTAGTCTTTCATTAATGTCCAACGTATATTTGTGTCCATCTAGGTATGTAGAGCATACGGACAATCAGTCATTCAATGTGTTTACAAATGAAGGCCTAGCCATGCTGGGCAACTCTTTACACAGTGAAGGACAATCTGTAGACAGCCCTGTTCCCGCCGCTCTGAGTGATTTATACCATGACTGGGACCCGGAGCCCGCACTGGTTGTTCTTCACAATGAATCCAATTTCACGCACAGTAACCTTTCTATGGTGCTGACTTCTGTGTTGACAACAGCCGATGAGGTAAGTAACCGCATCCCTACCCCTCTAGCTGGGGCATAGGTGCAAATGAGATTCTGTCTCTTGCTATTCATCTTTTCACCGAAATATCCCCTTCACAGTCGGGAAAAACTGAAAGCCACCCAACTGCACGAGGAATAGATCCTCATGAGCCCCGCATTTTCGGCCAGTGAAAAATGAGATACAAACATTCAGGAAGGAAAGTGTTAACACGTTCGAGATGTGGCGCATCCGGATACGCGGCTTTCAGCCGCGAATCCGGTTGCAGCACGTCTCGAAAGAGTTAACGAAAAGAGAAAAACGTAATACTTCACTTCCAAGAACCCAGTGCGGAGAGGTCATGAGGTCGATGTCGGCAATATGGCCTTTGCTTGCTGAGAAAACCTCAGTTCGTTCTTTGAAACTGGACGATGGCAGAAGATCAGTCAGGGGATCTTTCGGAAATACGTTTATTTTTCTAAGGCTTAGCTCATTCAATAGGCCCGCATCAATAGCTGCGGAAGTGTCGTATCGCTTTACGACACTTTCGTTGCTATTGATGCGGGGAACCTTGTATGAGGTAATTTGCACTACTTCGAACGTATACAGTTGGTGTGTTTTGGAAGGACTTATGGTAGGCACATCACGATAAAATGTCAAATAGACGGGAACAATTCCATCGGTTGTGTTGTACGCTTGCATGCAGTTTTTGAATTTGGCTTTCTTTCCTATTCAACCCTGACACACGAGAGCAGAAGATAGGTTGAACAAAATTTGGTAATGGCGGTGCCACAAAGATTTGTGCCTCTAACTTGTCTACATGCTGAGCTATTCTGGCACAACCCTTGAACTGTCGCGATCGATTTGTTTCCTGAACTGTAATTAAGCATTCAGGGGACAACTTCCAAATTATGAAATTTGAAATTAGGACTGTAACTTTAACCCCGTGGCTGGCAATGGACGCAGACTGATTTTTTTAAATCATTGCAAATTCAAGGCCATAGATTCCCAGGCGTCTAAATTACATATATACAAAAGGGTTTTATCTAAAGGCATAGATGCTCTCATGAGGAGATATGCCTTTTGCAGTTGAATCGGGTTTACTTTTTCTCGGCATTGAAGGGGTTACTAATGTGTGTATTTTTTCTGTCCTTAGACGCGACTAACACTGACACTAATTTCCATCGTGCTTTTGGCAATCATGTGCATCCTTCCTGTCGCCTTTGGTGACATAGCAGTGTCGTCCACTATGTTGTCGTCTTCCCATTCGCTGCGGGGCTTTATTCAATCCGGGTTCTTCAAGGTCTTCCCGAGCGTGTCCAACCTCCTTCTCGTCTGCAATATGTCGCTCAACGTCTTGCTGTATTCGGCCTTCAACGACAAGTTTGTTAGGGTCATGAGGAAGATGGTGCGAAGGTGAGTTCGCAAAATTTAAACGTATTCATTTCTTCATGTTTGGGATATTTTCGGCTCAAGTCTGTTTTCGGTTAGAGTCTGTCTGTCAAGCATCGTAGTTGTGTTAAGCGTTCACCTATTGGAGACCTTGACTAAATTTGGCACCATGCAAATGCAGGAGGTACAGATCTACATGCGGGGGCTTGTTTTATGCCTCTTGATGGCACCTTATGTCCGCGTTTTTCACGCACATTGTTTTTCAGTCAGTGGCATTGCTAGTTCCGAAATATAATTCAGGTCCAGTGAGAGTAAAGGGGTTAGCTCTTTTTAAACGTGCCGCAATCTGATTCGCGGCATAAAACCGCGAATCCGATTGCGGCACGTTTCAAAAGAGTTAAACTAAGATTTTCTTTCTCTAGTCCCACCCTTTACCGGCACACCCCCCCCCCCCCACCTCAGTATTCACCCTCCACCTTTGTCCCTGTCAGTCTCCACATCCCGCCCCCCCCCCCCCCCTCCGATCCATATAGATCTCTATCTTTTCTCACCAGTTCGAGATATATCTGAACTCGGACAAAATAATGTCAAGAAGCGACGTTGTGAAGAGGTGTTTATTCGATATTTCGTTTTTCTGTGAATTTTCCAGATGGATAGATAGACTACACAGGCGCGGTGACCTTGCCAGACGAGGTCATTACGCAGACGCATCTCACAGGACTGGAGGGCAAGGCCACACGTCCAGAAAAACGCAGCTTTCGAGTGTCCGTGGATGAGATGTGTAGTTAGCACATAAATTTGTTCGACACGCGCCGCATACGCGGCAATGAAGCCGCGTATCCGTATGCGGCGCGTCTCAAAAGAATCAAGTATTTCTTACCAGTGACATCTCAGGGATTTAAATGAACATCATGAACAGTGTAATATCATGTGTGTCTCAACTGCGCTGCAGGCTTCAAAACACAGATGAAAGACGGTGAGCAATCCTTCGATGAAGATCCGCTGTAATTGAAAACGCACAGCATTTGCAAGAGGCAAAAATTCTCATGAGCCGCCGAAGGTTGCGGGGGCACATGGAAAATCTTTGCTTCTTGATAATTCGGAGTTGCCTCACTGTTTGTATGTACACTAGTGCAAAATGCTTCGTATTTTCTAAATCTGCGGTCTTCTGGCCGACCGAGGCCTCAGCCCGCTTACATCTGTTCACTGACGCACCATCTAAGGCTCACTAGCTATTTCGGCTGAAAAAAACATTTTGCTTCTGTTCCAAAGTGGACTCCGGAAATGAACGTTCACGTTGTGCAGTTATACAGTGTGTCTTGACCACTCAAAATACGATCGTAGTGTAGAAAATGTGCTGCCAGAATATCTGACACTCGGTTTATACCTAGCGTAGAGCAGACAATATGCTACGAGGAACCTCTACAGCTACATTATGTAAGGCACAGGAGGGGCTAACTGCCTATTGCTAAGCAGGACTTACACTTGCTTAACCCTGATCATCCTGATACATTTTACTGATAAATTTGACTAATAGTTCAAGGGTGGTGCCAGACTGGCGCCAAGCTATTCCGGCACCACCCTTAAACTAACATGGTTGATAATGTAATATGTAATGTAGTCTTCATAGAACAATAAGCAAATGTTACAAAATCAGCCTCAGGGTGTAATGGGTTAAAGGCATTTATGACCCTGAGACGGTCGTCCGCCGCCTGTTGCGGCGTGAAACTTTTCCAAGCCAGCAACTGCCAATCAACTAACCCTCTGTACTGCTGCGAGATTTTTGTGTGGGGGTGAAAACAGCTAGAAACAAAGCCCTTATGTCTATGTCAGGCAGGTACTAGCTGCTTAAAAACACGTGCAAGTCGACCCTGGTGTACATCGGCTTTCACTGTGCCAAGACTAATGACTTATAAGTTTATATATATATATATATATATATATATATATATATATATATATATATATATATATATATATATATATATATATAATATATATATATATATATATATATATATATATATATATATATATAAAGATCTCAAAACTTTTCAACGGCTATCTCAGTGGAGGATGTCAATGGTCATCAGACCTGCACGGTGACTATTTACATCAAGTGTGTTGATTTGTGATTTTGGACCTTACGGCCCGGAGCCGTAAAGTTCAAAATCACAGATCAGCACACATTTAACTGTAATGCCCCAGGATTTAACCGATGTTAAGGCGATGTTATTATCCTTGCTCCACCATTCTCTTCACGGCAAACGCGAAGTCGTACGCATTGCAACCTGTATACCGTTTGCGGGGTAACTCCCCAGATAGACCTGCTCGGGGAGTGCGCAACAAGTACACTTCTATTCAAATGAGATGCTAAGCATCTCATTTGAATAGAAGTGTACTTGTGCCGGCGCACCGCCAAGTGAGTCCGTCTACGTGGGGAGTGCATTTGTACTCCCGCAAAGGGTACAGGAAGGCACGATCATTTAAACGTGTATATTTTTGTGGAGCTTGTGACATCTTGCACGCAGCGGTGAATTGATTGTGCTTCGCATTGTGCTGTTTTGTGTGCATGCCTGTAACGTTGGTCCTTACAACCTACAGCCGTAAGGTCCCAAATCACAGACCAACCCCACCCGGGTCTGCCCTGGGGGACTTGGGTGGGGTTAGGTATTTTTTAGTTCCCAGGGTCACCCTGGTCAGCCCCACAGGGTGGGTTTTTCTATCTATTCTGGGGCATGTGTTTCTGTCTACCCTTTGTCCATTCACCTGTTTTTGCCTTTTTAAATCTCTCCCTACTGTCTGCACTGCCTGTAGCTCTTGATATTGGATGTGTGTTGCTAAATGGTCTTAGCTTTATTTAGGCCCCATGTTGTAGGTTTATTTAACGTATTTGACCGGCTGGCGACATACATTCAATTTTCTGTTTAGTTTTTTTTTTTTTTTTTCACAAGCAGTGCAGGCACGTCCTGAGAAAGCCTTGTTGCTGTCGGGACGTTAAGCAATGTACAATCAATCAATCAACCAAATCACAGACCAACACACTTTGTGCAAAGTCGTTTTTGCGGAGGCGACGTTGACATTTTGACTGCAAAGACTAAATGGCTGTTTTCGTAGTAACCCCTTCACTTCCGAGGAGCAACGTGAACATGATCCAGCTGAAAGAGACATAGATCCTCTTGAGCCTTCGCGACTACCGGGGCTCACGAGAATCTGTGCCTCTTGCTGAGACCAATTTGTGTCTATGTCTTGGACGGTGTTGGCTTTTGGTCGTTGAATGAACCCAGAGTTCAATTTTTTTTTAAATGTACGTACGGTGTATGTACAGGAAAAGGGGGTTAACCCTGTGGCTGTCGGTGGCGCATTTAGTCGAGAGAAAAATCCCCTCAACAACTAAACGCGCTGCCGACAACCGAATGGAGATAACATGCGTAATTGTCTTGATGGGAAGTATGATGGGACGATAATAATTATGTTGAGTTTGCGCCATCTGCATTTAACTCATTCAGACCCACTGCCGTATTTCACAAATTTTGGAGACGTCATCTAACGACTATGCATCACTTGCAGGAGATGGATCGACAGGTGCCAAGCTAATCTGGCACTACCCTTGAATTATCATGGTCGACCCATCTCGTGTTGTAGGGCGTGGGGGCTGAATGGCGGTCCGTGGCGCGGTGGTAAAGGCGCCTGCCACCAATGCTAAAGGTGCAAGGTTCGATACAGGGTTCCGGCGTCGGACTTTTCTCCTCTAGTAAGTGTCACCGTTAATTCGGGCGGACCATCGGGGGTTCTTTCTCCGGGTACTTCGGCTCTTCATCCCCCTCCACTTTGGTACCGGTTTCAGGCCACTTTATAAATTTCAAATACAAGCGATCAAAATTTCCGAAACCTCAATAGCTGAACTGATCCTTCGCACCACGTGAATGTCCTGTGTTTGTCTTGTGCTGTGTTTGTGTTCAGAGTGAATGCGTGTGTCACGTGAGCGTGCGTGTTGGGTTCAGTTCGCGGCATTTTGAGCCGATTTGCAGAATTGGGAAAAACACCTATAATAATAACCAGTATTATTATTATTATTATTATTATTATTATTATGGGTTAAGCGATGTATAACTGCTTTGCCACGTATCATGTTTGTTCGTCTGTGGGGCCACCAGATGGTCATCCAAATGTCAGAGGACCGTAATCACACACACACACACACACACACACACACACACACACACACACACACACACACACACACACACACACGCATGCATGCACGCACACTTCCCACTACTTACAAATAGCAAGCTGAGCGAAACTGCATGACACGTTTTAAGCTATTGCGTATCAATCAGACGTGAGATTTAGTTACAGTAAAACAACGAAGACTGTATTTCTGAGAACTGCCATTTATTACTTGCCGTGTGACTCATAGTGACATAATGAAGAAGAAAAAAACAGTGAGATTTCTGGAATACCATCGCACAAATTTGCAGTCTGGTGCTAAAGGAGTTCAAGACAGATTCACAATGTCTGCTTAGTGTTGTAGACCTCTGTTTACAACTGCTCAAGACATTTATTGAAAAAAAATGTAATCTTTGCCATACACTCGAACACTGGAGTGTCGGCCAATAAGTGTTTCGCAGGTCGTCTTCATCTAGTCTTTCATTAATGTCCAACGGATATTTGTGTCCATCTGGGTATGTAGAGCATACGGACAATCAGTCATTCAATGTGTTTACAAATGAAGGCCTAGCCATGCTGAGCAACTCTTTACACGGTGAAGGACAATCTGTAGACAGCCCTGTTCCCGCCGCTCTGAGTGATTTATACCATGACTGGGACCCGGAGCCCGCACTGGTTGTTCTTCACAATGAATCCAATTTCACGCACAGTAACCTTTCTATGGTGCTGACTTCTGTGTCGACAACAGCCGATGAGGTAAGTAACCGCATCCCTACCCCTCTAGCTGGGGCATAGGTACAAATGAGATTCTGTCTCTTGCTGTTCATCTTTTCACTGAAATATCCCCTTCACTGTCGGGAAAAAAACTGAAAGTCACCCAACTGCAAGAGGAATAGATCCTCATGAGCCACCACATTTTCGGGGGCTCATGCGGATCTATCCCTCTTGCTGAATCACTTTGTATACATGTTCCTTGGGCGGCTAGGGATCTTTGAGATGGAATTCATCACGATCTTTTTTAATTTAAATTATAAAAAAAAAATAAACACTTCTCCATCCTCTTACGGTTAAGAGGTTAGATGGGACATCCTAAGCTGAAAAATGTTCCACCCTTGGGTATAGTGTTTGCCGTGTACCGGCCGGGCGGTGCGGCGATGACAGGCGGCTATGTGAAGCGGATTTAGATTATTATTTTGAAAACATTATATATAATATATTGTTAATTCAACATCAAAGAGCTCCAGACGTTTAACAAGGCAGCGTGCATACGACCTGGTGTCATCACGAGCCATCGATATTCATCAACCCTCGAAACTGCGGGGGACTCATGAGGATCTATTTGTGTTGCAGTTGGAGCATGTTCACGCAAAGAGGTTAATTAAATGGTGTCAACAAGAATCGTAGAGCCTCATGAGTCCTCGCAACTATGTCTATGTCGCTTGCAGCCGGTGCGCGTTCATGTTTCTCGGCAGTAAAGGAGTTAATTAAGTGGTGTCAGCAAGTCATAAGATTTTCATGAGCCCCGCAACTGCGGAGGCTCATGAGGATCTATGTTTCTTGCAGCTGGAGCGTGTCGACGTTTTCTCGGCAGTTAAGGGGTTAATTGCAGCCTCGTTCTCTGTGGCAGCTGTCGTTCACGCTGGAACAGCACGTGACACCGGTGGTGTGCAGTCTGGGCCTCGTCCTCAACGTCCTGCACCTCCTGGTGCTGACGGAGCGCGGCCTCTAGGAGTCCCCCTACGTCTACCTGCGCGCTCTCTCCGTCACGGACTTCTCGGCGCTACTCATGATCATCATCTTTTTGGTCATCACCGACCCGCCACCCACAGGAAGCTACCTCATCAGCGACGGCGGCCATCTTGGGGATTTCGGGGTCACCTACAGAGCCTACTTGTTTTACCTCGTGAACAGTATTTGCAACAACGCCAGCACGTGGCTGGTGGTGACCTTGACAATCAAGAGATATCTCTTCGTGCGGTACCCGCTGTGGGCGAGGGACAAGTGCGTCCCCAGAAGCGCCAAGGAGAAGGTCGTAAGTGTGCTGGTCATCATCACGGTGCTCAGCCTGCCACGCCTGAACTCTCATGGAGCCATCTGCAATCTCAAGGAGTCCCCCTACGTCTACCTGCGCGCTCTCTCCGTCACGGACTTTACGGCGCTACTAATGATCATCATCTATTTGGTCGTCACCGACCTGCCATCCACAGGAAGCTAATTCATCAGCGACGGCGGCCATCTTGGGGATTTCGGGGTCACCTACGTAGCCTACGTGTTTTACCCCGTGAACAGCATCTGCAACAACGCCAGCACGCGGCTGGTGGTGACCTTGACAATCGAGAGATATCTCTTCGTGAGGTACCGGCTATGGGCGAGGGACAAGTGCGGTCCCAGAAGCGCCAAGGTGAAGGTCGTGAGTGTGCTGCTCATTATCACGGTGCTCAGTCTGCCGCTCTTCTTCTACTACTGAGTCGTCCCCGATAGCAGCAATGGTGGGAAATTGCAGATGGCGCCAAGAGAGTTCAGATATAGATGCAGCCACTTTCATAATAATTTTCCAACTGCGGAGGCTCATGAGGATCTATGCCTCTTGCAGCTGGAGCGTGTCGACGTTTCCTCGGCAGTGAAGGGGTTACTTGCAGCCTCGTTCTCTGTGGCAGCTGTCGTTCACGCTGGAACAGCACGTGACACCGGTGGTGTGCATTCTGGGCCTCGTCCTCAACGTCCTGAACCTCCTGGTGCTGACGGAGCGCGGCCTCAAGGAGTCCCCCTACGTCTACCTGCGCGCCCTCTCCGTCACGGACTTCTCGGTGCTATTTATGACCTTCATCTTTTTGGTCATCACCGACCCGCCACCCACAGGAAGCTACTTCATCAGCGACGGCAGCCATCTCGGGGATTTCGTGGTCACCTACGTAGCCTACGTGTTTTACCCCGTGAGCAGTATCTGCAACAACGCCAGCACGTGGCTAGTGGTGACCTTGACACTCGAGAGGTGTCTTTTCGTGAGGTTACCGCTGTGGGCAAGGGACAAATGCGGCCCCAGAAGCGCCAAGGCCAAAGTTGTTTGTGTGCTGTTCGTCATCACGCTACTCGGCCTCCCGCGCTTCTTCTACTACCAGGTCGTCCCCGATAGTAGCAATGGGGGGAAATTGAACATGACGCCACGGGAGTTCAGGTATAGATGCAGCCACTTTCATAATTATTTTTCACTTCCAGCATGCGTACAATTGATCAGTTTCTTCAGATCAGCCTTCGATATAACAAACTGCCAGGTGACCCAAACTTTTCGGTATCTCGGAATTATGTTGTATAAGCGACGTAATTAATTAACATAGAAGAAGCGTGGTCTGGACCTAGAATACATTTTTTTAAAAGCCTTGTTATTATACGCGATATTTGCTAAATATCCTACCTTGTTATTATTGAGGCCGGATGTATTTTGCTTGTTGAAAGCACGTACCATAAGCGTAGACAACACTTCAAACATCTCCAAGAGGCATAGATCCTCATGAGCCCGGAGGGCTCATGAGGATCTGTACCTCTTGGAGATGTTCCGAGTGTTACCTATGATTATGGTAAGAACTGGCTATCCGCAATGACTTTCCTTTCGTTCGTTGTTGACATTCGTTCGTCGTAAGCGTAACGTCTCAGGCCACTCTCACTGGCACGTGGGTATTTTTCGATCGACGCAGCTCAAACAGTGTGCACGCAGATAATAAGTTTCGTTCCCTCTAAATGTAATATATAGAGTGAAATGGTCATCATTTCTGATTTTAACTCGTTCAGTCCCGACACACCACAGCAAGATATAGACTGACCATGCTAGTTCAAGGGTGGTGCCAGGAGAAGCAATCCAGACCAAAAAGGTGACTGCCAAGCGTGTGAAATGCAAAGAAGTACCCAACGGAGAAAGAAACACGCTTAGAAAAAACGGTACAACACAATTTATTAATATTTCGGGTAAATACCCTTTGTCAAAATAGACAAATAAACAGAGACATTAGCCGCTACTTATCTTCATATGCAGAAGGAATGTGGCAACTCATATAGGCGCCAATCTATTCTGGCACCACCCTTGAACTAACACGGTCGATCTGTCTTGTTAATTGTAATGCAGTCCTCGGAGGACAACTCCAGTATTTGGAAATTTTGTACCTGGGACACAATGGGTTAAATTAACTTCTTTGATTTTGTTTTGTTTTACAGGTACAGCCAGGCAGGCCGGTACATACAGTGGGTGTACAGTTTCCTGTAGGGGCAGTGGGCAGATGTTCACATCTGCACGGGACATAGACGACCCCGCCCTCCACGAGTCGCCTGCTGCCTTGCAGGCCTGGCCGCTTGGCTGCGGAAAGGCTAAGGGAGGAAACCCCTGACATCAAAGCCCCCGTGTCTCCGGGGAAGGCTTTTGAGCCAGAGACTAGGACAAGGACAGTCTGATATAAAACCTACGACCCGAGGACCTCGATGCCATCGTCCCAGCTTGCTAGGCCATGGCAGATGAACCAAGGGTTTAAAGGGTGGGGCCAGTACTGCGCACACTGCACTCCACCAAAAAGCTCCACCGCGCAGGCTTTAGGAAACGTCCACGGACCATGACACTGACCATTCCAAGTCCTGTAGCGACGGGCGAGGGGCGAAACGGCAGGTGAAAGATGTCACTGGAAGCCGCAGTCTCAAACCTGCATGCAGGCGGTTCAGGATATTGGTCGCCTGATGTTGACATGGGGATGACAACATCACTCGGCACACCCTGAACGACCAAGCAGCCTTCTCTAGGGACAGCACTGCTTGCTCCACACGGAGAGGGGCCTAGAAAAGGTGGCCTAACCAAAGCTCGTCCCCTTGCAACCCCAGATGGCTAGCCGCGGTCAACGGGCATCTTCTCCTGCGGTCAAAAAACAAGAAAGAATAACGGATCCACTCTCATGACGACCACGACCGGACTCAACGTAGCATGTTGGAACGTCCGAACCATGCTCGACAAAGCAGACAGCGGACGCCCTGAACGTCGCTCTGCCCTCATTGCCCATGAATTGCGGAGGTTAAACATCGACATCGCCGCGCTCAGCGAAGTACGCCTTCCGGACGAAGGCAGTCTCCAAGAACTTGGAGCTGGGTACACCCTCTACTGGTCAGGCAGGCCTGCATCAGAAAGACGGCTTTCAGGCGTGGGTTTCATGGTCAAGACATCCATTGCGACTAAGCTGGAAAACCTACCAACGGGCCACTCAGACCGCATCATGTCCATGCGCCTCCCACTGAGACACCAGCAGCACGTCACCCTTCTCAGTGTGTACTCCCCAACCCTCCTGGCAGAGCCTGCTGAAAAGGACAAGTTTTACACTGACCTGCGCAGCCTCCTACAGAGTACCCCTGCAGACGACAAAGTCATCATCCTTGGCGACTTCAACGCCAGAGTGGGCCAGGACTCTGAAGCCTGGAAAGGAGTCCTCGGCAAGCATGGCGTGGGGAACTGCAATGACAATGGCCGCCTACTGTTGGAGTTCTGTGCGGAGCAGCAACTGGTCATCACCAACACTACTTTTCAGCAAAAGGACAGTCGAAAGACCACCTGGATGCATCCTCGCTCCAAACACTGGCACCTTATCGACTATGTCCTAGTGCGTCAGAGGGACCGCAGTGACGTCCTCCTCACCAGAGTGATGCCCAGCGCAGAGTGCCACACTGACCACCGCCTTGTCCGCTGCAAACTCAGGCTCCACTTCAAGCCAAAACCCAAGAAATGGGGGCCCCCCAAGAAAAAGCTTGATGTTGCCAGCCTTCAGCGTGACGATGTGAAAGCTGCCTTTCAGACAGATTTACAGCGCAGGCTCAAAGACACAGCGGACCCAGTAGACTCCTCCCCTGAAACACTTTGGGAACAACTGAAAACTGCTATTGCAAAATCCTCTGCAAAAGTCTTGGGTTTCGCCAGAAAGAAGAACAAAGACTGGTTTGATGAAAACGATGTAGAGATCCAGGAACACCTAGCAAAAAAAAAGAGCCGCCCATCAGGCCCACCTAGCCCAGCCTTCCTGCCCTGTGAAGAAGTCTGCCTTCCGCCTCGTCTGCAGCAGTCTCCAGCGCAAGCTCAGAGATCTCCAGAATGAGTGGTGGACCAGACTTGCACAGAGGACCCAGCTTTATGCTGACAATGGTGACTACAGGGGCTTCTACGAAGCACTGAAAGCAGTGTATGGCCCCAGGCACCTGGTACAAAGTCCCCTGCGAAGCGCAAATGGCCAGGCACTCCTCACAGATAATACCTCCATCTTGAACCGCTGGTCGGAATACTTTCAGAGCCTCTTCAGCGCTGAGCGCACTGTTCAAGAAGCAGTCGTCCTACAAATTCCACACCTCCCAGTAAAGGTTGAGTTGGACGAACCGCCCACCGCTGAAGAGACCCTCACAGCCATCCACCAGCTCAAGAGTGGCAAAGCAGCAGGCATCGATGGAATACCGCCAGAGATCTGGAAACATGGAGGCACAGCACTGCACAACAAGCTCCATGACCTCTTTCTCTGCTGCTGGGAGGAAGGAACACTACCAAAAGATCTCCGTGATGCAGTCGTTATCACCCTGTACAAGAACAAAGGCGAGAAGTCTGACTGTTCCAACTATCGGGGAATTACCCTGCTGTCCATTGCTGGGGAAAATCCTTGCAAGGCTGCTCCTGAATCTCCTGGTACCTGCCATCGCTGAAGACCAACTCCCAGAGGGCCAGTGTGGCTTCAGAGCAAACAGGAGCACCACCGATATGGTCTTTGTGCTGAGACAGCTACAGGAGAAGTGCCGCGAGCAGAACAAAGGTCTGTACGTAACATTTGTCGACCTAACAAAAGCGTTCGACACTGTGAGCAGGCAAGGCATGTGGCAGATCCTGGAGCGACTTGGCTGTCCCCCAAAGTTCCTCAACATGATTGTCCAGCTACACGAGGACCAGCAAGGCCAGGTCAGACTCAACTCAGCTGCCAGGTTGATTCTTAGAGTCCCTAGATCAGATCATATCACACCCCATCTGTCTGCCCTACACTGGTTACCTGTTACAGCTAGGATTCAGTACAAAATTTCATGCATGACTCACAGTTGTATTACCTGTTCCTGCCCACACTACCTTGCCTCTCTTCTCCAGCTGTATACGCCCTTGAGACAGAATTTGCGCTCTGCTGCCGACTCTCGAGTTTTACGTATCCCTCTTGTCAAAACAAAGTTGTTTGGTGAGAGGTCATTCAGATACCAGAGCCCAGTTGTTTGGAATGATCTCCCACGCGAACTGAGATACGTGGATTCGAGAGAGGCATTCAAGCGTGCCCTAAAGACCCATATGTTTTCTGTCAGCTACAAATGACTTTGTCACACACCTGTCATGTTAAAGTCATCTCTATCTATTTATAGAAGTAGTGTGTGTGGGGGTGTGTGTGTGAATGCCAGTATGAGTCCATGAGCGTAGCACTTTTGAATGGTGACTTTATAGCTTGTTTACAGAGTGCGTTGTATTTTGTTTTTGTACTTTTTGTAAATTCCATTTTTGTAATTAGTTATTTTTTGTACATTAGTTTTTGTTAAGCGCCTAGAGCTCTAATCTGAGGTTAGGCGCTATACAAGTACTCATTATTATTATTATTATTAACAATGACCTCTCGGAACCATTCCCTATTCTCAACGGCGTAAAGCAGGGCTGCGTGCTGGCACCGACCCTCTTCACCATCTTTTTTAGCATGATGTTGAAGCAGGCCACAGTGGACCTCGATGATGACGATGCAGTGTACATCAGGTATCGTCTCGATGGCAGCCTGTTCAACCTCAGACGACTGCAGGCCCACACGAAAACCCTAGACCAACTGATTCGTGAGCTGCTTTTTGCTGATGATGCTGCCCTCGTTGCACACACAGAGAGAGTCCTGCAGCGCATCACGTCTTGCTTCGCAGATGCTGCCCAGCTCTTTGGACTCGAGGTCAGTCTGAAAAAGACAGAGGTCCTCCATCAGCCGGCACCCAAGACAGTGTATCGCCCTCCTCACATCACCATTGGCGAGTCTGAACTAAAGTCAGTGCACCAGTTTACTTACCTTGGCTGCATTATCACGTCGGACGCCAAGCTGGACAAGGAGCTTGACAGCAGGCTGGCAAAAGCGAACAGCGCTTTCGGGCGACTTTTCAAGCGGGTGTGGCACAATCAACAGCTGAAAACAGGCACCACGATCAGCGTGTACAGAGCTGTGGTCCTCACCACCCTGCTGTATGGTTCCGAGTCTTGGGCCCTCTACCGCAGCCAACTACGACTCCTCGAACGCTTCCACCAGCGCTGCCTGCGTACCATCCTGGGCATTCACTGGAGTGACTATGTCACCAACGTCGAGGTCCTTGAACAGGCTGAAACTGTGAGCATCGAGGCTTTGCTGCTGCGGACACAGCTCCGCTGGGCGGGGCATGTCTCCAGGATGGAGGATCATCGCCTACCAAAGATCACCCTGTTCGGCGAGCTTGCTACTGGACACCGTGACAGAGGGGCACCAAAGAAGAGATACAAAGACTGTCTCAAGAAGTCACTTAGTGCCTGCCAAATCGACCACCACCAGTGGTCTTCGCTTGCTGCCGACCGTGACACCTGGCGCTCCACCATTTACAAGGCAGCTGTCTCCTTTGAGGACTCTCACAGAGCTAGCCTTAAGGACAAGCGGCTCAGGAGAAAAAACAGAGATGCCGCAGCTCAGAACCCTGGCCATACCTTCCCCTGCAGCCACTGCGGTCGAACCTGCCTGTCTCGGATTGGCCTCCGCAGCCACGAACAAGCCTGCAGACGTCGTGGGCAACTCCTATAAAATCTTCGTTCGCGAAGTCAAGCCAAGAGAGACAGTTTCCTGTTCGGAGTGATCCCTCTGCTCGTCATGTGCTGTGCCAACACCTATCTTGTGTACGCTGTGAGGAGGGCGAGGAGGCAGAGGCAAGAACTGCACATCAGAAACAACATGGAAGCTCACTGGAACCGCGAGCAGGTTAGAGATGTTATCAGTTCTGTTGCAAGTGAAAAATGAAATGCAAACCTTCAGGAAGGAAAGTGATTTCAGCCGCGAATCCGGTTGCGGCACGTCTCGAAAGAGTTAACGAACAGAGAAAAACGTAACGGCATTTCACTTCCAAGAACCCAGTGCGGAACAGGTCATCAGGCCGATGACGGCAATATGGCCTTTGCTTGCTACGAAAACTCCAGTTGGTTATTTGAAAATGGATGATAGCAGAAGATCAGTCAATGGATCTTTCGGACTAAAATACGTTTATTTTTCTAAGCCTTAGCTCATCAAGGGTCCCGCATCAATAGCTGCAAAAGTGTCGTATCGCTTTACGACACTTTTGCTGCTATTGATGCGGGGAAGTTGAATGAGTTCATTCGCACTACGTCAAAGGGGTACAGTGTGTGTGTTTTGGAAGGCTTTATGGTAGGCACATCACGATAAAATGTCAAACAGACGGGAACAATTCCATCGGTTGTGTTGTACGCGTGCATGCAGTTTTGAATTTGGCTTTCTTTGTATTAACCCTTATCATTCGGAATACACCTTCGTGTGAAATACGTTTGACTAAAAAAGTTTAAGGGTAGTGCCAGAATAGCTTGGCGCCTCTAGGCGCCAAGCTATTCTGGCACCGCCCTTGAACTAAAGCCATTGGTCTATATCGTTATATGTAAGTATTATAATGTAGCTTGCATATGGCAGTGTACAAATTTGAAGCGTTTAGCCTCAGTATGATAGGGGTTAGCCCATTTCAACTCTGACACACGAGCGCAGAAGATAGGCTGACCACAATTTATTTTACAATGGTGGTGCCACAAAGCTTGGCGCCTCTAACTTGTTTAAGTGATGAGCTATTTTGGCACAACCCTTGAACTGTCACGATCAATTTGTTTCCTGAACAGTAATTAAGCATTCAGGGAACAACTTCCAAGTTATGAAATTTGAAGTTAAGACTGTAACTTTAACCCCGTGGCTGGCAAGCGACGCAGACTGATTTTTGAAATCATTGCAAATTCAACGCCACAGATTCCAAGGCGTCCAAATTACATATATACAAAAGGGTTTCAGCTAGAGGCATAGATCCTCATGAGCCCCCGCAGTTGCGGAAGCTCATGAGAAGCTATGCCTCTTGCAGTTGAATCGTGTTTTGTTTTTCTCAGCATTGAAGGGGTTACTAATGTGTGTATTTTTTTCTGTCCTTAGACGCGACTAACACTGACACTAATTTCCATCGTGTTGTTGGCAATCGTGTGCCTCCTTCCGGCCGCCTCATTCGGGGGTTCTTTTTCCGGGTACTTCGGCTCTTCCTCCCCCTCCACTTTGGTACCAGTTTCAGGCCACTTTATAAATTTAAAATACAAGCGATCAAAATTTCCGAAACCTCAATAGCTGAACTGATCCTTCGCACCACGTGAATGTCCTGCGTTTGTCTTGTGCTGTGTTTGTGTTCAGAGTGAATGCGTGTGTCACGTGAGCGTGCGTGTTGGGTTCAGTTCGCGGCGCTTTGAGCCGATTTTCAGAATTGGGAAAAACACCTATAATAATAACCGGTATTATTATTATTATTATTATTATTATTATTATTATTATTATTGGTTAAACGATGTTTACCTGCTTTGCCACGTATCATGTTTGTTCGTCTGTGGGGCGACCAGATGGTCATCCAAATGTCAGAGGACCGTAATCACACACACACACACACACACACACACACACACACACACACACACACACACACACACACACACACACACGCATGCACGCACACTTCCCACTACTTACAAATACCAAGCTGAGCGAAACTGCATGACACGTTTTAAGCTATTGCGTATCAATCAGACGTGATATTTAGTTACAGTAAAACAACGAAGCCTGTATTTCTGAGAACTGCCATTTATTACTTGCCGTGTGACTCATAGTGACATAATGAAGAAGAAAAAACAGTGAGATTTCTGGAATACCATCACACAAATTTGCAGTCTGGTGCTAAAAGGAGTTCAAGACAGATTCACAATGTCTGCTTAGTGTTGTAGACCTCTGTTTCCAACTGCTCAAGACATTTATTGAAAAAAAATATAATCTTCGCCATACACTCGAACACTGGAGTGTCGACCAATAAGTGTTTCGCAGGTCGTCTTCATCTAGTCTTTCATTAATGTCCAACGGATATTTGTGTCCATCTGGGTATGTAGAGTATACGGACAATCAGTCATTCAATGTGTTTACAAATGAAGGCCTAGCCATGCTGAGCAACTCTTTACACGGTGAAGGACAATCTGTAGACAGCCCTGTTCCCGCCGCTCTGAGTGATTTATACCATGACTGGGACCCGGAGCCCGCACTGGTTGTTCTTCACAATGAATCCAATTTCACGCACAGTAACCTTTCTATGGTGCTGACTTCTGTGTCGACAACAGCCGATGAGGTAAGTAACCGCATCCCTACCCCTCTAGCTGGGGCATAGGTACAAATGAGATTCTGTCTCTTGCTGTTCATCTTTTCACTGAAATATCCCCTTCACTGTCGGGAAAAAAACTGAAAGTCACCCAACTGCAAGAGGAATAGATCCTTATGAGCCACCACATTTTCGGGGGCTCATGCGGATCTATCCCTCTTGCTGAATCACTTTGTATACATGTTCCTTGGGCGGCTAGGGATCTTTGAGATGGAATTCATCACGATCTTTTTTAATTTAAATTATAAAAAAAAATAAACACTTCTCCATCCTCTTACGGTTAAGAGGTTAGATGGGACATCCTAAGCTGAAAAATGTTCCACCCTTGGGTATAGTGTTTGCCGTGTACCGGCCGGGCGGTGCGGCGATGACAGGCGGCTATGTGAAGCGGATTTAGATTATTATTTTGAAAACATTATATATAATATATTGTTAATTCAACATCAAAGAGCTCCAGACGTTTAACAAGGCAGCGTGCATACGACCTGGTGTCATCACGAGCCATCGATATTCATCAACCCTCGAAACTGCGGGGGACTCATGAGGATCTATTTGTGTTGCAGTTGGAGCATGTTCACGCAAAGAGGTTAATTAAATGGTGTCAACAAGAATCGTAGAGCCTCATGAGTCCTCGCAACTATGTCTATGTCGCTTGCAGCCGGTGCGCGTTCATGTTTCTCGGCAGTAAAGGAGTTAATTAAGTGGTGTCAGCAAGTCATAAGATTTTCATGAGCCCCGCAACTGCGGAGGCTCATGAGGATCTATGTTTCTTGCAGCTGGAGCGTGTCGACGTTTTCTCGGCAGTTAAGGGGTTAATTGCAGCCTCGTTCTCTGTGGCAGCTGTCGTTCACGCTGGAACAGCACGTGACACCCGGGGTGTGCAGTCTGGGCCTCGACCTCAACGTCCTGAACCTCCTGGTGCTGACGGAGCGCGGCCTCAAGGAGTCCCCCTACGTCTACCTACGCGCTCTCTCCGTCACGGACTTCTCATGCTCGTCATCTTTTTGGTCGTCACCGACCTTCCACCCACAAGAAGCTACTTCATCAGCGTCGGCGGCCATTTTGGGGATTTCGAGGTCACCTACGGAGGCTATTTGTTTTAACCCGTGAACAGCATCTGCAACAACGCCATCACGTGGCTTGTGGTGACCTTGGCAATCGAGAGATATCTCTTCGTGAGGTACCCGCTGTGGGCGAGGGACATGTGCGGCCCCAGGAGCCCCAAGGTAAAGGTCGTGAGTTGCTGCTCATCATCACGGTGCTCACCCTGCCACGCTTCTTTTACTACCGAGTCGTCCCCGCTAGCAGCAATGGTGGAAAATTGCAAATGGCGCCAAGAGAGTTCCGGTATAGATGCAGCCACTTTCATAATAATTTTCCAACTGCGGAGGCTCATGAGGATCTGTGTTTCTTGCAGCTGGAGCGTGTCGACGTTTTCTCGGTAGTGAAGGGGTTAATTGCAGCCTCGTTCTCTGTGGCAGCTGTCGTTCACGCTGGAACAGCACGTGACACCGGTGGTGTGCATTCTGGGCCTCGTCCTCAACGTCCTGAACCTCCTGGTGCTGACGGAGCGCGGCCTCAAGGAGTCCCCCTACGTCTACCTGCGCGCCCTCTCCGTCACGGACTTCTTGTCGCTATTTATGACCTTCATCTTTTTGGTCATCACCGACCCGCCACCCACAGGAAGCTACTTCATCAGCGACGGCAGCCATCTCGGGGATTTCGTGGTCACCTACGTAGCCTACGTGTTTTACCCCGTGAGCAGTATCTGCAACAACGCCAGCACGTGGCTAGTGGTGACCTTGACACTCGAGAGGTGTCTTTTCGTGAGGTTACCGCTGTGGGCGAGGGACAAATGCGGCCCCAGAAGCGCCAAGGCCAAAGTTGTTTGTGTGCTGTTCGTCATCACGCTACTCGGCCTCCCGCGCTTCTTCTACTACCAGGTCGTCCCCGATAGTAGCAATGGGGGGAAATTGAACATGACGCCACGGGAGTTCAGGTATAGATGCAGCCACTTTCATAATTATTTTTCACTTCCAGCATGCGTACAATTGATCAGTTTCTTCAGATCAGCCTTCGATATAACAAACTGCCAGGTGACCCAAACTTTTCGGTGTCTCGGAATTATGTTGTATAAGCGACGTAATTAATTAACATAGAAGAAGCGTGGTCTGGACCTAGAATACATTTTTTTAAAAGCCTTGTTATTATACGCGATATTTGCTAAATATCCTACCTTGTTATTATTGAGGCCGGATGTATTTTGCTTGTTGAAAGCACGTACCATAAGCGTAGACAACACTTCAAACATCTCCAAGAGGCATAGATCCTCATGAGCCCGGAGGGCTCATGAGGATCTGTACCTCTTGGAGATGTTCCGAGTGTTACCTATGATTATGGTAAGAACTGGCTATCCGCAATGACTTTCCTTTCGTTCGTTGTTGACATTCGTTCGTCGTAAGCGTAACGTCTCAGGGCACTCTCACTGGCACGTGGGTATTTTTCGATCGACGCAGCTCAAACAGTGTGCACGCAGATAATAAGTTTCGTTCCCTCTAAATGTAATATATAGAGTGAAATGGTCATCATTTCTGATTTTAACTCGTTCAGTCCCGACACACCACAGCAAGATATAGACTGACCATGCTAGTTGAAGGGTGGTGCCAGGAGAAGCAATCCAGACCAAAAAGGTGACTGCCAAGCGTGTGAAATGCAAAGAAGTACCCAACGGAGAAAGAAACACGCTTAGAAAAAACGGTACAACACAATTTATTAATATTTCGGGTAAATACCCTTTGTCAAAATAGACAAACAAACAGAGACATTAGCCGCTACTTATCTTCATATGCAGAAGGAATGTGGCAACTCATATAGGCGCCAATCTATTCTGGCACCACCCTTGAACTAACACGGTCGATCTGTCTTGTTAATTGTAATGCAGTCCTCGGAGGACAACTCCAGTATTTGGAAATTTTGTACCTGGGACACAATGGGTTAAATTAACTTCTTTGATTTTGTTTTGTTTTACAGGTACAGCCAGGCAGGCCGGTACATACAGTGGGTGTACAGTTTCCTGTAGGGGCAGTGGGCAGATGTTCACATCTGCACGGGACATAGACGACCCCGCCCTCCACGAGTCGCCTGCTGCCTTGCAGGCCTGGCCGCTTGGCTGCGGAAAGGCTAAGGGAGGAAACCCCTGACATCAAAGCCCCCGTGTCTCCGGGGAAGGCTTTTGAGCCAGAGACTAGGACAAGGACAGTCTGATATAAAACCTACGACCCGAGGACCTCGATGCCATCGTCCCAGCTTGCTAGGCCATGGCAGATGAACCAAGGGTTTAAAGGGTGGGGCCAGTACTGCGCACACTGCACTCCACCAAAAAGCTCCACCGCGCAGGCTTTAGGAAACGTCCACGGACCATGACACTGACCATTCCAAGTCTTGTAGCGACGGGCGAGGGGCGAAACGGCAGGTGAAAGATGTCACTGGAAGCCGCAGTCTCAAACCTGCATGCAGGCGGTTCAGGATATTGGTCGCCTGATGTTGACATGGGGATGACAACATCACTCGGCACACCCTGAACGACCAAGCAGCCTTCTCTAGGGACAGCACTGCTTGCTCCACACGGAGAGGGGCCTAGAAAAGGTGGCCTAACCAAAGCTCGTCCCCTTGCAACCCCAGATGGCTAGCCGCGGTCAACGGGCATCTTCTCCTGCGGTCAAAAAACAAGAAAGAATAACGGATCCACTCTCATGACGACCACGACCGGACTCAACGTAGCATGTTGGAACGTCCGAACCATGCTCGACAAAGCAGACAGCGGACGCCCTGAACGTCGCTCTGCCCTCATTGCCCATGAATTGCGGAGGTTAAACATCGACATCGCCGCGCTCAGCGAAGTACGCCTTCCGGACGAAGGCAGTCTCCAAGAACTTGGTGCTGGGTACACCCTCTACTGGTCAGGCAGGCCTGCATCAGAAAGACGGCTTTCAGGCGTGGGTTTCATGGTCAAGACATCCATTGCGACTAAGCTGGAAAACCTACCAACGGGCCACTCAGACCGCATCATGTCCATGCGCCTCCCACTGAGACACCAGCAGCACGTCACCCTTCTCAGTGTGTACTCCCCAACCCTCCTGGCAGAGCCTGCTGAAAAGGACAAGTTTTACACTGACCTGCGCAGCCTCCTACAGAGTACCCCTGCAGACGACAAAGTCATCATCCTTGGCGACTTCAACGCCAGAGTGGGCCAGGACTCTGAAGCCTGGAAAGGAGTCCTCGGCAAGCATGGCGTGGGGAACTGCAATGACAATGGCCGCCTACTGTTGGAGTTCTGTGCGGAGCAGCAACTGGTCATCACCAACACTACTTTTCAGCAAAAGGACAGTCGAAAGACCACCTGGATGCATCCTCGCTCCAAACACTGGCACCTTATCGACTATGTCCTAGTGCGTCAGAGGGACCGCAGTGACGTCCTCCTCACCAGAGTGATGCCCAGCGCAGAGTGCCACACTGCAAACTCAGGCTCCACTTCAAGCCAAAACCCAAGAAATGGGGGCCCCCCAAGAAAAAGCTTGATGTTGCCAGCCTTCAGCGTGACGATGTGAAAGCTGCCTTTCAGACAGATTTACAGCGCAGGCTCAAAGACACAGCGGACCCAGTAGACTCCTCCCCTGAAACACTTTGGGAACAACTGAAAACTGCTATTGCAAAATCCTCTGCAGAAGTCTTGGGTTTCGCCAGAAAGAAGAACAAAGACTGGTTTGATGAAAACGATGTAGAGATCCAGGAACACCTAGCAAAAAAAAAGAGCCGCCCATCAGGCCCACCTAGCCCAGCCTTCCTGCCCTGTGAAGAAGTCTGCCTTCCGCCTCGTCTGCAGCAGTCTCCAGCGCAAGCTCAGAGATCTCCAGAATGAGTGGTGGACCAGACTTGCACAGAGGACCCAGCTTTGTGCTGACAATGGTGACTACAGGGGCTTCTACGAAGCACTGAAAGCAGTGTATGGCCCCAGGCACCTGGTACAAAGTCCCCTGCGAAGCGCAAATGGCCAGGCACTCCTCACAGATAATACCTCCATCTTGAACCGCTGGTCGGAATACTTTCAGAGCCTCTTCAGCGCTGAGCGCACTGTTCAAGAAGCAGTCGTCCTACAAATCCCACACCTCCCAGTAAAGGTTGAGTTGGACGAACCGCCCACCGCTGAAGAGACCCTCACAGCCATCCACCAGCTCAAGAGTGGCAAAGCAGCAGGCATCGATGGAATACCGCCAGAGATCTGGAAACATGGAGGCACAGCACTGCACAACAAGCTCCATGACCTCTTTCTCTGCTGCTGGGAGGAAGGAACACTACCAAAAGATCTCCGTGATGCAGTCGTTATCACCCTGTACGAGAACAAAGGCGAGAAGTCTGACTGTTCCAACTATCGGGGAATTACCCTGCTGTCCATTGCTGGGAAAATCCTTGCAAGGCTGCTCCTGAATCTCCTGGTACCTGCCATCGCTGAAGACCAACTCCCAGAGGGCCAGTGTGGCTTCAGAGCAAACAGGAGCACCACCGATATGGTCTTTGTGCTGAGACAGCTACAGGAGAAGTGCCGCGAGCAGAACAAAGGTCTGTACGTAACATTTGTCGACCTAACAAAAGCGTTCGACACTGTGAGCAGGCAAGGCATGTGGCAGATCCTGGAGCGACTTGGCTGTCCCCCAAAGTTCCTCAACATGATTGTCCAGCTACACGAGGACCAGCAAGGCCAGGTCAGACTCAACAATGACCTCTCGGAACCATTCCCTATTCTCAACGGCGTAAAGCAGGGCTGCGTGCTGGCACCGACCCTCTTCACCATCTTTTTTAGCATGATGTTGAAGCAGGCCACAGTGGACCTCGATGATGACGATGCAGTGTACATCAGGTATCGTCTCGATGGCAGCCTGTTCAACCTCAGACGACTGCAGGCCCACACGAAAACCCTAGACCAACTGATTCGTGAGCTGCTTTTTGCTGATGATGCTGCCCTCGTTGCACACACAGAGAGAGTCCTGCAGCGCATCACGTCTTGCTTCGCAGATGCTGCCCAGCTCTTTGGACTCGAGGTCAGTCTGAAAAAGACAGAGGTCCTCCATCAGCCGGCACCCAAGACAGTGTATCGCCCTCCTCACATCACCATTGGCGAGTCTGAACTAAAGTCAGTGCACCAGTTTACTTACCTTGGCTGCATTATCACGTCGGACGCCAAGCTGGACAAGGAGCTTGACAGCAGGCTGGCAAAAGCGAACAGCGCTTTCGGGCGACTTTTCAAGCGGGTGTGGCACAATCAACAGCTGAAAACAGGCACCACGATCAGCGTGTACAGAGCTGTGGTCCTCACCACCCTGCTGTATGGTTCCGAGTCCTGGGCCCTCTACCGCAGCCAACTACGACTCCTCGAACGCTTCCACCAGCGCTGCCTGCGTACCATCCTGGGCATTCACTGGAGTGACTATGTCACCAACGTCGAGGTCCTTGAACAGGCTGAAACTGTGAGCATCGAGGCTTTGCTGCTGCGGACACAGCTCCGCTGGGCGGGGCATGTCTCCAGGATGGAGGATCATCGCCTACCAAAGATCACCCTGTTCGGCGAGCTTGCTACTGGACACCGTGACAGAGGGGCACCAAAGAAGAGATACAAAGACTGTCTCAAGAAGTCACTTAGTGCCTGCCAAATCGACCACCACCAGTGGTCTTCGCTTGCTGCCGACCGTGACACCTGGCGCTCCACCATTTACAAGGCAGCTGTCTCCTTTGAGGACTCTCACAGAGCTAGCCTTAAGGACAAGCGGCTCAGGAGAAAAAACAGAGATGCCGCAGCTCAGAACCCTGGCCATACCTTCCCCTGCAGCCACTGCGGTCGAACCTGCCTGTCTCGGATTGGCCTCCGCAGCCACGAACAAGCCTGCAGACGTCGTGGGCAACTCCTATAAAATCTTCGTTCGCGAAGTCAAGCCAAGAGAGACAGTTTCCTGTTCGGAGTGATCCCTCTGCTCGTCATGTGCTGTGCCAACACCTATCTTGTGTACGCTGTGAGGAGGGCGAGGAGGCAGAGGCAAGAACTGCACATCAGAAACAACATGGAAGCTCACTGGAACCGCGAGCAGGTTAGAGATGTTATCAGTTCTGTTGCAAGTGAAAAATGAAATGCAAACCTTCAGGAAGGAAAGTGATTTCAGCCGCGAATCCGGTTGCGGCACGTCTCGAAAGAGTTAACGAACAGAGAAAAACGTAACGGCATTTCACTTCCAAGAACCCAGTGCGGAACAGGTCATCAGGCAGATGACGGCAATATGGCCTTTGCTTGCTACGAAAACTCCAGTTGGTTATTTGAAAATGGATGATAGCAGAAGATCAGTCAATGGATCTTTCGGACTAAAATACGTTTATTTTTCTAAGCCTTAGCTCATCAAGGGTCCCGCATCAATAGCTGCAAAAGTGTCGTATCGCTTTACGACACTTTTGCTGCTATTGATGCGGGGAAGTTGAATGAGTTCATTCGCACTACGTCAAAGGGGTACAGTGTGTGTGTTTTGGAAGGCTTTATGGTAGGCACATCACGATAAAATGTCAAACAGACGGGAACAATTCCATCGGTTGTGTTGTACGCGTGCATGCAGTTTTGAATTTGGCTTTCTTTGTATTAACCCTTATCATTCGGAATACACCTTCGTGTGAAATACGTTTGACTAAAAAAGTTTAAGGGTAGTGCCAGAATAGCTTGGCGCCTCTAGGCGCCAAGCTATTCTGGCACCGCCCTTGAACTAAAGCCATTGGTCTATATCGTTATATGTAAGTATTATAATGTAGCTTGCATATGGCAGTGTACAAATTTGAAGCGTTTAGCCTCAGTATGATAGGGGTTAGCCCATTTCAACTCTGACACACGAGCGCAGAAGATAGGCTGACCACAATTTATTTTACAATGGTGGTGCCACAAAGCTTGGCGCCTCTAACTTGTTTAAGTGATGAGCTATTTTGGCACAACCCTTGAACTGTCACGATCAATTTGTTTCCTGAACAGTAATTAAGCATTCAGGGAACAACTTCCAAGTTATGAAATTTGAAGTTAAGACTGTAACTTTAACCCCGTGGCTGGCAAGCGACGCAGACTGATTTTTGAAATCATTGCAAATTCAACGCCACAGATTCCAAGGCGTCCAAATTACATATATACAAAAGGGTTTCAGCTAGAGGCATAGATCCTCATGAGCCCCCGCAGTTGCGGAAGCTCATGAGAAGCTATGCCTCTTGCAGTTGAATCGTGTTTTGTTTTTCTCAGCATTGAAGGGGTTACTAATGTGTGTATTTTTTTCTGTCCTTAGACGCGACTAACACTGACACTAATTTCCATCGTGTTGTTGGCAATCGTGTGCCTCCTTCCGGCCGCCTCATTCGGGGGTTCTTTTTCCGGGTACTTCGGCTCTTCCTCCCCCTCCACTTTGGTACCAGTTTCAGGCCACTTTATAAATTTAAAATACAAGCGATCAAAATTTCCGAAACCTCAATAGCTGAACTGATCCTTCGCACCACGTGAATGTCCTGCGTTTGTCTTGTGCTGTGTTTGTGTTCAGAGTGAATGCGTGTGTCACGTGAGCGTGCGTGTTGGGTTCAGTTCGCGGCGCTTTGAGCCGATTTTCAGAATTGGGAAAAACACCTATAATAATAACCGGTATTATTATTATTATTATTATTATTATTATTATTATTATTATTATTATTATTATTATTGGTTAAACGATGTTTACCTGCTTTGCCACGTATCATGTTTGTTCGTCTGTGGGGCGACCAGATGGTCATCCAAATGTCAGAGGACCGTAATCACACACACACACACACACACACACACACACACACACACACACACACACACACACACACACACACACACACACACACACACACGCATGCACGCACACTTCCCACTACTTACAAATACCAAGCTGAGCGAAACTGCATGACACGTTTTAAGCTATTGCGTATCAATCAGGCGTGATATTTAGTTACAGTAAAACAACGAAGCCTGTATTTCTGAGAACTGCCATTTATTACTTGCCGTGTGACTCATAGTGACATAATGAAGAAGAAAAAACAGTGAGATTTCTGGAATACCATCACACAAATTTGCAGTCTGGTGCTAAAAGGAGTTCAAGACAGATTCACAATGTCTGCTTAGTGTTGTAGACCTCTGTTTACAACTGCTCAAGACATTTATTGAAAAAAAATATAATCTTCGCCATACACTCGAACACTGGAGTGTCGACCAATAAGTGTTTCGCAGGTCGTCTTCATCTAGTCTTTCATTAATGTCCAACGGATATTTGTGTCCATCTGGGTATGTAGAGTATACGGACAATCAGTCATTCAATGTGTTTACAAATGAAGGCCTAGCCATGCTGAGCAACTCTTTACACGGTGAAGGACAATCTGTAGACAGCCCTGTTCCCGCCGCTCTGAGTGATTTATACCATGACTGGGACCCGGAGCCCGCACTGGTTGTTCTTCACAATGAATCCAATTTCACGCACAGTAACCTTTCTATGGTGCTGACTTCTGTGTCGACAACAGCCGATGAGGTAAGTAACCGCATCCCTACCCCTCTAGCTGGGGCATAGGTACAAATGAGATTCTGTCTCTTGCTGTTCATCTTTTCACTGAAATATCCCCTTCACTGTCGGGAAAAAAACTGAAAGTCACCCAACTGCAAGAGGAATAGATCCTCATGAGCCACCACATTTTCGGGGGCTCATGCGGATCTATCCCTCTTGCTGAATCACTTTGTATACATGTTCCTTGGGCGGCTAGGGATCTTTGAGATGGAATTCATCACGATCTTTTTTAATTTAAATTATAAAAAAAAAATAAACACTTCTCCATCCTCTTACGGTTAAGAGGTTAGATGGGACATCCTAAGCTGAAAAATGTTCCACCCTTGGGTATAGTGTTTGCCGTGTACCGGCCGGGCGGTGCGGCGATGACAGGCGGCTATGTGAAGCGGATTTAGATTATTATTTTGAAAACATTATATATAATATATTGTTAATTCAACATCAAAGAGCTCCAGACGTTTAACAAGGCAGCGTGCATACGACCTGGTGTCATCACGAGCCATCGATATTCATCAACCCTCGAAACTGCGGGGGACTCATGAGGATCTATTTGTGTTGCAGTTGGAGCATGTTCACGCAAAGAGGTTAATTAAATGGTGTCAACAAGAATCGTAGAGCCTCATGAGTCCTCGCAACTATGTCTATGTCGCTTGCAGCCGGTGCGCGTTCATGTTTCTCGGCAGTAAAGGAGTTAATTAAGTGGTGTCAGCAAGTCATAAGATTTTCATGAGCCCCGCAACTGCGGAGGCTCATGAGGATCTATGTTTCTTGCAGCTGGAGCGTGTCGACGTTTTCTCGGCAGTTAAGGGGTTAATTGCAGCCTCGTTCTCTGTGGCAGCTGTCGTTCACGCTGGAACAGCACGTGACACCGGTGGTGTGCAGTCTGGGCCTCGTCCTCAACGTCCTGCACCTCCTGGTGCTGACGGAGCGCGGCCTCTAGGAGTCCCCCTACGTCTACCTGCGCGATCTCTCCGTCACGGACTTCTCGGCGCTACTCATGATCATCATCTTTTTGGTCATCACCGACCCGCCACCCACAGGAAGCTACCTCATCAGCGACGGCGGCCATCTTGGGGATTTCGGGGTCACCTACAGAGCCTACTTGTTTTACCTCGTGAACAGTATTTGCAACAACGCCAGCACGTGGCTGGTGGTGACCTTGACAATCAAGAGATATCTCTTCGTGCGGTACCCGCTGTGGGCGAGGGACAAGTGCGTCCCCAGAAGCGCCAAGGAGAAGGTCGTAAGTGTGCTGGTCATCATCACGGTGCTCAGCCTGCCACGCCTGAACTCTCATGGAGCCATCTGCAATCTCAAGGAGTCCCCCTACGTCTACCTGCGCGCTCTCTCCGTCACGGACTTTACGGCGCTACTAATGATCATCATCTATTTGGTCGTCACCGACCTGCCATCCACAGGAAGCTAATTCATCAGCGACGGCGGCCATCTTGGGGATTTCGGGGTCACCTACGTAGCCTACGTGTTTTACCCCGTGAACAGCATCTGCAACAACGCCAGCACGCGGCTGGTGGTGACCTTGACAATCGAGAGATATCTCTTCGTGAGGTACCGGCTGTGGGCGAGGGACGAGTGCGGTCCCAGAAGCGCCAAGGTGAAGGTCGTGAGTGTGCTGCTCATTATCACGGTGCTCAGTCTGCCGCTCTTCTTCTACTACTGAGTCGTCCCCGATAGCAGCAATGGTGGGAAATTGCAGATGGCGCCAAGAGAGTTCAGGTATAGATGCAGCCACTTTCATAATTATTTTCCAAATGCGGAGGCTCATGAGGATCTATGCCTCTTGCAGCTGGAGCGTGTCGACGTTTCCTCGGCAGTGAAGGGGTTACTTGCAGCCTCGTTCTCTGTGGCAGCTGTCGTTCACGCTGGAACAGCACGTGACACCCGGGGTGTGCAGTCTGGGCCTCGACCTCAACGTCCTGAACCTCCTGGTGCTGACGGAGCGCGGCCTCAAGGAGTCCCCCTACGTCTACCTACGCGCTCTCTCCGTCACGGACTTCTCATGCTCGTCATCTTTTTGGTCGTCACCGACCTTCCACCCACAAGAAGCTACTTCATCAGCGTCGGCGGCCATTTTGGGGATTTCGAGGTCACCTACGGAGGCTATTTGTTTTAACCCGTGAACAGCATCTGCAACAACGCCATCACGTGGCTTGTGGTGACCTTGGCAATCGAGAGATATCTCTTCGTGAGGTACCCGCTGTGGGCGAGGGACATGTGCGGCCCCAGGAGCCCCAAGGTAAAGGTCGTGAGTTGCTGCTCATCATCACGGTGCTCACCCTGCCACGCTTCTTTTACTACCGAGTCGTCCCCGCTAGCAGCAATGTGGAAAATTGCAAATGGCGCCAAGAGAGTTCCGGTATAGATGCAGCCACTTTCATAATAATTTTCCAACTGCGGAGGCTCATGAGGATCTATGTTTCTTGCAGCTGGAGCGTGTCGACGTTTTCTCGGCAGTGAAGGGGTTAATTGCAGCCTCGTTCTCTGTGGCAGCTGTCGTTCACGCTGGAACAGCACGTGACACCGGTGGTGTGCATTCTGGGCCTCGTCCTCAACGTCCTGAACCTCCTGGTGCTGACGGAGCGCGGCCTCAAGGAGTCCCCCTACGTCTACCTGCGCGCCCTCTCCGTCACGGACTTCTTGTCGCTATTTATGACCTTCATCTTTTTGGTCATCACCGACCCGCCACCCACAGGAAGCTACTTCATCAGCGACGGCAGCCATCTCGGGGATTTCGTGGTCACCTACGTAGCCTACGTGTTTTACCCCGTGAGCAGTATCTGCAACAACGCCAGCACGTGGCTAGTGGTGACCTTGACACTCGAGAGGTGTCTTTTCGTGAGGTTACCGCTGTGGGCGAGGGACAAATGCGGCCCCAGAAGCGCCAAGGCCAAAGTTGTTTGTGTGCTGTTCGTCATCACGCTACTCGGCCTCCCGCGCTTCTTCTACTACCAGGTCGTCCCCGATAGTAGCAATGGGGGGAAATTGAACATGACGCCACGGGAGTTCAGGTATAGATGCAGCCACTTTCATAATTATTTTTCACTTCCAGCATGCGTACAATTGATCAGTTTCTTCAGATCAGCCTTCGATATAACAAACTGCCAGGTGACCCAAACTTTTCGGTATCTCGGAATTATGTTGTATAAGCGACGTAATTAATTAACATAGAAGAAGCGTGGTCTGGACCTAGAATACATTTTTTTAAAAGCCTTGTTATTATACGCGATATTTGCTAAATATCCTACCTTGTTATTATTGAGGCCGGATGTATTTTGCTTGTTGAAAGCACGTACCATAAGCGTAGACAACACTTCAAACATCTCCAAGAGGCATAGATCCTCATGAGCCCGGAGGGCTCATGAGGATCTGTACCTCTTGGAGATGTTCCGAGTGTTACCTATGATTATGGTAAGAACTGGCTATCCGCAATGACTTTCCTTTCGTTCGTTGTTGACATTCGTTCGTCGTAAGCGTAACGTCTCAGGGCACTCTCACTGGCACGTGGGTATTTTTCGATCGACGCAGCTCAAACAGTGTGCACGCAGATAATAATTTTCGTTCCCTCTAAATGTAATATATAGAGTGAAATGGTCATCGTTTCTGATTTTAACTCGTTCAGTCCCGACACACCACAGCAAGATATAGACTGACCATGCTAGTTCAAGGGGGGTGCCAGGAGAAGCAATCCAGACCAAAAAGGTGACTGCCAAGCGTGTGAAATGCAAAGAAGTACCCAACGGAGAAAGAAACACGCTTAGAAAAAACGGTACAACACAATTTATTAATATTTCTGGTAAATACCCTTTGTCAAAATAGACAAACAAACAGAGACATTAGCCGCTACTTATCTTCATATGCAGAAGGAATGTGGCAACTCATATAGGCGCCAATCTATTCTGGCACCACCCTTGAACTAACACGGTCGATCTGTCTTGTTAATTGTAATGCAGTCCTCGGAGGACAACTCCAGTATTTGGAAATTTTGTACCTGGGACACAATGGGTTAAATTAACTTCTTTGATTTTGTTTTGTTTTACAGGTACAGCCAGGCAGGCCGGTACACACAGTGGGTGTACAGTTTCCTGTAGGGGCAGTGGGCAGATGTTCACATCTGCACGGGACATAGACGACCCCGCCCTCCACGAGTCGCCTGCTGCCTTGCAGGCCTGGCCGCTTGGCTGCGGAAAGGCTAAGGGAGGAAACCCCTGACATCAAAGCCCCCGTGTCTCCGGGGAAGGCTTTTGAGCCAGAGACTAGGACAAGGACAGTCTGATATAAAACCTACGACCCGAGGACCTCGATGCCATCGTCCCAGCTTGCTAGGCCATGGCAGATGAACCAAGGGTTTAAAGGGTGGGGCCAGTACTGCGCACACTGCACTCCACCAAAAAGCTCCACCGCGCAGGCTTTAGGAAACGTCCACGGACCATGACACTGACCATTCCAAGTCCTGTAGCGACGGGCGAGGGGCGAAACGGCAGGTGAAAGATGTCACTGGAAGCCGCAGTCTCAAACCTGCATGCAGGCGGTTCAGGATATTGGTCGCCTGATGTTGACATGGGGATGACAACATCACTCGGCACACCCTGAACGACCAAGCAGCCTTCTCTAGGGACAGCACTGCTTGCTCCACACGGAGAGGGGCCTAGAAAAGGTGGCCTAACCAAAGCTCGTCCCCTTGCAACCCCAGATGGCTAGCCGCGGTCAACGGGCATCTTCTCCTGCGGTCAAAAAACAAGAAAGAATAACGGATCCACTCTCATGACGACCACGACCGGACTCAACGTAGCATGTTGGAACGTCCGAACCATGCTCGACAAAGCAGACAGCGGACGCCCTGAACGTCGCTCTGCCCTCATTGCCCATGAATTGCGGAGGTTAAACAGCGACATCGCCGCGCTCAGCGAAGTACGCCTTCCGGACGAAGGCAGTCTCCAAGAACTTGGTGCTGGGTACACCCTCTACTGGTCAGGCAGGCCTGCATCAGAAAGACGGCTTTCAGGCGTGGGTTTCATGGTCAAGACATCCATTGCGACTAAGCTGGAAAACCTACCAACGGGCCACTCAGACCGCATCATGTCCATGCGCCTCCCACTGAGACACCAGCAGCACGTCACCCTTCTCAGTGTGTACTCCCCAACCCTCCTGGCAGAGCCTGCTGAAAAGGACAAGTTTTACACTGACCTGCGCAGCCTCCTACAGAGTACCCCTGCAGACGACAAAGTCATCATCCTTGGCGACTTCAACGCCAGAGTGGGCCAGGACTCTGAAGCCTGGAAAGGAGTCCTCGGCAAGCATGGCGTGGGGAACTGCAATGACAATGGCCGCCTACTGTTGGAGTTCTGTGCGGAGCAGCAACTGGTCATCACCAACACTACTTTTCAGCAAAAGGACAGTCGAAAGACCACCTGGATGCATCCTCGCTCCAAACACTGGCACCTTATCGACTATGTCCTAGTGCGTCAGAGGGACCGCAGTGACGTCCTCCTCACCAGAGTGATGCCCAGCGCAGAGTGCCACACTGACCACCGCCTTGTCCGCTGCAAACTCAGGCTCCACTTCAAGCCAAAACCCAAGAAATGGGGGCCCCCCAAGAAAAAGCTTGATGTTGCCAGCCTTCAGCGTGACGATGTGAAAGCTGCCTTTCAGACAGATTTACAGCGCAGGCTCAAAGACACAGCGGACCCAGTAGACTCCTCCCCTGAAACACTTTGGGAACAACTGAAAACTGCTATTGCAAAATCCTCTGCAGAAGTCTTGGGTTTCGCCAGAAAGAAGAACAAAGACTGGTTTGATGAAAACGATGTAGAGATCCAGGAACACCTAGCAAAAAAAAAGAGCCGCCCATCAGGCCCACCTAGCCCAGCCTTCCTGCCCTGTGAAGAAGTCTGCCTTCCGCCTCGTCTGCAGCAGTCTCCAGCGCAAGCTCAGAGATCTCCAGAATGAGTGGTGGACCAGACTTGCACAGAGGACCCAGCTTTATGCTGACAATGGTGACTACAGGGGCTTCTACGAAGCACTGAAAGCAGTGTATGGCCCCAGGCACCTGGTACAAAGTCCCCTGCGAAGCGCAAATGGCCAGGCACTCCTCACAGATAATACCTCCATCTTGAACCGCTGGTCGGAATACTTTCAGAGCCTCTTCAGCGCTGAGCGCACTGTTCAAGAAGCAGTCGTCCTACAAATTCCACACCTCCCAGTAAAGGTTGAGTTGGACGAACCGCCCACCGCTGAAGAGACCCTCACAGCCATCCACCAGCTCAAGAGTGGCAAAGCAGCAGGCATCGATGGAATACCGCCAGAGATCTGGAAACATGGAGGCACAGCACTGCACAACAAGCTCCATGACCTCTTTCTCTGCTGCTGGGAGGAAGGAACACTACCAAAAGATCTCCGTGATGCAGTCGTTATCACCCTGTACAAGAACAAAGGCGAGAAGTCTGACTGTTCCAACTATCGGGGAATTACCCTGCTGTCCATTGCTGGGGAAAATCCTTGCAAGGCTGCTCCTGAATCTCCTGGTACCTGCCATCGCTGAAGACCAACTCCCAGAGGGCCAGTGTGGCTTCAGAGCAAACAGGAGCACCACCGATATGGTCTTTGTGCTGAGACAGCTACAGGAGAAGTGCCGCGAGCAGAACAAAGGTCTGTACGTAAAATTTGTCGACCTAACAAAAGCGTTCGACACTGTGAGCAGGCAAGGCATGTGGCAGATCCTGGAGCGACTTGGCTGTCCCCCAAAGTTCCTCAACATGATTGTCCAGCTACACGAGGACCAGCAAGGCCAGGTCAGACTCAACTCAGCTGCCAGGTTGATTCTTAGAGTCCCTAGATCAGATCATATCACACCCCATCTGTCTGCCCTACACTGGTTACCTGTTACAGCTAGGATTCAGTACAAAATTTCATGCATGACTCACAGTTGTATTACCTGTTCCTGCCCACACTACCTTGCCTCTCTTCTCCAGCTGTATACGCCCTTGAGACAGAATTTGCGCTCTGCCGCCGACTCTCGAGTTTTACGTATCCCTCTTGTCAAAACAAAGTTGTTTGGTGAGAGGTCATTCAGATACCAGAGCCCAGTTGTTTGGAATGATCTCCCACGCGAACTGAGATACGTGGATTCGAGAGAGGCATTCAAGCGTGCCCTAAAGACCCATATGTTTTCTATCAGCTACAAATGACTTTGTCACACACCTGTCATGTTAAAGTCATCTCTATCTATTTATAGAAGTAGGTGTGTGGGGGTGTGTGTGTGAATGCCAGTATGAGTCCATGAGCGTAGCACTTTTGAATGGTGACTTTATAGCTTGTTTACAGAGTGCGTTGTATTTTGTTTTTGTACTTTTTGTAAATTCCATTTTTGTAATTAGTTATTTTTTGTACATTAGTTTTTGTTAAGCGCCTAGAGCTCTAATCTGAGGTTAGGCGCTATACAAGTACTCATTATTATTATTATTATTAACAATGACCTCTCGGAACCATTCCCTATTCTCAACGGCGTAAAGCAGGGCTGCGTGCTGGCACCGACCCTCTTCACCATCTTTTTTAGCATGATGTTGAAGCAGGCCACAGTGGACCTCGATGATGACGATGCAGTGTACATCAGGTATCGTCTCGATGGCAGCCTGTTCAACCTCAGAAGACTGCAGGCCCACACGAAAACCCTAGACCAACTGATTCGTGAGCTGCTTTTTGCTGATGATGCTGCCCTCGTTGCACACACAGAGAGAGTCCTGCAGCGCATCACGTCTTGCTTCGCAGATGCTGCCCAGCTCTTTGGACTCGAGGTCAGTCTGAAAAAGACAGAGGTCCTCCATCAGCCGGCACCCAAGACAGTGTATCGCCCTCCTCACATCACCATTGGCGAGTCTGAACTAAAGTCAGTGCACCAGTTTACTTACCTTGGCTGCATTATCACGTCGGACGCCAAGCTGGACAAGGAGCTTGACAGCAGGCTGGCAAAAGCGAACAGCGCTTTCGGGCGACTTTTCAAGCGGGTGTGGCACAATCAACAGCTGAAAACAGGCACCACGATCAGCGTGTACAGAGCTGTGGTCCTCACCACCCTGCTGTATGGTTCCGAGTCCTGGGCCCTCTACCGCAGCCAACTACGACTCCTCGAACGCTTCCACCAGCGCTGCCTGCGTACCATCCTGGGCATTCACTGGAGTGACTATGTCACCAACGTCGAGGTCCTTGAACAGGCTGAAACTGTGAGCATCGAGGCTTTGCTGCTGCGGACACAGCTCCGCTGGGCGGGGCATGTCTCCAGGATGGAGGATCATCGCCTACCAAAGATCACCCTGTTCGGCGAGCTTGCTACTGGACACCGTGACAGAGGGGCACCAAAGAAGAGATACAAAGACTGTCTCAAGAAGTCACTTAGTGCCTGCCAAATTGACCACCACCAGTGGTCTTCGCTTGCTGCCGACCGTGACACCTGGCGCTCCACCATTTACAAGGCAGCTGTCTCCTTTGAGGACTCTCACAGAGCTAGCCTTAAGGACAAGCGGCTCAGGAGAAAAAACAGAGATGCCGCAGCTCAGAACCCTGGCCATACCTTCCCCTGCAGCCACTGCGGTCGAACCTGCCTGTCTCGGATTGGCCTCCGCAGCCACGAACAAGCCTGCAGACGTCGTGGGCAACTCCTATAAAATCTTCGTTCGCGAAGTCAAGCCAAGAGAGACAGTTTCCTGTTCGGAGTGATCCCTCTGCTCGTCATGTGCTGTGCCAACACCTACCTTGTGTACGCTGTGAGGAGGGCGAGGAGGCAGAGGCAAGAACTGCACATCAGAAACAACATGGAAGCTCACTGGAACCGCGAGCAGGTTAGAGATGTTATCAGTTCTGTTGCAAGTGAAAAATGAAATGCAAACCTTCAGGAAGGAAAGTGATTTCAGCCGCGAATCCGGTTGCGGCACGTCTCGAAAGAGTTAACGAACAGAGAAAAACGTAACGGCATTTCACTTCCAAGAACCCAGTGCGGAACAGGTCATCAGGCCGATGACGGCAATATGGCCTTTGCTTGCTACGAAAACTCCAGTTGGTTATTTGAAAATGGATGATAGCAGAAGATCAGTCAAGGGATCTTTCGGACTAAAATACGTTTATTTTTCTAAGCCTTAGCTCATCAAGGGTCCCGCATCAATAGCTGCAAAAGTGTCGTATCGCTTTACGACACTTTTGCTGCTATTGATGCGGGGAAGTTGAATGAGTTCATTCGCACTACGTCAAAGGGGTACAGTGTGTGTGTTTTGGAAGGCTTTATGGTAGGCACATCACGATAAAATGTCAAACAGACGGGAACAATTCCATCGGTTGTGTTGTACGCGTGCATGCAGTTTTGAATTTGGCTTTCTTTGTATTAACCCTTATCATTCGGAATACACCTTCGTGTGAAATACGTTTGACTAAAAAAGTTCAAGGGTAGTGCCAGAATAGCTTGGCGCCTCTAGGCGCCAAGCTATTCTGGCACCGCCCTTGAACTAAAGCCATTGGTCTATATCGTTATATGTAAGTATTATAATGTAGCTTGCATATGGCAGTGTACAAATTTGAAGCGTTTAGCCTCAGTATGATAGGGGTTAACCCATTTCAACTCTGACACACGAGCGCAGAAGATAGGCTGACCACAATTTATTTTACAATGGTGGTGCCACAAAGCTTGGCGCCTCTAACTTGTTTAAGTGATGAGCTATTTTGGCACAACCCTTGAACTGTCACGATCAATTTGTTTCCTGAACAGTAATTAAGCATTCAGGGAACAACTTCCAAGTTATGAAATTTGAAGTTAAGACTGTAACTTTAACCCCGTGGCTGGCAAGCGACGCAGACTGATTTTTGAAATCATTGCAAATTCAACGCCACAGATTCCAAGGCGTCCAAATTACATATATACAAAAGGGTTTCAGCTAGAGGCATAGATCCTCATGAGCCCCCGCAGTTGCGGAAGCTCATGAGAAGCTATGCCTCTTGCAGTTGAATCGTGTTTTGTTTTTCTCAGCATTGAAGGGGTTACTAATGTGTGTATTTTTTTTCTGTCCTTAGACGCGACTAACACTGACACTAATTTCCATCGTGTTGTTGGCAATCGTGTGCCTCCTTCCGGCCGCCTCATTCGGGGGTTCTTTTTCCGGGTACTTCGGCTCTTCCTGATGAAGTAGCTTCCTGTGGGTGGCGGGTCGGTAACGACCAAAAAGAAGAAGATCATGAGAAGTTCGTGACGGAGAGAGCGCGCAGGTTACGTAGGTTCCGTAGGTGACCCCGAAATCCCCAAAGAGGCTGATGAAGTAGCTTACTGTGGGTTGCGGGTCGGTGATGACCAAAAAGATGATGATCATGAGTAGTGCCGATAAGTCCGTGACGGAGAGAGCGCGCAGGTAGACGTAGGGGGACTCCTTGAGGCCGCGCTCCGTCAGAGCCAGGAGGTTCAGGACGTTGAGGACGAGGCCCAGACTGAACACCACGGGTGTCACGTGCTGTTCCAGCGTGAACGACAGCTGCCACAGAGAACGAGGCTGCAATTAACCCCTTCACTGCCGAGAAAACGTCGACATGGTCCAGTTGCAACAGGCATAGATCCTCATGATCCGCCGCAGTTGGAAAATGATTATGAAAGTGGCTGTATCTATACCTGGATTCTCTTGGCGCCATCTGCAATCTCCCACCGCGTGTACCTCACGAAGAGATATCTGTCGATTGTCGATTCTGTTTATACCTAACGTAGAGCAGACAATATGCTACGAGGAACCTCTACGTCTACATTATTTAAGGCGCAGGAGGAGCTAACTGCCTATTGCTGAGCAAGGGTTACTCATACTTAACCCTTTTCATCCCGATACACGATCATTTGTTAAGATAAATTTTACTGATAGTTCAAGGGTGGTGCCAGCTTTTCGAGCACCACTCTTGAACTAACATGGTTGATCTAGCTCCTAATATGTAATGTAGTCTTCATAGTACAATAAGCAAATGTTACAAAATCAGCCTCAGGGTGTAATGGGTTAAAGGCATTTATGACCCTGAGACGGTCGTCTGCCGCCTGTTGCGGCGTGAAACTTTTCCAAGCCAGCAACTGCCAATCAACTAACCCTCTGTACTGCTGCGAGATTTTTGTGTGGGGGTGAAAACAGCTAGAAACAAAGCCCTTATGTCTATGTCAGGCAGGTACTAGCTGCTTAAAAACACGTGCAAGTCGACCCTGGTGTACATCGGCTTTCACTGTGCCAAGAAAGACTTGTGTGTATATATATATATATATATATATATATATATATATATATATATATATATATATATATATATATATATATATATATATATATAAGAATATATAAGATCTAAAACTTCTCAGCGGCTATCTCAGTGGAGGATGTCAATGGTCATCAGATCTGCACGGTGACTATTTACATCAAGTGTGTTGGTTTGTGATTTTGGACCTTACGGCCTGGAGCCGTAAGGTTCAAAATCACAGATCAGCACACATTTAACTGTAATGCCCCAGGCTTTAACCGATGTTAAGGCGATGTTATTATCCTTGCTCCACCATTCTCTTCACGGCAAACGCGAAGTCGTACGCATTGCAACCTGTATACCGTTTGCGGGGGTAACTCCCCAGATAGACCTGCTCGGGGAGTGCGCAACAAGTACACTTCTATTCAAATGAGATGCTAAGCATCTCATTTGAATAGAAGTGTACTTGTGGCGCACCGCCGAGTGAGTCCGTCTACGTGGGGAGTGCATTTGTACTCCCGCAAAGGGTACAGGAAGGCACGATCATTTTCTCGTGGATGTTTTAGTGGAGCTTGTGACATCTTGCACGCAGCGCTGATATGAATTGATTGTGCTTCGCATTGTGTGCATGCCTGTAACTTTGGTCCTTACGACCTACAGCCGTAAGGTCCCAAATCACAGACCAACACACTTTTTGCGAAGCAAGCAAAAGCGTGTGTTTTTGTCTTTTCTGACTGTTTTTAAATGTCACGTATTTATGGCTGTCGGCATTATTACGTTACGATTAGATCAAAAACTGCGTACACGATAATAATTATCTTCAGGCAATTTTCCCCACACTCTTTGTGTCTTCTCTTCAGAACAGTTGACACATTATTTTTCTTGTCAGCCGTCAGCACAAACAAAAAGGTCGTCGGCTAGACCAGACAGCTTGACCCTTTCACCGCCAGTGGAAGCAGATCATGTTTCTGAAATCTTGCGTTAATTCATCGCCAAAGAGCCCCTGCCGTCCAGCAAGAGGCATAGATCCTCATGAGCCCCGCAACTGCGGGGGCTCATGAGGGTCTACTATGTCTCTTGCATTTTTGAAATCGTGTTGACGTTTTCTCTCAGTCCGAGGGTTAAACAAAAAGTTGCAAAATCACGTGAGACATAGTTTGCCTCAGATGTGGCTTCTCGTCAATACATATATTTGTTTGTAAGCTGGTACGGCCTCAAACTAGGCTGTAAGATTTAAAAGCGCTGGATTGTTGGTTAACCCCTTCACTGAAAATAGTAAATGCGATCCAACTGCAAGAGACAACTCTTTCACTGCCAGAGGACGCAGAGCACGCTCTGAAATCTCCGCATAATTCAACGCCCCCGAACCCTGGCTATAGCCGTCCGATAAACATGGGCACAAGGCGGTGTCAGCAAGAGGCGTAGATCCTCATGAGCCCCCCGCAAGGTGCGGGGCGTAAAGCAATCTATACTCGCTCACTCGTACTCGCAAGGTGCGGGGCGTAAAGCAATCTATACTCGCTCACTCGTACTCGCAAGGTGCGGGGCGTAAAGCAATCTATACTCGTCCGCTCGCAGCACTAACTCGCTCACTCGTACCCGCAAGGTGCGGGGCGTAAAGCAATCTATACTCGCTCACTCGTACTCGCAAGGTGCGGGGCGTAAAGCAATCTATACTCGCTCACTCGTACTCGCAAGGTGCGGGGCGTAAAGCAATCTATACTCGCTCACTCGTACTCGCAAGGTGCGGGGCGTAAAGCAATCTATACTCGCTCACTCGTACTCGCAAGGTGCGGGGCGTAAAGCAATCTATACTCGCTCACTCGTACTCGCAAGGTGCGGGGCGTAGAGCAATCTATACTCGCTCACTCGTACTCGCAAGGTGCGGGGCGTAGAGCAATCTATACTCGCTCACTCGTACTCGCAAGGTGCGGGGCGTAGAGCAATCTATACTCGCTCACTCGTACTCGCAAGGTGCGGGGCGTAAAGCAATCTATACTCGCTCACTCGTACTCGCAAGGTGCGGGGCGTAAAGCAATCTATACTCGCTCACTCGTACTCGCAAGGTGCGGGGCGTAAAGCAATCTATACTCGCTCACTCGTACCCGCAAGGTGCGGGGCGTAAAGCAATCTATACTCGCTCACTCGTACCCGCAAGGTGCGGGGCGTAAAGCAATCTATACTCGCTCACTCGTACCCGCAAGGTGCGGGGCGTAAAGCAATCTATACTCGCTCACTCGTACCCGCAAGGTGCGGGGCGTAAAGCAATCTATACTCGCTCACTCGTACCCGCAAGGTGCGGGGCGTAAAGCAATCTATACTCGCTCACTCGTACTCGCAAGGTGCGGGGCGTAAAGCAATCTATACTCGCTCACTCGTACTCGCAAGGTGCGGGGCGTAAAGCAATCTATACTCGCTCACTCGTACTCGCAAGGTGCGGGGCGTAAAGCAATCTATACTCGCTCACTCGTACTCGCAAGGTGCGGGGCGTAAAGCAATCTATACTCGCTCACTCGTACCCGCAAGGTGCGGGGCGTAAAGCAATCTATACTCGCTCACTCGTACCCGCAAGGTGCGGGGCGTAAAGCAATCTATACTCGCTCACTCGTACTCGCAAGGTGCGGGGCGTAAAGCAATCTATACTCGCTCACTCGTACCCGCAAGGTGCGGGGCGTAAAGCAATCTATACTCGCTCACTCGTACCCGCAAGGTGCGGGGCGTAAAGCAATCTATACTCGCTCACTCGTACTCGCAAGGTGCGGGGGCTCACGAGGATCTATGCCTCTTGCTGACACCTTTCTGTGTCCATGTTCCGTGAGATTCTGAGACTCCTAATTTGGGCGCTAAATTAACAAAGATTTCACAAACAGCATCTGCGTCCTCTGGCAGTTGGAAGTAAATTAATTGAGTGTTAACGCTGACACCACAAGTGTGATTGCAGACTACCCGCAGCAGCGGGATATTTAACTCATTCGAGACGTGCCGCCTCCAAATACGCGGCTTATGCCGCGTATTTGGAGGCGGCACGTCTCGAATGAGTTAAGGCAGGAGAGAGGGGGGGGGGGGGGGGGAGAGGAGAGATAGCTCTTGCATATGGATTACGACCTGAGCACTGATCAATTCAGGTGAACAGAAACTTTGCCACTTTAATTTGCCAGGACCTTTCAACGGGTATCCTTCAGAACAATTCAGTGGGGTTTTTTTTTTCTTTCTCCCCGAAGTGACAGCGAATGGCAGAAGTAGCGGGTTATATAATTCTAATCAGCTCGAGGTTGTCAGAGCTATCATGGCATCTCAGGGAAATTCGTCAACAATCTGAGTTTGAAGATTTTACAAGTTTCTGGTTATATTTTTACCGTGAAGCAAAGATCAACATCTGTACAATGTAGAGCTCACCAACTTAATTTTACCGCCTTTTGAATAATGAACAATCGGGCATCAAGTTGTAGAAACGCCTCATGACCTGAGGTCCACCTCGGAACAGATGGTCTTCAAAGCTAATGTGACCTTAGGGGAGAAGTTGAGTGTTGCTCGAATTCAAAAATCAAAAATCAATTTCAGGACATATGTTGGCTTGGATGCGAGGGGTGGGGGGGGGGGGGGGGGGGGGAGAGGGGGGTAAGGGGGAGAGGGATGCGGGGGGTCAGGAAGTGATGGTGTGCGTGTTGGGGGGGGGGGGGGAGTGGTGATTGTGAAGGTGGAGACTGGTGGCAGTTGGAGTTGGTGAACATACATTTAACCGATTGGCTATCCGGGTACCGGTTTTAGTCGCGACGATTCCTGCTGGAATCATCGCGACTAAAACCGCTACCGACAGCCAAAGGGTTAAAGAAGACAATACACACTTTGAAAAGAGCAGCACAAAACAGTTTACTAAATTTGTAGGTGTGTATTTGCGTGTTTGACTGCATTGAAACAGTTTCTTACCCTTTCTTAAAGCAGACAAACAAGCAAGAAGACAATTCGTCCGTTTTGGACACCACAGCAGGAATTTACTCGGCACTACTAGTTCAAAAGTAGTGCCAGATTAGTTTAGCTTCTTTCCAGATGCCAGGATAATCAGGTGCTATCCTTACGCTGTCAAGGCCGTTAAATCTATCACAGCAAGGGCACAAATGCTATGATAGGAATATCGTCCTAGTCTGCTACGTTATATGTGGTGTCCGTTTTACCAAAGATCCTGGCCGCTTTCCTCAGTAAGCAAAGGCCCTCGGGCAGATGTCGGCCACAGTGCGCCTGCGCACGACTGTGCGCGGGCCCACTGCAGCAGGCGTCTACCTGAGGGTCATTTGCTTACCTGGTGAGCCTGCACACGTGCGGGGGCCTACAGCGGCCAAGGTGGGCCCGAAGACAACTTTTTGTGCTTTCGTTATCGTTGATGTTGTTTGTGTGGTTTTTACCCTTTGAATTCTACTGACGATACCTTTCGGCGGAAAAGACGCTCAGTTAAGCGTCTTTTCCGCCAAGGGGTTAACTGATTCAGTCCCGACACACCACAGCAAGATATGGATTGACCATGATAGTTCAAGGGTGGTGCCAGAATAGCTTGGCGCCTATAGGCGCCAAGCTATTCTGCTACCACCCTTAAACTATCATGGTCGTCTGTCTCCTGAATTGTAATGCAATACTCAGATGACAACTCCAAAATGTGGGTATTTCGTACCAATGGGTTTTCAAAACACAATCTGCGACCAGTGGCAGGGAAAGGGTTAACAACTACAAGTGTAATATACTCATAACTTATATCTACAGCAATAACGTACAGCCACCGGTATAGCGTAATCGAACCAGGGTCACTTCGGCGTGAGTGCGATTGATCAAGGTCAACCGTGTGCGGAGGACATTTTGACTGCAAAGACTAACTGGCTGTTTTCGTAGCAACCTCTTCACTGCCGAGGAGCAACGTGAACATGATCCAGCTGACAGAGACATAGATCCTCTTGAGCCTTCGCGACTACCGGGGCTCACGAGGATCTATGCCTCTTGCTGAGACCAATTTGTGTCTATGTCTTGGACGGTGTTGGCTTTTGGTCGTTGAATGCACCCAGAGTTCAATTAAATAAATGTGTACGTACGGTGTACGTACAGGGAAAGGGGGTTAACCCTGTGGCTGTCGGTGGCGCATTTGGTCGAGAAAAATCCTCTCAACAACTAAACGCGCTGCCGACAACCGAATGGAGATAATATGCGTAATTGTCTTGATGGGAAGTATGATGGGACGATAATAATATGTTGTCTTGATGGGAAGTATGATGGGACGATAATAATATGTTGTCTTGATGGGAAGTATGATGGGACGATAATAATATGTTGTCTTGATGGGAAGTATGATGGGACGATAATAATATGTTGTCTTGATGGGAAGTATGATGGGACGATAATAATATGTTGTCTTGATGGGAAGTATGATGGGACGATAATAATATGTTGTCTTGATGGGAAGTATGAGGGACGATAATAATGTGTCTGATGGAAGTATGATGGACGATAATAATATGTTGTCTTGATGGGAAGTATGATGGGACGATAATAATATGTTGTCTTGATGGGAAGTATGATGGGACGATAATAATTATGTTGAGTGTTGCGCCATCTGCATTTAACTCATTCAGACCCACGGCCGTATTTCACAAAGTTTGGAGACGTCATCTAACGACTATGCATCAGTTGCAGGAGATGGATCGACCATGATAATTCATGGTCAGTGTCAGATTAGCTTTGCGCCGACACTACCCTTAAATTATCATGGTCGACCCATCTCCTGCTGTAGGGCGTGGGGGCTGAATGGCGGTCCGTGGCGCAGTGCTGAAGGCGCCTGCCACCAATGCTAAAGGTGTGAGGTTCGATACAGGGTTCCGGCGTCGGACGTTTCTCCTCTAGTAAGTGTCACCGTTAATTCGGGCGGACCATCGGGGGTTCTTTCTCCGGGTACTTCGGCTCTTCATCCCCCTCCACTTTGGTACCGGTTTCAGGCCACTTTATAAATTTCAAATACAAGCGATCAAAATTTCCGAAACCTCAATAGCTGAACTGATCCTTCGCACCACGTGAATGTCTTGCGTTTGTCTTGTGCTGTGTTTGTGTTCAGAGTGAATGCGTGTGTCACGTGAGCGTGCGTGTTGAGTTCAGTTTGCGGCGCTTTGAGCCGATTCGCAGAATTGGGAAAAACGCCTATAATAATAACCGGTATTATTATTATTATTATTATGGGTTAAGCGATGTTTACCTGCTTTGCCACGTATCATGTTTGTTCGTCTGTGGGGCGACCAGATGGTCATCCAATTGTCAGAGGACCGTAATCACACACACACACACACACACACACACACACACACACACACACACACACACACACACACACACACACACACACACACACACACACGCACGCACACTTTCCACCACTTACAAAAATTTCTGACTAATAATACAAATATCAAGGTTTATGACTAATCACGCTTCTCTCTCTCTCTCTCTCACCGCCCTCACCCCCCCCCCCCCCCCTCTCGCCGTTACACAATATATCCTTCTCTCCCTCTGTTCCTCCCTCATAATTATCTTTGAGTTGAGTCCTTTCTATTTATAGAAGGACTTTTTAGGACGGTTCGCGATGGGGCGAATTTAATAGCATGGTCCATGATGTCAAAGACGAGCAGGCCAATCCTCTGACAACTAAAGTAACAAGATATAAATTGCGTCATGTCTAGTTACGCTAACCTCGCTGCTGAACGTACTTTTTGCGCGATATGCCGTGTGTGTGTGTGTGTGTGTGTGTGTGTGTGTGTGTGTGTGTGTGTGTGTGTGTGTGTGTGTGTGTGTGTGTGTGTGTGTTTTACGTGGTAGTCGTAGTATGATACAATCACACCAGACGCACGCACTGTAAAAGAACTTCGCTCAGCTGCAACCCGTCACACGTGGCTTAATGTTGTAGACCACACTGGAGTAACAGTTCCAACAATGTTTTATTGCGGGGATACGATCTCCAAACAATGCATTCACAAATGCACCAACACTGATAACCCATCTCCTCTAAAATGCATCAACACTTTTGACGCCTCTCTCATACAATGTACACACATACTTCCTAACACGGGCTTTTATACTATTACAGATTTCCAGAACACTCCAGCAAATTCTCCCAACACAACCAATCAGAAATGAAAACGTAACCAACACTCATTAATATGACCAACACACCGACAGGTTAACGTCATATCTGAGGTCACTAGAAAGATGGTCGCGTCACGACAAAAATTGATCGCAATTCTCCGTGCAAAAGAAAATGAATCCTACTAAAAAGCTATGTAATTCTTAATATCTAAAATAACTCAAATGAATATCGGATCTTTCCTATGATTATACACGCATGCTCTCAAAGAACACAACAAAAGTAAAAGTGTTTATGTCGACACGAGAATCTCAGATATTTCTATACACACTTGAAACTAGGCGAAATACTTTATTCAAAGGGTGGCTAAGAGAAGCTCCGAGCATATTGTAATTGGATGTCTCATTGAAGAAATAAAAGAACGTTTATCGAAAGAGTCCGTAATTTTTTTTGTTTCATATTTACTTGAATTTTTTAATATAGCTAATTTGGATAAAGACAGTGGATGAGTTCGTTAGCCAGCTTTGTACCCTTTCAACCTCTTCAGTAAAACTTAATTAAACAGTAAACAAGATGGGATGAACCATAACCCACAAAGTGTCTTATAATAAATGAAAGCTGTCCTCGCTGTATATGGTCTCTACCTTTGTCTTTGACCTGTTTCTGATGTTGAAATAGCTGTATTGAAAAAAAAACTCGCAGATCTGCAAATGCGTCAGTGCATACGCGTCATAAGGGCGCAGTGCGTACGCGTCATTGGTTTGTCAAACGTCATTTGTCATGACATAATCATCTTTTTTTGTTTTTACGTAATTTTATATTTTACGTATTTTGAGTTTCACTTTCGCTTCAAGACTTGAGAAAATGGTGAGAAAACTAGCATTATAAGGTACAGTTTCAGTCATGCTGTAATTTGCGTGAAATCAGGTTGACTTTACTTAGCTACACGATATACTAAGTACAACTGCATGCTCTTCCGAAAGCGCGTCGATGTGTGTGCATGCGTGCGCGCGTGCTCTGATCATCTCCAAGAGGCAAAGATCCTCATGCGCCATGCGCGTAATAAGTTTGCATATGTATTCCGGAAAAGTGTCATTCCAGATTTTCAACATGGCCATACCCTTGTTTTACAGGAGATGCCTGGGGTGAGGAAGAATGTGTAACTTTTCAGGTTTATGATCGGTGAATAATGTTGGTTGGATGGAAGTATTAATTTTGTTTCGCGATCTGAAAGAAACAAAATTTCCATTCTCTACTTATTTTATTGAAAGACATAAAGAAAAAGATAGTCTATTAACTGTAACATAATTATTGTATTAAAACAGTTGCAGAGCTTTATATCATTCAGCAGCGCTGCTCACTACAGTATTTGATATGTCTTATATTGCATTTAATCTGCCGTGCATTTTTGCCATTTCAATACTCGCTCTTATAAGCTATATACTATACCAAATAAACATTTTTTTCAGTCAACAGAAACATGTTGCCATTGATATGTGTGTGTATGCTTGTGTGTGTGTGTGTGTGTGTGTGTGTGTGTGTGTGTGTGTGTGCGTCCGTGCATGCGTCGCATGTGAGTTTGCATGTGCGTATGTACATGTGACAAGTGGTTACTGAGTACGGGTGCGCGCGTGTGTTTGCGTGTGCCTGTCTGTCTGTCTGAGAGTCTAGTTAGAAACATACATAGTGATACTGAGGCACAAGGCAATCGGCCATCATGGTCAGTCACTAGTGAGATTTCCTTGGCAACGCGCGACTGCCAACAACCAACGAGTGCGCAATCGCCCCGGACAAACAGCTTGTACCATAAGCATAGACAACACTCCAAACATCTCCAAGAGGCATTGATCCTCATGAGCCCTCCGGGCTCATGAGGATCTTTGCCTCATGGAGATGTTCGGAGTGTTGTCTATGCGCATGGTACTAGATGTGGTTACCCACCCGTGACCGCACGTCTCGCACGTTCGTTGTTGGGAGTCGCTCGTTTCACTACGCGAAACTTCACTTGCCTCCTGTGCGTGTCTCGTGAACGTCCGTGCACAGAAAAGCACTAGGAACAGGATATGCAAGCTCCTTCCCAAATCGCCCTTTTCCCCAACCGAATCACCCCCCCCCCCCCTCACACACACACACACACACACATACACACTGCCCCCCCCCCCCCCCCCCCCACACACACACACACACACACGCATTCTCCTTCAGTGTTCCATTCCAGTAAGCAAGTCGCGGTCGGGCCGACGTTGGCCGCTGTCTCCAGTAAGCAAAGGACCTCGGGCCGACGTCGGCCGCAGTGGGCCCGCGCATGACTGTGCGCGGGCCCACTGCTGCCGATATCGGCCCTAGGGTCCTTTGATTACCTAGTGGGCCCGCACGCGGCTATGCGCGGACCTACAGCGGCCAACGTGTGCCCGAAGACCTTGTACGTTCTGGGATAATACGTCACGTTGGCCTGGATTTCTGTGTACCACCCACCCCCCCCCACCCACCCCCACCCCCTCTCTCGCCACGCGCATCTCCCACCCGTCTTCTCTTTCCTCCTCAACCCAATCCACTTCTCCCTGTCCAAACCCCCAGTCACGTCACCGTGCTCTGGTGTTCATTTAAAAACCACTAAACAACGTTTTTTTAAATTATTTTTTTTAAAATTATTATTATTTTATATTATTTATTTATTCATTTATTTATTTATTTATATTTTAAATTTACACAGTCGCTGATCCTATTCCATAAGTCCGTAAACTAACCTGGCACTGACCACCCTCAAACTGTCATGGCCGATACATCTTCCCCAGCTGGTGCACGGTCTTGATGAAGTGTAAATGACATTTCGTCGTAATCTCGCTCAAGATTGTTTGCATCTGCCTTTTATTTAATTTGAGAACTGTGACAAAGCGCACGCTGTAAACTGTACTTGGCTTTACCGGCATCTCAGAAGGAGCACAGGTAAGGGCCCCGAGTCACGGGTTTACGCTAATCGCCTGGATTACGCTACGTGTTGCAGGCAGCACTAAACATTTGTTGAGGCAAAGCAACGTCTGCATGCGTCATCGCGGATTCAGAATGGGGGACGACTCTTTCAATAGTTTTATTGGGATTGCCGAAACGTAAAATGTGTAATTGATGCCCACGACAGCCGTAAACTGTATCAGTTTCCCTCCACAGCTAGTGAACAGGCACACGTAGAACGCGCGTACCAAGCGCGCAAAAATTTATGGCCACGGATTAAATTTATTTTCAAGATTAGTTTCAAGTCTTCACGACTGGCATTATGCTATTGGAAAGGCATTCATAAATCATAATGCGAAATGCTGACTCTACACAAAAAGCGCTTTTAAAAAACAAAACATTTCATTACCACATAGCCTAGTTTGTTTTGAAGAGTTGCGAGCTGAAAAGTGTTCACAAAGGCAGAGTGCTAAGAGTGATGTCCCTTGTAAATGCAGACGACATGCCAGCTTTTGTTTCGAAGAATTGCTGTCTAGAATTGAAAGACATTTTCATGCATTTTGGCTTCTCTAATCATTTACGCAATAAGACAGGCGTTCGATGGGAGCCGTTAGGAAGGGCTCTTGCAATTTAACTGAAGATGTTTGGAAAGCTTCAACTTGAGCCCGTGGTTTTGTTCGCCTCGAAGCCAGAACTCAGTGACCTGTGCGTTGTAACTGTACGTACGGAGCGCAGTCTAGCCGGTTTTTCGACGACGCAACCGAGAATCTTGAAATGCAGGTAAAAACTGATGAAATAAAATATATCGCTGTCTACTATAACTTGTTTAGTTCCTCTGTCTCAGGCGGATTAACCGTCAAGATTTAGGTCACCTGCCCACTGTGCTAGTCTCTCCCTCCCTCTCTCTCTCTCTCTCTCTCTCTCTCTCTCTCTCTCTCTCTCTCTCTCTCTCTCTCTCTCTCTCTCTCTCTCTACGTTCAAGTTTATTTTCTCAATGTGTGTGTGTGTGTGTGTGTGTGTGTGTGTGTGTGTGTGTGTGTGTGTGTGTGTGTGTGTGTGTGTGTGTGTTGATAGAGCGTTCGATTAAGGTCCGAAAGGCCGCCGCTGGTTCGAATCCAGCTGGGGTCAAAATTTGTTCAGACCCTTTTCGGTGCCGCGTCTTTTCGGTGCCGTGTCTTTAAAATCACCTTCGTGGTGGAAAAAGACGTTAAGTCCTAAACGTTTAACTACCACCCCTCCCCCCCCCCTCTCTCTCTCTCTCTCTCTCTCTCTCTCTCTCTCTCTCTCTCTCTCTCTCTCTCTCTCTCTCTCTCTCTCTCTCTATTAGTGATGATAGTGTTGCATGCGATATGTTCGCTGATGATGCTGCGATACACACTCCCGATAAGGATTTGTCAGTAATTGACACGCGCCTACAAAACACATTACAGGACATTAACAGCTGGTGCAGTAACAATTCCATGATCTTAAACCGTGCAAAGACTGAATGTATGGTTGTAAGTACCCGCCAAAAGCACCAGCTCGGCACTCTCTCACTCAGCTTGTCCCTTCAAGGCAAATCTATCAGCCAGGTAACGGAACATCGTCTTCTCGGCGTTACTGTAGATAACCAGTTTAAATGGCAATGCCATCTTAGTAATATATGTAAAACAATATCAAAGAAACTGTTTATTTTATCCAAGTTAAAACATATAGCTAATGTAGAAACACGAAAACTGTTCTTCAACGCCCACATCAGGTCACATATAGATTATGCTTCTACGGTGTGGGATGGCGCAAGCGAGGTCCAGTTAAAGAGACTAAACTCTCTTCATCGTAGAGCCGCGAAGCTTATCCTTTCAGACCCTAACTCAACAACGGATAATAAACTGAAAACCTTAGAAATTCTCCCCTTGAAAAAACATTTATTATACAATAAGGGAATAACGATGTTCAAAGTATTGAATAACAGACTCCCCGAGTATATAAAAAAAATGTTTTTCCTCCCGGCATCAACATACTCCAGATCAAGGCAGTCCATTACTGTGCCACGACCTAGAATCGATCTCTATAAGACAAGTTTAGCGTTCTCAGGTGCTAGCATGTGGAACACATTGCCCAAACATGTTACAACATCAACAACGCTTTCGTCTTTTAAAACCGCTCTCTTCAAGTACCTCACCTCAGCATCGTAAGATTTTCACAGCAACCTGCACTTGCAGTGTACGATTTTCCCCTTTCTAACTCTTCAATTCAGTTATATCTTCAGTTAATACAAGATGCTAATGCTGCATGTATTGTGTGTGTGTGTGTGTGTGTGTGTGTGTGTGTGTGTGTGTGTGTGTGTGTGTGTGTGTGTGTGTGTGTGTGTGTGTGTGTGTTGTGCTTGTGCTTGTGTTTATGAATGTATGTATGAAGATTTATACCTTTATAATTGTGTGTATGTGTGAGATTTGTTATGTTTATTTTCACCTTTTCAATGATTTCTTTTTTTTTAAAACTTTATATTTCAATTTTTATTAGTTATATATTTAGTTTTTCCCAATTTAATGATAGTATTTTTGTGATTTGTGCATTATATGTAAAGTAGATTAGCAACGGCAAGTTCGAAAAATGGTTTCACCAAAACTTTCACCGTTGTAAAATAAAGAATCATTGTCATTGTCATTGTCTCTCTCTCTCTCTCTCTCTCTCTCTCTCTCTCTCTCTCTCTCTCTCTCTCTCTCTCTCTCTCTCTCTCTCTCTCTCTCTCTCTCTCTCTCTCTCTCTCTCTCTCTCTCACACACACACACACACACACACACACACACACACACACACACACACACACACAGACACAGTGTGTCCGACATTCCGTACTCTCCAACATTCCGTACTCTCTGACACTCTGTATTCCCCTCGAGTGATCATTAATCTTTGACCGAATCGCGGAAAATCTTATCATATCTTCAGTGATTAAGAACATCGTATCGGCTGTATCAATACATCCCATCCATCATTTTGTTGCAGAGAAACAATTTTTACCGAACCCGATGTCATAGCCTCCCCTTCCGCTGACCTCTTCGATTGTTATAACGTAGTCATGCCCGTAAGCAGTGATCAGAGTGTTTTCCAACTTTTTTAAACTGTTGCATGGTGATGGCTTTTGTTTACGAAACGGACAATTTACGCACATTTCTGTAGATCTTGCAAGGTCATGAAATTATTATTATTATTATTATTATTATTATTAATTATTATTATTATTATTATATTATATTATATTATATTATATTATATTATATTATATTATATTATATTATATTATATTATATTATATTATATTATATTATATTAATTATATTATTACTATTATTATTATTATTATTATTATATTATTATTATTTAAATTTGTTTTCCAGCTTGAGAGGACATCGTACGAATTTTGAGTTGTTTCTGTTGTCATTGTTGGTTTTAGTCATCATCCCTTATCGCTTTATTACTTTCAAATAACCAAAACTAAGTAATACTTACATGTCACACTAAGTAGTATCTTTCACACATCAACATCATCTTCATTATCGTCTTCACCGTTTTCATCACCACTAGTAGCATAATACGCATATGCTCACGAACGTTACGTTATCTTTGCAGCAAAGCTTGTACAAGACAGGCCGTTTACAAATGAGGATGAAGAGCGGTCAATGCCAGGTACCGACCCGCGGTCTCTAAACACCGCGCCTCACATCACAGGCGTGGGGTGATAGTTGATAACTCTCCACCTCTTAACCCGTTACGTGTCGGTAGCGGTTTTAGTCGCGATGATTCCTACAGGAATCATCGCCACTAAAACCGCTACCGACACGCAAAGGGTTAACACCGGTAGTAGAAAAGGTGTTATTTACTACTACCCATGTTAAGAAGTAAGCAACTACTCAACCCAACTACTCAACACCCCATGCCTGTGCCTTATATTATGTAACAGCACAACCAGAAATCTGACTACACTATTTTTCTCACAATAAGTTAAGTGCCACCTAGAATAATAGCCTTAATTTTAATAAGCACAAATCTTTGCGTGTTGAGTAGCTGTTTTAGTCGCGATTTATTCCTGTCGGAATCATCGCGACAAAAACCGCAACCGACACGCAAAGGGTTAAGATTTTGTCCTGGAATTTGAACAAAAATGTAGAGTAGGTCTAGACTAGGTCTGCAGTCTTGTCCAAAATTCCATGACAATTTTTTGGCTCACGTGCGAAGCAAAGGTGAGTCTATGTTTTGGATCAGTGGTCGTCCGTCCCTCGTCTGTCGACCGTCCGCCGTCGTCCGTCGTCCGTGGTAAACTTTAATGTTGACATTTTCTCGGAGACTATTCAAGCCACATTCTGCACACTTGGCCCAATGATACTTTGTGGTAAGACCTTTCTAAACATACCAATTTGAGTGACCTCTCACAAAAGTCAAGGTCACAGGAGATCAGGAAATAGGTAAACAATAACTATATTTTGACATAATTAATTTTTTTCTCAAATACTATTCACAACTTCAAACCCAAACTTAGTACAAATATACCTGATGGTAATACCTTTCTATACATACTAATTTGGTTGATCCATCGCAAAGGTCAAGAGTCAAACGAGCTCAGGAAATAGGTGAAAAATAGCAATATTTTGACAAAAGATGTTTTTTTCTCAAATACTATTCACAACTTCAAACCCCAACTAGGTACAGAGATACCTGATGGTAAAACCTTTCTATGCATACTAATTTCGACCACCCCTTGGAAAGATCACGGGTCACAAGAACTCAGGAAATAGGTCCAAAATAGCCATATTTTGACAAAAGATGCTTTTTCTGAAATGCTATTCACAACTTCAAACCCAAATTTGGTACAGAGATACAGGATGGGAAGACCTATCTATGCATACTGATTTGACCCCTCGGAAAGGTCAAGGGTCACAAGAGGTCCCTACAGAGATACCTGATGGTAAGACGTATCTATGCATACTAATTTGGATGACCCCTCAGAAAGATCAAGGGTCACAAGGGCTCAGGAAATATGTCTGAAATAGCCATATTTTGACAAAAGATGTTTTTTTCTCAAATACTATTCACAACTTTAAACATAAACTTGCTACAGAGTTACCTGATGGAAAGACCTTTTTATGCACTCTAATTTGGTTGATCCCTCGGAAAGGTCAAGGGTCACGAGCGCTCAAGAAATAGGTCTAAAATAGCCATATTTTGACAAAAGATGTTTTTTTCTCAAATACTATTCACAACTTAAAACCCAAGTTTGGTACAGAGATACCTTATAGTAAGACCTATCTATACATACTATTTTGGATGACCCTTTGGAAAGGTCAAGGGTCACAAGAGGCTGGCAAATGTGTGTAAAATGGTGATTTTTAAAAAAAATAAAAATGTAGGTATTTCCTAATTTTTGCTAATTTTTCAACCAAAATTAATTTGGTACAAAGATAGCTGATGCTAAAACCTTCCCATGCATACTAATTTAGTCGACTCAATACAAAGGTCAAGGGTCACGGAGGGTTGACGTGTGAAAAATGCGTACATTTTCAGAAAACATAGGTTTTGATGCTGCAGAAGCCAGCCCTTGTCACAAAGGTCACACATATGTAAATCGGTCATACTCGTGAGCCATAATGGCTTTGCCTTTCTTGTTTTTAAAACATTGGACCGAATTGTGTTTATTTCAAATCATGACCATTTTTTCAGTGTGACCTTTTAACTTGTGAGTGGTAAACTACAATAATGCTACTTGCATGTATATGTCTGTTCCACTAGGCGCAAACCGTTTTCTGCAGCATTCTCCTCACCTTATTATCATATAGTGTTTAACCCATTTAGCCCCAAGGCCACATTTCCCACATTTTGGAGGTGTCACCTAACAACTATGTAGCAGACACAGGAGGTGGTTCGACCATGATAATTCAAGGATAGTGCCAGATTAGCTTGGCGCCGTTAGGCGCCAAGCTAATCTGGCACTACCCTTGAATTAACATGGTTTAATCTGGCACTATTCTTGCATTATCATGGCCTAATCTGAATTATCATGGTCTAATCTGGCACTACCCTTGAATTATCATGGTCGATCCATCTTGGGTTAACCCTAATTGTGCCCATTATTACACCATAATCATACTAACCTGAAAACGGAAAACTTATTTTGTCCAAAAATAACTTCTTACGTTTGACACAATTTTATGCATGTGAAATAAATTAAGACATTTTTTTGTCAAGAAATCCTTTTATGATTAAAATAAAGCAAGCATTATTTCATGGAATGCGCCCATACTATTGGATAGGTCAGCAAGCCCTTCCGTGCGACCCCTGCACTGTACCAAGCGTGTCTCAGGTACACTATGCTGGCAAGGCTGGCTCCCTTATGGAACAAAGCCGGAGACTGGATTATTCAAGGTTCTCTCTCTCTCTCTCTCTCTCTCTCTCTCTCTCTCTCTCTCTCTCTCTCTCTCTCTCTCTCTCAGTGACTCAGTGTGTGTGTGTGTGTGTGTGTGTGTGTGTGTGTGTGTGTGTGTGTGTGTGTGTGTGTGTGTGTGTGTGTGTGTGTGTGTGTGTGTGTGTGTGTGTGTGTGTGTGTGTGTGTGTGTGTGTGAAAATACCGGTCCGGCCTACAATATGGATATAATATCAGTGTGACCGACAAGGTCAGAGACAGTTCAAATCAAGCCGCTGTCATGAGTGACACCAAAGACAATACATTATAAGACAGATCACTCCTTCATAAGGCTTACTGAAAAAAGCGAGGTCAGTGTAGCAGTTGCGTCCCATGGTGTAATCGTGTTGTGGCCATACGTCTATCACTATCTTTGGGCTCGAGCTCTGACGGGAGGCTTTTTGAAGGGTTACACTAGGTGCTTTTTGTGTATGCATTGCGGAAAACTGTTTTAAAATCACATGAGCTCTGCTTCTAAGATATTTTTTTTCTATTCCTAATCAAAAGATTTTTCGGAAAAGTGGTAATTAGCACGGAAAGTGTAAAAGAAAAATAAATAACTGAATCAGGCATTTCATTGTTGCCGTGAGTGTGAGTTGATGTCTAGTACACACGCACACACACGCACACACACGTGCATGCAAACAAACACACATGCACACAAATGAACACACATACAAACAAACCACCAACACAGGACTGAATAAGAAATAGTTTACAGCAAATATCAGTTGTTTTAAACAATCTCACAAAAAGATCAGTTTATTAATACAGGTTCAACTTGCAGCAGGTATTATCAAGAAAACCAAATAGTGATTATACACAGGCCACGCTAACCACCTTATGCATACACCCGTTAGAAACTGTAAACAGTACCTTCGATAGTATGCACAAAGAGATTAATAAGAAATGATCACTGATTACCTGTTCTGTCTCCTCCTCTCAATTCATCCATCCACCCAACACATGTAAATTTATGACAAAAGTATTCATCATACACAAAATAGCATGTCAACATGAATATACGCAATAGGCTGAATTATCATAAGACGTACAACAGACAATACCATCAGTCACATGCCCATCGCCTTTAGATCTAAAAGTCATTACCAGGTAAACAGATAAACATGTCATCACCGATCAGAATTATGTTCTCCAACAACTCCCTCCTCCCCCACCAGACCTTCGGCTGCTTCCAGTGGGAAACTAAACTCCTTACAACAAAGGCAGTCGCATGGTTTACCACAAGCTTTGTCCTCTCGTCCTCCCCAAAATTCTCTGCCCCTTCTATTTGATCACGTTTTTGTTGTTGTTGTAGTTGACTTGTTCTTTTATTGTCATTTCGTCTAGTACTATTGCACACAGATCTGACTTTGGCGGCAGTACAGACACTTTAATCTGAAGTGCTTTCAGAATTTTGGCACTAAAGCCGGGGCAGACTGAAACCTTTCGCATAGTTTTCCGTAAGGTTGAAACTGACAGGAGGACAAAGAATTTTGCAAGCATACAACATGCCTTGGGGCTTGCATGAAACAAAGATAAAGCTGTTCAGTTCAGTGTTTTTTCTGTCTCCGTCCATCTCCGGCCTTGTTTCTTTTTGTGTATTTCACGCAACTGTGCTGAAATAAACTTAACAACGAATCAGGCAAAAAATGGGCCAAGCGGCTCTTCGCTGCTGCATCCTTCTTCTCTTTGAGTGTTAATGTCTTTTCTTTCCTTGTTTGCCGTCTTTCTGTCGTAATTACGTTTCTTCTGAAGGCAGTACAATCTGTTGCGCACAGTTTTGAGACTTTTCTTCAAAGCCTGCTTTCTTGGTTAATCGCTGTCCTGACCACCAGTCCTGTTGCTGCAGTTCCCCCCACACCAGTTTCTCCACTGGACTCATCTGCACACACACAAGCAACCATGCATTAAATCATTAATGATATCATGATAATCCACAGCATATTTACTCAGATCAAAAAAATTAATTCACATTTCATATGACTGACAAAAAATGTATTTTCACACACACATGCAGGCGCGAACACACACAAAAAGGCCATCGAAAATTCATCCAAATTTAAAATCTGCTTGTCTGATTTTAATAGTCAACAGATTTTACGACCCCAGTTGTGAAAACAACTCACACAACTAATCTTTTGTGCTGTCATTGTTTGGTAATTTTTTATACATTAAAAATTTCAGCTTACAAATTATAAATCAAATTATATTTATTCATTGAAAATACCTGGTTGCAGTGACATGCGTGCCTGCTTGTGAGGCGGCGCTTCTGAATGTGTAGCAGTATCCCTCGTCTCTGTTGTTAGTTGTGGGGGTGGGTTGGGCACCGAAAACACAGTCGGCGCACGTGAACTGGCTGTTTTCAAAATGGGCACTGCACAGCCTGTAGGAACGTGAACGCAGCTCAGCAGGTAAAAGTCCCAACAGATCTTCTCTGCGCGAATTCTGCACCCGGACATCTGTTGGGAGAATAACAAAGACTGAAATACAAGTACTAAAACACCACCAGCTAAATACTGTAGTCTGTAGGCGTAGTTCGTGAGAACAGTACAGTGGACAGAGTTCTGCATGATCTTTTATACTTTTGTATTTTAAGTCTTGATAGACAATGAAAGCGAAGTAACTTTGCAACGACTGAATTTTATCAACGACCTTACAACTCAAGGTTTCTTTGCTTAATTTCTCACCAGTACTTTCCTCTTTTTGATCGGAACGTCGGTCTTAAAACAACTCGATTAAGAACGTGAAACTTACACAAGATTCTCCCTATCAGTCGTATTGCCTTGAACGAAAGGGAAAGGTCCGTGTAGCCTAAAGAATACTTTTTCTCGCCCAAGTTAAGCACGTGTGACTAGATCTAACTTGAGTTAGTCCACCATAAAGTGGATACAATGGGACAGGAAAACTTACTCTGGATCTAAATGGTCGTTAGATCACTTTTCCACTGACATTTCTCGGAATTCACGGCGTGGAGAGCCAGCTAGGGTCTGTTTGCAGTTGGATCAGTTTTCCACTCTCCCAGATTTAAGCCCAAAGATACATATCACACGAGGGACCTATGTCTGAGTATCGCCCTGGCAACTCTAATTGAGAATCAAAAATTTTCGAGATAGACATTCTCTGCGCCATGGAATTATTATACGGTCGTAAATTTATGCATTTATGCAAAGATAAGACCACAAAGTAATCAGCTTACCTTGTTTCTTCATTGGGAAAAAGGAAAACTGACATGCCGGTGAAACTTGGCTTGTAGCGGGCGTTCGAACAAGAAATTGCGCTGCAAAAGTCAGCCCTTGCCTCGTTCGGTCAGCCATGATTCAACACGATTACAAGGGAGAAAACTCTCAAAGCACGTCCTCGCACTCTCGGGGCGAGTGATTTGTCTTATAATGTATTGTCTTTGGTGACACTTAAAACATCCATCCATCGTGTGAAAAATGCAGAAAAGATATTAAGTCTGTTGTTTTGATGCATACATCCTAGTTTATGAAACGCTCTTTTTTATGCTCTGTAAGACAGACCACTAACCACAGACCACGTAGGCACAGATCTTCATCGGTCCATGCAATATGCTTTTCTGATCAGAACAAGAAAGGATTTTGCTGGATTCATTAATAAATAAATGTACTTCAGTGTTTATTATGCGGTAATGATTAACTAATTCGAAACGTGCCGCCTCCGGATACACGCGGCTTATGGAGTTAATAAGCGGCTTTAAAAATGTGAAAACGTTTGAAGGGTAGTGCCCGAAGGTACAGCTTCGGCTACAGTTGCAGAGATGGCGGCAATGACGGCAAGGATTCAATGATAGTCGGGACTGCACGTGCGTTTACAGTCTGTACGCCGGCCGACGGTTTATTTCTTCATAGGAGCCCGACGATGATGACTAAATGCAAATCCGCTGCGCCACCACGTGCGCAACACCCCGTCACGGCTCATTTCAGAATCAAAAATTGAGCATTTGACGGGGTGTTGCGCACGCGGTGGCGCAGCGGATTTGCAATTAGTCACCATCGTCGGGCCCCTATGGCACCACTAACATGCAATTTGCGAAGATTGCCATGAGCCCTCCATAGCTCTCTTGTAGGTCGCTTTTATACCCGTATATTATATTCCCAGGGCTGAGGGGTCACTGACCCCAAGTTTACGGGTTTATATTGCCAGGGCTGAGGGGTCACTGACCCCAAGTTTACGGGTTTAACTCCTTGACTGCGCCTGACGATACCGTTCGGCGGAAAAGATACGTAATTACGCGTCTTTAGGGGCCAAAAAAAATTGAAAAGCGGGGGGGGGGGGGGGGGGGGGGAGGGGGAGGGGACCGGAGTTGGATTGGGGGGAGGGGAGCGGAGGGGGGATGTAAGAAGAGACAAGGCGCGTGCCTGAAGATGAGGGGGGGGGGGAAGGCGGGGGGGGGGGGGGGGGGCGGGGGGGAGGGGGGTAGGAAGAAAGAAGGCGCGTACGTGTTAAGACTCCCACCATTCGCCAAAATATCAAACAACGGGGGTGGAGGTTGGGGGGGGGAGGGTCCAAACACCGCTGGCAGTGAAGCGTTTGAGAAGCCGCCGAGGGTTTCCCAACACCCCAAAAAGGGACTTTGCGGTTCAATAGCATTTTAAAAAAATAATTGTGGGTCGGGGTGGGGTGGGGGGGGGGGGGGGGCGGCGGGGGGGGGGGGGGGGGGCGAAACCCTGGACCCCCAGATCCGCCCCTGTGAAGGGGTGAATTCATCACCGCTGGCAGTGAAGCGGCTGAGAAGCCGCCGCGATCTGAGAGAGAGAGAGAGAGAGCACGGTTCACACTGGCTAACTTCCTCGATCCGCTGCAGGGTGACCAGAAACAGCCAGCGTGGACACGGTTATGAGGGTCTGCACTTCTTTATGGATTTTATTTCCATTTTAACCCTTTTAGCCCCGAGTCCCTATAGAAGGAGATGGATTGACCGTGATAATTCATGGGTAGTGCCAGATTAGCTTGGCGCCTGAAGGCGCCAAGCTAATCTGGCACTACCCTTGAATTATCACGGTCAATCCATCTCCTGCAACTGGTAGATAGTCATTAGGCAACACCTCCAGAATTTGAGAAATGGGAGCTTGGGGGTAAAAGGTGTAATTGGTTTTGTTTTTACATCCGCGATCTTCCTCATTTCGAGGGCGATTCAGAGTACATGCGTAACTTCCCATAACAATATTGTTTGACATCTTTGTCCCCATCTCCCAGGACACAATGAGAGGTCATCCCATGTGATATTGGCGCGGTGACACACCATTAACCTGCTGTGCTGACATGCATGTGAATGTTTTGAGCGTGCCGGCGCAGTCACATCACCCAAATCCTCCCCCCACCCCCCCCCCCCACACACACACCACACCACACCACACCCTGTAAATTGAAGCAGACAAAACAAAGTTGCCGGCATGCGACATCGAGTCATGAACTTTCCGTTAATACAATGCCGCTCGAATCGTTCAGGAGTTTTCTCCAGCGAATTCTTGATTTGTAACCTACTTTTTTTTCACTGAGCGTGCAATGAAAACGTTTTTTTTTTTTTTTTTTTTTAATCTATTAACAGTTGTATTTCATCTACAAAAGATTACATATACATGTGCTGCCACTATTGCTGCTTAACCATACATATTAACTCAGTGTGCCCGAGGTCCGAAATCCCCACATTTTGGAGTTATCCTCTGAGGACTGCATTACAGTTCAGGAGACAGATCGACCATGACAGTTCAAGGGTGGTGGCAGAATAGCTTGGCGCCTATAGGCGCCAAGCTATTCTGCCACCACCCTTGAACTATGATGGTCGAGCCATATCTTGCTGTGGTGTGTCGCGGGCAGGACGAGTTAAAGCATAGTATACACACTATTCGAGTTGCTGGTTTGTTTATTTACCGTACATGTATATGTTTACAGGCAGAGACTTTTTGGTTCACACAGGCAGCGCAAGCGCTGTGAGTGAGTATTATTGGTCTCAGTAATTATGAATGATAATAAACAACACAACAATCACCATCTCTCGCGCCATGAACTCCACCGCAACATGACAGTACTTTCACTTGCACAGAGACGGTCCAGTAAGCAAAAAGGGTCCTCGGGCTGACGTCGACTGGAGTTGGCCCGTGCGCAGCCGTGCGCGTGGCAGATGCGGCGACGACGGCCCTAGGACCTTTTGCTTTTGTGTACTGGGTCCGCACAAGCCACGGAGGATGGATCGACGCAACCGTGACACATTTCAAGGTAGCGGGAGCATGCACGGTTAGTAGCCCCTTATTACATCCTGAGGCTGAATTTTTTTTAGTTGCTTATTGTCCTATGAAGACTACATTACAGATTAGGACATAGATCAACCATTTTACGTCAAGGGTGGTGCCAGAATAGCTTGGCGGCTAAGGCGCCAAGCTATACTGGCACCACCCACGAACTAGCATTTCAAATTAATTTCAACCAGTAGTATATCAGGATTAAAAGGGTTAAGATGACACTGCACTTAGACCGTTTCAAACAACGGCTTGAAATTATTTTGAATATGATAGTTCAAGGGTGTTGCCAGAATTGCTTGGCGCCTCAGGCGCCAGCTATTCTGGCACCACCCTTGAACTAAATGGTTGATCAAGGGACTAGTGACCATGCTGCATGTATATACAGCACTAGTGTATTGTCTTATCAGCTTGGAGCATCTCCATGCACCAAACGCGTTACCCTTGACTTGGATGACTTATCTCCCGCGAAATCGGCGTTGGTAAAAACGACAAAGTGACTAGCAGCGAAATCCAGAAAAAGAAGGTGACAACAAAGCGTTCAAAAATGCAAAACAAAAATCCCAAGGAAGAGAGAAACACGCTCAGAAAGGCCAAGTGCAACACAGAGCTAGCACCAGCGCTGAGTAAACAAAACTTACAAGTGCTGTTGTCATATTGCCCATGAGGGTCTAAAGGAGAGGAAATCGAAGAGTTTAGTGCCCCTGACACAGCGTCCCTAGGATCCTATTGATGCTCTGAGTCAAGGGCACGAAACTTTCTCCAGAACTTCGATTTCTTTCCCCTGTGCTAAGAGTGGCAGTCTATGTCGCTGCATACGCTAATAGTATGGATACACTTTTGTTTGTAATCTTTACGTAGCACAACTATATAGTTGTGTATACTGGGTCTATGTATTTACAGAGCTTGAACTGGTGGCCAACTTCAATGAGCTGTACATATCTGTGTGTGCAACTCTGCTCCGCATGGCCCCTTTACAGGTATTTATAATTATTTGTGTGCTGGTCAGTGATTTTGGACCTTACGGCGTAGAGGTGTAAGGGCAAAAGTCACAAACCGAGTCACACACCAGTACACATTTTCTATTTCATATTCCAATGTCCATTCGCGTAACAAACCCTACGCACCCATGCAAACGTTCACCCGAACCAAAGTCAGTACCCAGTGAAACCCGTCACTTTGCGATGTTGCTCGTGAATCTTCTTCGTTTCAAAAGTTCCGTACAGGGGTTGTTTGCAGTTAACCCATAAAGCACTGACGTGATACGACAGGATGTGGATCGACCGTGATACGTCATGGGTAATGTCTGACATCACCCTTGAACGATCATGGACGATCAGTCTCCAGAACTGTGACGTAGAGCTCAGAGGACATCTCCAACATTGGATAATTTCGCCCACATGGGTTATGGAGATAATACTTGCGTCTGAACGAATTCAGTTTCCACACGCGCGCGCGCGTGTGTGTGTGTGAGTGCGCGCGTACGCGCGCGCGTGTGTGTGTCTGTGTGTGTGCGTGTGTGTGTGCATCTGCGTGCGTGCTATCATGCGTGTGTGTATTGGTCGGTGTTATTACGGCAGCCGCAAGGTGTTGAATCGCGGTCAGTCACGTCCGTCCATGTCATGTCATGCTTTTCAACAGCTGAACGATCTGAACCTAAGCCCTCTGGAAGTTCAGAGTCTTCTGTATAATGCTGCGAACCAGTCGGGCGAGGTGGCAGTACACGATCACTGGTGCCACGTTTTGCCCAGGTATGTATTGGAGGGCTTCTCATATTACATGTATTTTATTTCTACCATGAAAATGTAGCTATGCCCACTGCATAAGTGAGCTGTCATTTAAATTCTTTCCATTAGCCAATAAATATTTGTCTTTTGCACCTGTTCCTTTACAGTATAAATTGTTTTAACACATTCGCGAAGCACCGAATACGGATACGCGGAAAGCTGCCGCGTATCCGTATGCGGCACTTAGCGAATGAGTTAACGCATAACTCATTGTGCCCGAGGTACAAAGTATACCCGCATTTTGGAGTTATCCTCTGAGGACTGAATTACAATTCGGGAGACAAATCCACCATGATAGTTCAAGGGTGGTGGCAGAATAGCTTGGCGCCTATAGGCGCCAAGCTATTCTGCCACCACCTTTGAACTATCATGGTCGTGCCATATCTTGCTGTGGTGTGTCGCAGGCTGAATGAGATAAGTGTTGTAAGCTGGTGCTGAGTTAACCAATAAAGTCTGTAAGCTATTCTGGCACCGAGTTAACCAGTAGAGGCTGCGATCTATTCTGGGACCGAGCTAACCGATAAAGGCTGCGCGCTATTCTGGCACCATCCTTGAACTATCTGATCTTCATCAAAATAATATGCACGTTGTAAACTCAAGATCACCAAAGTTATATAAGAAACAATCCACATCGTGGCGGTTCGTCGTCCTGAATTGGCGTGTAGTTTTCAGAGGACAAATGCCAACTAACTGGGGATATTCATCTTCAGAGCTTGGTGTGTATGGAGCGACCACCCTAATGATGATAATCACCTGTCATTAATTACCATCATTTAGGTGGCTGTAGCCACCTAAATGATGGTCTCTAATGATAGGGGACACAATGTGCCCTTCAATGTGCCCTTCAATGTGCCCTTCACAGTCACGACTTCTCTCTTCTCTCTTAAGACAACTTTCTTGCACACACACAAAGAAAAAAAAGCGTTCGCTCCAAACAGAATGTACTGTACAATTATTATTAATAGTCAACATGTCACTCAAATGTGCAGCACTCTTACTTGTTTTTTGCGCGTGCACAGATTTCACTTTCAAGTTTACGGTGAAATTAGGAACTAGATGACGACGAGGCTGTGACAGTCACTTCTATTTTAATTTAACCCATTTCACCCCACTGCCGCATTCCCCAAATTTTGGGAGTGTTCTTGTACTAGTTGCGGGAGATCGCACTTGACCAGGATAATTCAAGGGTAGTGCCAGATTAGCTTGGCGCCTTCAGGCGCCAAGCTAATCTGGCACTACCCTTGAATTATCATGGTCAAGCCATCTCGTGATATATATTGCCTCGGGGCTAAATGGGTTAACTCGTTAGCTGTGTTTCAGCATGAAGAAAGGTCGGCTGTGCAGCATCTCTCTGTCTGTACCAACAAACAGCCCCTTCACCTCATACCGTGACCTCAAGAGGCACTGGAAAAATACAGTAAGGATAGAGTCGTTCGCATACGAAAGCAGTATCACCGGGGGAGGTGGGGGGGGGGGGGATGATAGTTAGCTTAGGGGTAGTGCCCCATCAAACGGGAGGTCCCAATCCACTCGCCCGTCGCCAAATGCGATGATATTTTGTGTTTGAGTGGCGGACCGGGGCGCAAAGACATCTTTCCTGGAGCCCAAATGGCGACCCAGTGCGCAAAAGCCATCGAACCTACGTTAGCCGCCGTTGCGGGCCCGCGCACGACTGTGCGCGGGCCAGCGGCGGCCGACGTCGGTCCGATGGCCTTTTGCGAATTGGGGAACGAACATTTCACAGCACATAAATACACACAGTTGTTCGAGCTGTCAGAAAAAAATTCGGGCTTCTAGATTCCACTTGGATAGCAGACCGAATGGCTCAGTACTAGGATTCTAGAACATTTGATCTTCCCTGGAATTTATTATTAAATTATTTATTCATCAGTGGCGTGCATTGGCGCAACTTACGCATTTTGCTTTGAGCACGGTTCTTATTGTGAGCCTTGGGGCTCTGGGTCTCAAAGCTGGACTATTTTTTTTTGTTGTTGTTGATATTTTTGCCAGTGCCAGAGCTCGCAGAAAGACAGCGTCGACTCTAGTCCCCACAGCTACGTTCCAGTGCCCCCATTGCCCTGGCAGGTGTGGCTCCAGGATTGGCTTGGCCAGCCACACCCGCACCCACAAATAGAAGTCATGCACAACGACGATATCGGTTTTCGATGGGCTACCCATTATTATGATGATATTTTGGGGCATAATTATGTTGTTAAAATTGTTCCTTAGGCAAACTGTCGTAAAGTCAGTTAGGGTATTTTTTTATTTTTCTCTGATTAGTTTCATGTCTTACGTCGTGCATTGTATCAATTAACCCCTTACCTACCAGTGATCGTACATCTTGTTTGTGAAATCTTTCTTCATTCAACGACCAAACGACACGGCCGCCCAAGGAACGTGGCCACAAATTGGTCTCAGCAAGAGGCATAGATCCTCATCAGCCCCCGCAATTGCGGGGCCCACGCGGATTTATATATATATATATATACCTCTTGCAGATGGGTGGCGTTGTTCACTTTTTCTCAGCGGTTAAGAGGTTAACTCATTCGAGACGTGACGCATCCGGTTACGCGAATGCAGCACGTCTGGAATGTGTTAACTGCTCGTGGTGGTTTCAGTACGGCTACAGACTGCCCGAGACGGACGACGACATCTTCTTCGGACAGATCAGCTTCTGGGGCGCTGGGGGCAAGCAGTTCACGTATCCTTTGTCTCTCATCCTGCCCGCATTAACTCATTCGAGACGAACGGCATCCGGATCCGGATATCTTTCGCCTCGAATGCGTTAATTAACCCATTCGAAGCGTACCGCATTCGGACACGCGGCTTTTTTGCTTGCGTATCCGGATGCGGCAAGTCTGGAATCAGTTAACCCATAGTTCAGAGCCATTGAGTTTACTCCTTCTCCGCCAGTTGACGCAGATTGTGCATCTGCAATCTTTGTTAATTCACCGCTATAGCGCCCCAGCCGTCCAGTAACACGGATTTACAGTAGAGTCAGCAAGAGGCATAGATCTTCATGAGCCCCGCGACTGCCGGGGCTCATGAAGATCTATGCCTCTTACAGTTGGGTGGAGTTCTAATTGATTCTAGTGTCTCATTCGGTAACTCCACATCCGGGCGGAGAATATCATTATTAACGCATGCAGTCATCCTTACACCGGCGGGAGGTGGGGATCGGCTGTGATACTTAACACATTCGCGACGTGCCCAATCCGGATACGCAGCATAAAGTCGCGTATCCGAACGGAGCGCGCATCGAATCTCATTGGGGATAGCGCCAGATAAGCTTGAAAGACACAGTGTGACCCAAATTATGACGCCTTACAGTTGTCTGCGCCAGTTAAAGACGCAACCACGGGTACTGAGTTGACTGTGGGGTAAACACGCATCGCAGACAGCGTGATGTTTACACGCTGACTTTCGGATCCAAATACCTTGCTAGCTTAGCGTGCTGTTTATATAATCTTAGTGTCACTTTAACTGATTGTGCCCGAGGTACCAAATACCCACATTTCGGAGTGATCCTCTGAGGTCTGCATTACAATCCAGGAGACAGATCCACCATGATAGTTGAAGGGTGGTGGCAAAATAGCTTGACGCCTATAGGCGCCAAGCTATTCTGCCACCACCCTTGAACTACCAGGGTCGAGCCATATCTTGCTGTGGTGTGCCGCGGGCAAAATGAGTTAAGACTAAGAGCATGGACCAGAATATATACGACTAAGAGCTTGCATCACTCCTGCGTTCTCCAGGTGAACTTTTTCACGTTCCTTGATCATTGACCAGTTACCCTAGCGTGTGTCTGAGGCCAGGCCCTTTACAGTGCGTACCCAGAGTGGAGCAGCGCACTATTCTTGCAGCGTTTCTTCAAGACCTACACGCCAAGCTACCTTCCGTCTGCGGTCAGAGACTAAGGTTCGAGCCAAAAGTCAGACACACCTGCTCTGCCCTGTACTCAGCTTCGCAGGTGAGAGAGAGAGAGAGAGAGAGAGAGAGAGAGAGAGAGAGAGAGAGAGAGAGAGAGAGAGAGAGAGAGAGAGAGAGAGAGAGAGAGAGAGAGAGAGAGAGAGAGTTAACTCATTTTGCCTGCGACACACCACAGCAAGATATGGCTCGACCATGATGGTTCAATGGTGGTGGCAGAAAAGCTTGGCGCCTATAGGCGCCAAGCTATTCTGCCACCACCCTTGAACTCTCATGGTCGATCTGTCTCCTGAATTGTAATGCATTCCTCAGAGAATAACTCCAAAATTTGGGTATTTCGTACCTCGGACACAATGACAATGCTTTGTATCACCCCTTGACCTCCGAGAAAAAGTCAACACAAGCCAACTGCAAGAGATACAGGTCCTCATGAGCCCCCAAAGTTGCGGGGACTTATGAAGATCTGTGTCTCTTGCTGGCACCACTTTGACTCCATGTGCCTTGGACGCCCGTTTGGAGTACGCTGAATTAAAAAAGATTTTACAAAAGACATCGTCTGCTTCTGGCGGCTGTGAAGGGGAAATGTGAGAGCTGTTGTGTGATTTTGTGATTAACTCATTCGAGACGTGCCGCCTCCGGATACGCGGCATAAGCCGCGTATCCGGAGGCGGCACGTCTCAAATGAGTTAGTCTGTAATTAAGGCTCCCAACCGTTCATCGGGTCGCAACAAGTTTGATTAATGTATACAGCGACGAAGTTTAATAAGACTAATGAATTATTTTTGCTAGAATGATATTTTTCATTTTGTATTCTTGTTGAATATTAAAGATGACATAATTATACACCCTTCGAGAAAAGAAAAAAAAAAAAACACGAACCCCTAGGATTAGACAAAAGCTATTTCAAGGATTATCTTCTTAATACATTATCGAAAATACATATTCCATTTGGAAGATTACAAAGAAATTTAGCTCTAGGTGGAGGCATGGAATGTATGCCCCTGCAGACACCACAGTAAAATGGGGCCGTCTTTGCAAGGAGGCAAAAGTTCCTGCCTTTCACCAGTATGCCGAATGGTGTGCATGCTGACGAGGTCGCCAAGACAGAAACAGCTGTCGACACCGGCTAAATATCTGGACCCCCTTGGGGGACCTAGATTTACATTTCCATGGACCGAGTGGCTGGAACAGTGGGATATGTGATAAGTCTCCCTTCGGGGGTGGGGTGGGGGGGGGGGTGGTGGTCTTCCATATGCATTGCTTTCAGTCACTTTCTTAGCGCACCCCCTCTTAGTCCTATCTTTTTTTTTTTTTTGTGCTTTGACCAAGTAGATCTATGATCACTGGTCGATCATGCACACTTCTCTCCCCTGACAGTGCTCTTACCTACTTTACTTTGTAATCTTCCTAAAATATTAGCACTGGCAGCCTCCCCTTTTCTTTTCACATATTCCATTTATTTCCCTTTTCTGTTGTTGACATATCAGGACGTGCCGGGCCCGGCCCCGAACTTGAGCAAGCGAAGCACCACTGTTTCTACCGCGCCGCCTTCACGCCCAGCACAAAGTTTGTCTCGCCTGATGAGCCAGAGTCAGTCATCCGCAACTTCTGACGTAGCCAGACTCCGAACATCGGCGCTGACCCAGCAACCACAGATCAGAGTCAGAGCTGACTTTGAAAGAGCTTCTGGCGATGGCTGCAGAGTTGATGCCAATTTTAGAGATACAAAATCGGCATCAGCTCTGCAACCTTCGCCCTTTGAACCAAGACCTCAAGTTTCAAACACCGGTTTGCAGTCTGCAGCTGGCGCGTCTAGTTCTAAAACAGTTGGGTCGTCAGTGGATGCAGCAAAAAGATCTTGGTCGTCAGTTGCCGCTTCTCAAAGTCTACAGGCGGCTAATCCTCAAAGACCGTTCCAGCCATCCGCTGCTTTTGTTTACAGACCCGAGTCGTCTCCTGCTGTTTCTCAGCGACCAGGACCACCAAGTTCACAGAGTACGTCAGAAAATCAAGCGGCAAGCAGAGCGCATGTGAGGAATACCCCAGATCTCGGAAAAGGCACATCTTTTAGTGGGCTTAGCGCCATGAACAGACCCCAAAGTTCTACACCCACAGATCTTGTCACTACAGCAGACGCGTATTTTACCTCTGTTGATCAATCCACCGCCACGATTTTGGACACTGAGGTGTCCAGCACAGAGAGCAAGCCTGACCCACCCCGCCGCTTCGTCCCTGTCTTCAAGCCCAGAACCACACTCTCGTCACAGACAGCGAAAAAGGTAACAGCCGACGATCAAGAATCTTGCAGCCAAAAACCACCGGGGAGCAGCGACAGAATCGTGCCTACTTTCAAACCAAAAATGGCTAAATCAACGAATGTTACAAGCAGACAAGCGGTGACACCCCTAGCGAAGAAAACCACACCGAGCATCACGTCATATCCCGGAGATGATCCGTTTTGTTCAAAAGTGTCGTCGTCCACAGAGGCCTGTTCTCGACCCACTCTGGATGTATTTTATACTCCGGTTCAGCGACCTTCCTTCGCAAAGAAGCTGAGTCTCGACAAAGGAATGAAGTCGCCAGCAGTGAAACCCAGCCAGGTAAGAATGTTGTCGTTATCTGGTAAAAGCCAGTATGTTTATTTTTGAGAAAAGCGAGATTCTCATTGTGTAATGATGAAAATTTTGCTTTTCTCAAAATTTGACGTACGTACTGGCTTTTGCCAAAAAACGGCAGAATTGTAATGCCATGCACGTTACTTGCACATTTGGTCTTGTGCATATTATATCTGTGTTGGTATGTGACTTTGGACCTTATGACCTCGAGGTTTAAAAAATCGTTTGTGTAGATCTAGAGGGCACGTTTATATCAACTGAACAGTATTTCTCATGTCAACACTGTCGCTCGTCCTAAATCATCGTTATTATCATGCAGCATGAATTCGCCCTTTATGCCAACTGTGATAATTAACTCATTCAGTCCGACGGCCGTATTTACCGAATTCTGGAGGTGTCATCTAAAGGCTATGTACCAGTTGCAGTAGATGGATCGACCATGATAATTCAAGGGCAGTGCCAGATTAGCTTGGCGCCGACAGGCGCCAAGCTTATCTGGCACGACCCTTGAATTAGCATGGTCGACCCATCTCCCTCTATAGTGCGTCAGGACTGAATGGGTTAACCCGAACCTTTTGCGGGATTACCCCCAGACCATGTAGGCCCACTCGGGGTAACAGAAGTGTACTAATGGCGTGCGTCCCGAATGGATCTATACGGGGAGTACTTGCGCCAGCTGTTGCAAGTTATGGCTTAAGTTATTGCTGCCATGTCGGGTGGCTCATCAGTGTGTTCTCTCCAGGCATTCCGTTTTCGCTCCGCATTACTATACTAGACGAGTAAAAGAAATGCAACATCATTCGAGTCGTCGGAAACAGTGCTTCCGATGTCTCGAGTGATTTCGCATTTCTCCTGTTCCCCTGTACAAGATTTTTTTTTTTTTTTTCAGGCAAAAACTCCCAGCGCTGGTACACCCCTCGCTGGAAAACTGAAGAAAAAAATGATGGCCTCTACGCACGGGGTAGGGGCCAGCCCAAAGCCAACATTGCTGTCACAGCCCCCAGTATCTATATCGGGTGGTTCACAGCCTGCAAAGCGAAAGGGAGAAGTCAAGGCAAGTGTTGGGGGCATTTGTCGTTGGGGGCATTTGTCGTTGAATTAATTTTTTTTCTCGTATGCCTTTAAAACAGCACAGTGAAAGGCAACTGGACTGGTCATGTGAACGTTTAATGGCGCACTGATTGTCTATCGCTGCCGCTGATCAGCAGCAGCGGATCGAGGTAGACAGTGAGTGCGAGTTACATGGTTGTGGAGATTTCATAGGCGCCTGGGCCTTTCAACTTCTGTTGATTCTCGTTCTACAATTTATTAACTCATTCAGCCCGACGGCCGTATTTCCCAAATTTGGGAGGCGTCATCTAATGACTATGCAGCAGATGGATCGACCATGATAATTCAAGGGCTGTGCCAGATGAGCTTGGCGCCGACAGGCGCCAAGCTCATCTGGCACTGCCCTTGAATTATCATGGTCGATCCATCTCCTGCTGTAGTGCGTCAGGGCTGAATGGGTTTAATGAGTCAGACATGGGTTTTTTTCCCCGTTCTGTGACAGGTCCTACATATCTACGAATGTGGTCATGACACGAGGTTTCTCTCTTATTAAGTAACATGAGAGCACGTTCGCCACAAACGAATGCAGTCGAATTGAGCATACACTCTGAACAAATTGTTTGAACATGTATGAATGAACCCATAGCCGTGTAACCGATTGCCGTGAACAGTTACGACTAAATGAAAAGCAGTATGCAATAACTGATCGAACCCGTATTATTGAACGCACTCTGCGATGACCATCTAATTTTTAATCACAGGATGTTTCTACGAAAACAGTGAGCACACTTTGACATACGGGCGCACGAACTTGACACTATTTGCCAGCCCTTGAAATAGCAAGTAAAATAACGGCCAATTAATGGTTTTGAAATGTGCAACAAGGGGTGTTGCAGACCTTAATATGGGTCCCCTCAGCAGTCGTGCGTCCACTGACCTGCAAGAGGCATAGAATCTCATGAGCCCCTCTTGCTAAAAAAAAAAGAGTAAGTTTCATGTATGCATATATGCTACAGAGCTAGAGTGTTCAAGAACCCTTGAAGCCTCGAAAGATTATATGATTTTTTTTTCTTGTCGGTACTAGTAACATTCGGCGTGAGGACTGTTTGTGTGGCGGTTAGTAAATTTAGATCTTGCAGCCTGAAGCAGTTTAACTCCATTTAGCCCCGATTCCCTATAGCAGGAGATGGATTGACCATGATAATTCAAGGGTAGTGCCAGATTAGCTTGGCGCCTGCAGGCGCCAAGCTAATCTGGCACTACCCTTGAATTATCATGGTCACTCCATCTCCTGCATCAGGCGCCAAGCTAATCTGGCACTACCCTTGAATTATCATGGTCAATCCATCTCCTGCATCAGGCGCCAAGCTAACCTGACACTACCCTTTGAATTATCATGGTCAATCCATCTCCTGCAACTGGTACATTTTTATTAGGCATCACCTCCAAAATTTGAGAAATGGGTCCTTGGGGCTAAAAGGGTTAAGTTTAAGCAATTTAACCCCTCCCCCCCCCCCCTCAAAAAAATAACAACAACAACAAAACACGTTCACACGTGCCTTTTTTTCCCCCTCAGACAGCTCCTTCCATCCACAGGCTGCGCTTGAGACAGAAATGATTTAAAATTCTCTATAACGCATGGAAGACACTGCATAGGAGTGTCCAAGCGAGTTTCGGAATCATTTTTGTGTCAACCGCCGCCTGTGCTTCCATCTGCAAGAGGCGTATACACTAGAACCTGTTTTGGGCGACCAACTTTCTTGCAAGAAAAAATTGGTCCTACAAGACAGGGGCTCTCTCAAGAGAAGTCTTGACGCGCAAACAGTGTCACCTGTCATTAAAGACCACCGTTTAGTGATGTGTTTCTAACCCATTTAGCCCCAACGGCATACAACAGGCAATGGATTGAGCATGATAATTCAAGGGTAGTGCCAGATAAGCTTGGCGCCTGAAGGCGCCAAGCTCATCTGGCACAACCCTTGAATTATCATGGTCAATCCACCTCCTGCAACTGGTACATAGTCTTTAAGTAACACTTCCAAAAGTTGGGAAAAGCGCCCAAGGCACTAATCTGGCACTGCCCTTGAATTATTATGGTCGATCCGTCCCCGGCAACTGGTACATAGTCTTTAAGTAACACTTCCAAAAGTTGGGAAAAGCACCCATGGCACTAATCTGGCACTGCCCTTGAATTATTATGGTCGATCCGTCCCGGCAACTGGTACATAGTCATACATGTGAAATGTGGGAACTGCGGCCGTGGGGTTGAATGGGTGAATGGCAGGCGATCTGACAGGTCGTGCAAAACGGGCCCCCCTATATTCTCAAACAGCAGCAAGGACTCGGAGTCATGAAAATCTATCGGTACCTCTTGTCAGTACAAAGGATCCGAGACCGTACCGTGACTCTGGAAACACGTGCTGCGCACGCGCAAGCGCGGGCGACGTGATTTTAAACTTCTTTCACGCGCCCTCATCGCCGCTTTTAAATAATCTGAAAAACATTATCGAAAACACATAACGGCAGGTCCACTCCCCCCTCTCGTTTCAACAAGAAAATCGACCCTGAAATTTGAAACAAAAAACAAAGAAACCGGCAAAGACTATCCCCACAGCAATAATCACAGAGATTTTCGGCATGTTTTCAGCTTTCAACAAGCAATTAATGGGTTATTACAGACTTGTTTATTACGCCCAATTCCCGCCTCTCAAGCCGGTCTGCTGGCTGTTGGGGGAACAAACAAACGAAAAACAAAACAAAATACAAGAAAGAAAAAAAAAAAAACAACAGAAAAACCATTGTTAAAACAGTTTCTAGCAATCTCCTTGGCTTTCCCCAACGGCCACGAAGGGAGATTATGAAAAAAAACACAAAAACTTTAACATTACTTTTCTTTCCTTTTTTTAAAGATAGGGTGGGGTGTAAGAACAAGAGATGAAACGAAATTTTCAACCCCTTCACTGCCAGTGTTTTAGAAATAATGAATTGTAATTAATTTAATTTCAAAGATCGGGTGGGGTGCAAGAACAAAAGATGAAATGAAACGGTTCTAAGGCAGTGTGCGATTTAAAAAAAAAAAATGTACTAATTCTTTGTCTAAGAGCCCAAGCCGTCGAAGGATCGTGGATACATGTGGTTTCAGCAAGAGGCATAGATCCTCGTGAGCCCCCGCGACTGCGGGGGCTCATGAGGGTCTATGCCTCTTGCTGTTGACGTTCAGTTTTTCTCAGCAGGCAAGAGGTTAACAACGATTGCTCGATCGTCTCAAGGGTTTTTCTTCCGGTTGTGTCCCCTCCCCTCGAACTTGCGTGGAACTTTAACAGATTATAATTTGCTAGCAGAACACAAAGGGTTCATTCCCGGAGTCTAAAAGTTCAGCGGAAGGCTGTAGGTGTGTTGAAAATGGAGACAGATAAACGGTCAAGAATGAGTGAATGAATGAGAACTGCAGTCTATCATGGTTATTCATCAAGAAATTAAGCAGATCGAAACAGGGAGGTTTTAATTTTTCCCCCTGGTGGCGTTAAAGTCATAATTTTCCTGTATTATTTGTGTTGGCCTGTGATTTTAGACCTTACGACTAAGAGGCGTAAGGTCTCAGCTGATGGACCGGCACATAACGTGCATTTTTATTTTTTTCTTTCTTCGATTTAATAATTACAGACAGGCGGTGATGAGAGCAAGAAAGCCCGGAGCAAGCAACAGGTACAAGACGTTGATGTAGACATGCTGGCAAAGACAAACCAGGTATTGTTCCGTTTCATATATTCTCTCTGTTCCATTCAATCCGCAGCCACGACACACTCCAGGAAAATATGGATCGTTCATTATGGTTCAGGGGTGGTACCAGAATAGCTTGGCGCCTACAGGCGTCAAGCTATTCTGGCACCACCCCTGAACTATCATGGTCGATCAGGTCAAACTGAAGTCTAACGTAGTCTGCAGAGGACAACTCCCAGATTTAGGATTTTCAGCCTCGAACATAAAATATGTTAAGGTCGTCTTTTCTTTCATTTTTTTTCTCAGTTTTCTAACTTTGTGCAGCTTAGATTTGTTTGGTGGTGGAGGTGGTAATTGTGACCTCTTCACAGTTGTCATTAATTATTCTTTTGTTCCTTCTGGTCATTCTTTTAGCTGAAGTCCAACTTGCTTGCTTGCAGCTCAATAAAGCCAACGCTGTGACTTTGATCACGTGGCTGAAGTCCAGAGGCGTGCACTGCAAGTCCAAGGACAAGAAAGGTGACCTTGTGGACCGGGTCAAGGTCCTCCTGGCCTTGAGTGCACCAGAACCGTGACAATCTCCCTGTGAGAGTCGGAAGACGACGACTTCCTTGATCAAATATTTATTGCTGTCTTACATCAGCTACTAACAGTTTTTCTGTTCTCCGTGGCGAGTGTGGTTGTTGGTTTGAAACAGTTACGTTTTGAAGTTTGTCCTTTTTCGTCCATATTGTTTTATTTAAAATTTCATAGATGTGATGTCTTATTATAATATACATGCTTATGCTACTGATGATACCACTTGGCGGAAAAGACGCGTAACTATACTAAAAAGTGTCAGTTTTGCACTGAAACGAAAAAACGTCTAAACATAAATATGTAGCCCTAAGGTTGAAATTCCCTACTCTCGGACTTGTCCTCCATAAAGGACATATCAGTTCAAGAGATAAATCGACCATTGTAGTTCAAGGTAGGTGTCAGAGTAGCTTGGCGCCTACAGGCGCCAAGCTATTCTGGCTCCGCCCTTTAACTATCTTGGTCAATCCATACAGTGTTGTTGCGTCTCGTGGCTGCTGATTGGGTGAAACAAAATCTGTGAAACAGAACGGTAGGCGCCAAGCTTTTCCGGCATCAACCTTGAGCTACATGCTCTGAGCCCAAGCTTTCAGTTCTGGCACCACTTTTGAAATACAGTACACCCGTCTCCTGTTGAGGTGTGTAAAGCCTTCGAAGGCAAATGAACAAACAAATTTAACTCATTGCGCACGAGGTACGAAATACCCACATTTTGGAGTTATCCTCCGAGGACTAGCTACAATTCAGGAGACAGATCGACCACGATAGTTTAAGGGTGGCGGCAGAATAGCTTGGGGCCTACAAGAAAAAGTGAACTATCATGGTCGAGCCATATCTTGCTGTGGTGTGTTGCAGGAAGAATGAGTTAACATAACAGAACATTTTTTTTCATTATAATTTATTTCTCTCACACTAAAAAATAGAAGACGTCAATGCAAAATATAGTGTCAGATATGATTAATGCGCACAAGCAACTGTATGCATCGTCTGTGTGTGCATGTGTGTTGGGTATGTGTAAGTGTGTGCTAACGAGATAATTTCATGCGTATATAAAAGAATGTACGCCATCTCTCTCGACCGAAACTGAAATGTTGCGTGGTTGTAAACTCCCTTGGGATATTAAACTCTGTCTGGAATCCGATCTGGGAAAAAAAAAGTCTCGCCCAAAATGTTGACGTTCAAAGATTTTCAGGCGTAAAATGGATGTACCAGACATGATTTGTCACACCATTTGTTAGGCTTTTCCAGCATCAGCCATTTGAGATGTTCCACAATGACATTCTCATTCATTCCAAAATTAAACCACACAGAACCCTCTCGTTGATGCAGTCGCCGGTAGTGTTAACAGTACGGGTGGCTGCATGAATAAGACTGTCAACAAATAAACATTATCAGTGCTTCCCACTTCCAGGTATATGGTTAAATACAAACAACACATTGTATGTACACAATACTTCGCATGAGGTAACCCATTTAGCCCCGACGCACTGCAGCAGGAGATGGATCGACCACAACAATTCAAGGGAAGTGCCTGATTAGCTTGGCGCCATCAGGCACCAAGCTAATCTGGCACTGCACTTGAATTATCCTGAAACTGGTACATATCGTTGTTCAGCGATGCCTGGGAAATTTGGGAAATGCCGCTATGGGGTCAAATGGGTTAACCCACATAGCCCCGAGTCCCTACAACAAGGGATGTATTGACCATGATAATTCAAGGGTAGTGCCAGATTAGCTTGGCGCCTGAAGGCGCCAAGCTAATCTGGCACTACCCTTGAATTATCATGGTCAATACATCACCTGCAACTGGTACATAGTCATTAGGCAACACCTCCAAAATTGAGAAATGGGACCTTGGGGCTTTAAGCGTTAAGTTTCTATTGTGATCACAGCAGTATGTGAAATTGTGTACCGGTAAGTCAGAATAGGAATGATTTTGTAAAGCCCCCTCCCGCCACAAATTCATAATGATGTCAAAGTTCAGCTCTGAAAATACACAATTGCCATAGACGGTTTCAACATACATTATTGCAAGCATTTCTATCTTGTGCTACACGGTATGTAATTATACACACATTCATTTATAAAGATGTTCACGTCAGCGATATGTCGGGGAAAATATGACTATATCTATAATAACAGATGAACTGTAATTTACTATAACGCACTATGTACGTATCACGAAGCAAAACCAAAAGAATGACAAAGTAAAATAATAATAGCTATGGCAGACATATTGCCATTCAACACAGGAATACTTCCCACAAATAATGAGTGTGAGAAGCCTGAACCAAATAAGCTTTTCTGATATGCAAACAAGCAATATGAATAATTAACACAAAAAGTAAGAAACAAACAAAAAATCGCTCGTCTTACTCAAACAAAATCTATATTTCAGGTCTGTGAGTATTGGAAACACAACTGTGATGCAATTTAATGACAGAAATGTAGAGGAATCTTTTTTTTTAAAGTACATATTTCAAAGAATAGATTAACTCTGCAAGAAAACTACATGATTATTACAAACTCCTACTTACAATTCCGTCACTGCATAGAACTGCACGTATAATAACAATCATGTTGTTGACTCCATCTGCAAGGAGCTGCAGTACTGTAAACGTGGCTGCATGCACACGCGGTTTAACCCCTTCACTGCCAACAGTCACAGTCGCTGAAATCTTTGTTAATTCAGCGCCAGCTGATCCCATCCATCCAAAGAACACGAATAGTTAATTCAGCGCCAGCAGATCCCATCCCATCCAAAGAACACGAATACAAAAATGACGCCAACAAGAGGCATAGATCCTCATGAACCCCCGCATTTGCGGGGGCTCATGAGGATTTATGCCTCTTGCAGTTGGATGATGTTCGCTGCGCTGTTGGCAGTCATCGAGTCAAGGAGGTAATTTGTCACGTCATAGTGCAACGGAACAGGATAATGGGGGTAAGGCAGTGCATTGCATTCCTTCCTAACACAAGACTGTGTCCCAAGCGATCGAGATCCGAAAGAAATGCAAATTAAGCAAAACAACTCGATGCACTCGCAATGTTACATTTTTTTCCCCCTCATGCATTGTGACGAATCAGTACATGCTGGATTTCTGCACCTTGGGTCCTAGTGGTAGACTAATATAAATAAGACGTAATAGTCTGTAATTTTGGACCCTGCAGCTTCCAGCAGCATGGTCCAGAATGTCAGGCCAGATCTCAAAAATTGTTTCAGCAGACACATAGCATGTGCTGCATAAACAATATGCACTTGTATATAATCAACATAATATAATACATGTGCAGAGGTGATGAAAAGGGTGGCCACACCTTGGGTGACATTAAAAGTTAGCCAGGCTGGCGACCTCAAAATCTGGAGTTCACTGGCATGTTTATAATTGACCAGTGGCTGAATTTTGTCTGAGGCTACTACAGTAGAGTCCAGTTAACACGAACTCGCTTTACACGAATTTCCGGTTAACACGAACCGATTTTGCATTCCCGGCCGACGGCCTTCTTATTCTGTATTAAAATTTCACTGATAACACGAAATGCTTAACACGAAATTTCGCTTTACACGAAGCTGGTTTCGGTTCCCAAACAGGGCAATTTCACTATAATTCACCTGTTTAACACGAACACAGATTCCATTCACCGAAAACCAATTCATGTTTCGCTCCCGCGCTGTAGTACACGACAGATCAGAGCGAACTCTAGTCTGTGATTGGCTGAAAAGCCTTCGGCTGTTGTAATCCATCTTCTCATTGGCTAGCGTTTCTGAACTGTATTCATGTTGTTTGCATCATTCGTGTACCAACACAACCTTTTTACCGATGCGGGATTGTACTGTGTTGCTTTTACCTGATGGATTGTAACTTACTATGGATTTTACCTGATGGATTTTACATTAAATACACGAGCTGAACACGTTTACGTGTGTTTTCCTAGCGAGCTGAAGGTATGCATATAAAGTACGATAATGTGCACTTTTAACCTCATACTCATTCACGCACACATCTCTTACAAAATTTCTCCTTGAGGGCCGTGATCAATTTTGAGGCCATATTGGTTAACACGAAATACGTTTAACACGAAGTGATTTTCCGTGTCCCCAGAAATTCGTGTTAAGCGGACTCCACTGTACCTTGTTAGCCCTGCTGCCTGGCTGTTCACATTTGCTGTAAAGGTCTGCTCTTAAACTTAACCCTTTGGGTGTTGGCAGTGGGTTTAGTCGCGATGATTTCTACAGGAATCATCGCGACTAAAACTGCCACCGACACCCAAATGGTTAAAAGACAAAGGACTGCTAACATCAGGTAACTATAAACTACCACTGCATACAGAACCAAAAAATCTGTAGCCTGACAACACATATGTATACTGTACTATATTTCATACACTGAAAGGTCGAAGGATTTCAGTGTATGCACACACACGTAATTCCCCCAAACTGATCATACATATCAAGTGACTAGAATGACCTTGTAATGCCAAACATCATAACCATGTACACTACTCCCTAGTCCCTGCACTAATGCCTCAAAAATAAACCAAATCTGTGCACACAAAAAACCAGTATAGCAAATTCAGCTATTCAGACAAGTACTCCAAGTTTGAGAGGTGTTGTTTGCATCTGTGCCCGAGACAGATAAACCATGATAGTTCAAGGGTGGTGCCAGATTAGTTTAGCACCTGTGAAGGTGCCAAGCTGATCAGGCACCCCTTGCACCGTCAGGACAATATAAAATATCATCTTAGGGTATTTTGTTATCAGGGCTGAGTGAGCTAATTAGACAAGAAACGTGATTTACAAATCATAAATACAATGCACAATGTGTGATCTCGTGTCCCGCCCTCACAACCTCTTCAAGCAATAATGTAAGACTACATACTTTCTGGCACATGCATTCTACACAGCACCAATACGAACTGGACACGTTCATGTTCATGTGTGACATACGAGTGATGGCCTGTGATTTTGGACCTTGCGGCCATCGGCCGCAAGGTCCAAAATCACAGACCAGGACATTATATTACGCATTGTATGCATTATGGGATGCAAACAATGTAGCTGCAATATGGGACGCAAACAATGTGGCTGCAATATGGGACGCAAACAATGAGCCTAAGTATATTCAACTTCATATATTCTATTGTTCACTCAAACCTGCTCAGACTATGAGACAAAATATCTATCGATGCCAACCGTAAACAAAACATACAACTAAAAAAAAACCTCACAGTATGAGTAAGCCAAAAAGAAAAAAAGACAAAAATGAAAGACATACCAGACAACACAGTCTCAACATTTTTCCCACAATGTCTTTTTCAATGCATACTCCCAATTCTGCCATTTCACACATAAAATAAAATGTGCTGTGCATTAAAAGCTTATGCTGTAAGAATTATCATTTGACTTCATCCAGTCAGGTCTTTCTGGCAGTATATTCACCTATACAAAACATACTGCCACTAACCTCCACAGTTTTAGCAAGGGCAAATGATTGAGAATTAATTTAAAGGATCGGGTCCTGGAGGTACAGCTCTGATCAGCTACAGCCACAGCCCGGGCATCTTTATGCTTTTGTATCTACAGATTGGATTCAACTGACACATCTGAACCATGTGCACGTTCTTCTCATTCTGCCCTCGACACACCATAGCAAGATATGGCTTGACCATGATAGTTCAAGGGTGGTGGCAGAATAGCTTGGCGCCTATAGGCGCCAAGCTATTCTGCCACCACCTTTGAACTATCATGGTCGATCTGCTCCTGAAATGTAATGCAGTCCTCAGAGGATAACTCCAAAATGTGGGGATTTCGTACCTCGGACACAATGAGCTAAATATGCCAGGTGACAATTTTTAATTTGCAAACCAAAGGTGAGGCACGCAGGCAAGTGCTTGTAGATAGAGCACACATACCAAGGGAAATTACTTAGTGCAGGACAAACAGCTAAATCCTCTGATCCCCTCCATATGGAAGGGGCCAGGGGATCTATTTGTGCAGCCCTGAGCGAACTCCCTTGGCATATGGAATGAGAATTGATGCCTCTTGTTGGACAGAGGTAGCCCCACGTTTCTCATATTGAGAAAGCCACCAGTGTCCGTCAATGGTTGAATCGCAAGACTGATATTTAAGACTGTATGTCTCTCTCTCTAGTTGAATGTCTTGAAGCCAAAGCCTTCACTGCCAGTAGACACACATTGTGTTTCTGAAATCTTTGTTAATTTTATGCCAAAGAGCCCCTGCTATCCAAGGAGCATGGGTACAAATCAGTGTCAACAAGAGACAGATCCACACGGGGCTCCGCATTTGCGGGGGGGTCATGAGGATCTACTTCTATTGCACTCGCATGATTTTTTTAAAAATCCTGGCAATGAAGAGGTTAACCCATTTATTCCCGAGTACCTGCAGCAGGAGATGGATTGGCCACGATAATTCAAGGGTAGTGCCAGATTAGCTTGGCGCCTGAAGGCGCCAAGCTAATCTGGCACTACCCATGAATTATCGTGGCCAATCCATCTCCTGCAACTGGTACACAGTCATGAGGCAACACCCCAAAATCTGAGAAATGGGACCATGGGGTTCAAAGGGTTAATGCCAACTTTAGACTGTCAGTCATGAAATTCAATGTTGCTGACGCCTCTGTGCAGGCAGCTACTGGCATTGTTTAGAGTATCCGTGGCTGCATGTTCTAGGGAGTTAAAGTCAAGGTGTCCATCAGTAGTCGAACAAGAGACTCATGGCTTCAGCTGCCTTGGCACGCACAAGAGGTGCTGGGTCCTTGAGCAGCAGAATCAGTGCTGAAACACACACAGTCATATCAACAGAGGAGAAGTAATAATAAGAAAGGCACAGATTTTGCACCTTATGGTCTAATCACCAGCACCCAAATGTTCATCATGGTTGAATTTTGATAGTCTTCAGGCTACTAAAAATTTCAAATACAAGCGACCAAAATTTCCGAAAACTTGGTAGCTGAGCTGACCCTACGCACCACGTGAATGTCCTGTGTTTGTCTTGTACTGTGTTTGTCTTCAGAGTGTATGTGTGTGTGTGTGTGTGTGTCACGTGAGCGTGCGTGCTGGGTTCAGTTCGCGGCGCTTTGAGCCGATTAGCAGAATTGGGTAAAGCACCTATATAATAACCGGTATTATTATTATTCAACCTTTTGACATTTTGGCATGAAATCACATTTTGATCCTTTGCTTTTTTTTTTCCGTTCCTGGAACCTGTAGTTCATGAGGAAATGCTTATAACCGCCTTGTGAAAAAAAAAAAAAAAAATGGAACACATTCTGACCAAATTGTGATCATTTTTTTCCTCAGAACTGAAGAAGCATCTGTTAGTTATGAAGTTGCACATGAACACCAGTGAGATTTTACAGTCAAACAGTCGAGCTGGATAATTTGCATGCACATAGGTCTAATATTACTTTTGCAGGCAAATGGAAAAAGTTCAGTCGTACATACCATTGCAGACATGCTCCTTGGTGATGTCCATCTGTCTATCTTTTGGCAAGTTGCCCAGCAGAAAACCTATGGCAGGAAAAGAAAACAAGTTGAAGAACATTATTCCATTTATTTTATGTCCCTACAACAGGTGATGGATTGACCATGCGCTAAGCTAATCTGGCACTACCCTTGAATTATCCTGGTCAAAATCCATCTCCTGCAACTGGTATGCAGTCATTAGGCAACACCTCAAAAATTTGAGAAATGGAACCTTGAGGCAAAAAGGGTTAAATCTAGACCAATGAGGCATAAATGTGACTGACAAGCACATAAAATGCAAATACAAAAAGTGAGAGGGCAAAGACAAGTACGACACAACTGATCATGTTGTACCTGTACATGTTCTTTGTAAGCACATTTCTTTCTTTGCTGGGAATTTCTCTAGCCCTATGGCTGCAGGTAGCAACTTTTGTTACCAACAACCAAAGGGTTAAATCATGAACCTAGAATGCGTGGACACATCAGCAATGTGGACACCTTACATACACTCACCCACATACATTTAACGTAGAAAATGAACCCAATTAATTTATAACCTCCCTTGTACATGCGGCCACTGCAGCTGATCTACTTGGGAGCCAGAGACCTGACCGAGTTATATCCAATTTTGTAACACTCTGATGCGCATCATACCGAGGCTGCACTGTAGTTGTGCCCGAAACAAACGCACACACACCAAAACAAAGAGTGAGAAACCGCAAAAGATTCATGATACTTGCCCACAAACATGGCTGCATTGCTTCGAATTTCTGACCATGAGCTTTTGAAGAAGGCCACACACCCCATGACATAGAAATTCACTTTTTCAGGGAAGTCTTGAATCTAGCAAAAGGTTACAAACATACACTTATCAAGAGAAGTCAATACTAAAGGGAAACTGTGAACACTAACAATCGTATGAGTTTAAAAGGAAAAAGGAAAATTTTTTAAAAAGCCAAATTTAATTGTATGTCAGGTATGCCCCCCCCCCCCCCCAACCCTTCAAAAAAAAAAAAAAAAAATTGACAACAAAAAAAGTTCAAAAGCTCAGTACCTAATACAGCAAAAATTGCAAGATGACAATTCACAAAAAAAGCTGGAATTTAAATTTCCACATCAAACAACAGTACCCAAAAATACAAAACAAAAGAAAGATGGCATACTATCAGTTTGGAGAGGTCATTCATGAATTCGCCATAGAAGAGGTTGGCCTCCTCCAAGAGATGTTTCTGGAACTTCTCATTGGTGGCCTCTGATTTCATCAGGGGACCCAACAGACGCAAAGCATACTTGCACCCCTGAAAAATGAATTTTTCTCTAAAATGTATTTTTTTGAAAAATACTTACCGATAACATTACTGTTAGGAATAGTGTCTTAGCTAGACTAATTTCAGCCAAAATTGTTGTGTACCTACATGGTAGGGGAGGTAACAAGGGGCGCTATAACCTAGCCAGTAACCCAAGTAGCCTCCCTTTCATCCCCATCCGGTCACGTGCCCACCGGATTCCCGCCAGTCTGTTTCTTAGCGGACCAGCGGCAAGCGGGGCAGGTGGGAGGGTCATCCGAGTAATGTCATCGATAAGTATTTTTCGAAAAAATACATTTTAGAGAAAAATTCATTTGTTTCCTCAAAACACATTACCGATGACATTACTGTTAGGAAGAATAACGAAGAGGAGGAGGGTGCCGCTTATAACGCCCCTAACTCCTAAATACTGGCAACGAGACCCACCCGTCCCGGAGCAACCTCCCGATAATTTCAGCTAAGATTACCTACGGCACCTGGGGTGCCGGGAGGGAGTGTTGCGCTGCGGCTTTGTCTTCTACCAGCGATAGGTTCTGGCGCTGGCTGGAGAGGTCCCTCAGGTAGAATCGGGCAAAGGTCGACTCTGCTCGCCATCCCACGGCCGCCACAATGTCTTTGACAGCGTAGCTGCGGTTGAATGCGAGACTTGCGGCCATGGCTTAGACCTCGTGCGCCCTGATGTTCATTCATTTGGCTGCGTCAGGGGAGAGGTCTTGGTGGGGCGTATCACCCATCGGAGCCAGGAGGATATCGTCTGGGCCGAGATGTCATTTCTACCTGGGGACAGAGGGAGGAAAAGGCAGGTGCATCCCCTGCGTAGCGGCTTGGTCCGGCGCAGGTACACGCGTAAAGCTCTAACCGGGTCCTGCTGTCTGGACTCTTGGGTAGAACCTGGATCTCTCAAGAGTTGAACGGTGACCATCTGAGGGGCAGCCAACGGAGTTGGGTCTTGGCGAGAAACATCGGGTTGGGAAGCAGTTGAACAGAGCCGTCTGCCCGGAACTGCAAGCATGAGGGACGCGCACCTCGCTGACCCTGGAAGCAGAGGCGAGGGCCAGTAGGAAGCAAGCCTTCCGCGTTACGTCCGGTAACCGCGCCAACTGGAGTGGTTCGAAGCAGTTAGAATTGAGCCACATTAGCACCCAAGGTAGGTCCCATCGCGGCACCAGTGAGCGAAGGGCAGGACATTGTAGACCGAAATGGGCCATAAGGTCGGCAAGGTCTTTGCAGTTACCAGGGTCGGGTCGTCCCAAATGTCGGTACGTATCAGCGATCATGGCCAGGTAGCCCCGAATGGTGATTGGCGCCAAACGCTGGTTGGTGAATAGCCAGAGGAAGAACTCCGCTAGTTGGGGAACCATCAAATCCGTGGGGGAGTCCGCTTGGTTCGACTATTAGTCAATGGCCTGTCCGCACCGGAGGGTAGACAGGACGTGTCATCTCGTCGCGAGCCCGTCTCGTCCCTTTTACTTCTATCCGACGAGCGGGCACGCGTCAGTCCAGCAGACTTGTCCGGTCGTGGTGCCCTGTCACTGACCTTGGAGCGGGGCGCCGAACATCTGTGCTGGACTCGTGTCGAGGTATTGGCAGGCTGTACTCCTGATGCCGCTGCCGAGCTCCTAGATGGGGTGCGGTTCGTGCAAGCACGTTGCGGGTCAGACTCATACTGGATGCTCTCAAGTAAGTACTTAACTAGTGGGCGTGCAAAACGGCTGTAGCTCTAGGGTCGGTAGAGACTGGTCTATCCCTTGCCGTCAGAGGCTCCACAGCTGAGGAAATGCATCTTGGCCCGTCTGTGGAAGCTGCTGGGGCGAGTGCTCGCTCTCAGGCTGTTGTCGGCCGTTCATGGCGGTAGAAACCCCACAGCTGGGACCACTTCTCTTCCAGCCAGGGGGCGCAGACCAGGCACGGGCGAGTGGAGGCACAGCCGGAGCAGGGTAGGCATATGACATGCTCGTCACTAGGCCACTGAAAGGCCCCACATCTCGTACAGGTGCAGACCTGAAGACTGCAACAAATAGCCAACAATAAAAGGCGAGAAAGCATGGCCCCCGCAGGCCTGCAAACAAGCATCCGCATGCGAAGACGAGTACGAAACGAAGCCAAGTGCATGGCGTATGCCGACGCCCGGTGCTCCTTCCCCTTCCCTTGAGCGCCGGTCATGGGCAATAACCAAGGTTTTACCTTGCCATAATGGAGTAGTCAGCAAACCAACGAAGGTCGAAGAGGCCAACCAAGTCACAGCGGCGACGCCCAGCACCAAACAGCCGGTCGAGGCCCCACCAAGTCTGCCGCAGGCTCGCCCAAATCCAGTGCACACCACACGAACTCCAGGCCGGTAATCCACAGGTAAGCTCCAAGCCTAGCACAGGCCGTTGCTAGCACCGGGGAACGAGACAGAGGTTCAACAAGTCCGCCACTGTCTCGCCCAAGTCTAGAATAACTCCATACGAAACACCCACAAGGTAATCCCACAGGTAAGGTGTCCAAGAGTAACACAGAGCACAACGTAGCTAGTCACAGAGAAAGTGAAGAGATTCCAAGTCACACGACGACCGGTCACACCATACACAGCCGAAGAGAGACGAAAGGTACACAACCATCCACAGTCTAGCTAAGAAACAGACTGGCGGGAATCCGGTGAGCACGTGACCAGATGGGGATGGAAGGGAGGCTACTCAAGTTACTGGCTAGGTTATAGCACCCACTGTTACCTCCCCTACCGTGTAGGTACACAACAATTTTGGCTGAAATTAAGTCTAGCTAAGACGCTATTCCTAACAGTAATGTCATCAATAATGTGTTTTGAATAAACAAAGTTAAGTTTACGAATTCTGAAAAATCTAATCACAAAAATGTGCATATTATAATTATAACAGCCAAAATCAAAAATAAAGAAGAAATGCACAAACTAAATAACACATCAACAGCTTCAGCGATCTGCAAGAGGTATAAATTTCCATGAGCCCCTGCAGCAGCAGGGGCTCATGGAAATTTATGCCTCTTGCCGTTAAAGAATGCATGGTGTCATTTACAAGCCAACTTTGGGGGACTCAACTGCGCATGGTTATATGTACTACTGTTAGGAGGAGGATGCATCCTGGAGTTGCTTAGCTCAGTGGTTTAACGTCTACAGCACCAAAGTGATAATGGACGGCCGTAACGGCTGCTTTATGGGCGACAGGGACAGCTCTTTTGCCTATGGAGTAGGACCTATCCATTTGGCCACCCTGCCACTTTGACTTAATAGACACATTAAATGAACAAGCCTGTCATTTCGCCTGTAGTGATATCAGCCATCAAGCAAAATGGTCCCAGTATACTGCATATACTGTCCACACTTTCACAGGCAAAACTGTGCAATACTTTTCTTGGATCCGATTCTAATTTAGACCTACTTCTTATTTCTGAACAATGTACATGCAGTTACTGGTACTGTTTACAGTCCCGGTGGTTACGAGCAAGCGCAAGGGGTTCAACTCTTACACAGTATAGTGAGAACTGATGAGCAAGCATCTCCATAGTTAGTTATAACAAAGAAATTAATAAACAACATCTCACCCTTTTCACCTCGGGGTCTACATCATTCAGGTGAAGCAGAAGACTGATGAGGTTGCTATGGATCTGTTCTAGGAAAGGTGTGAGAGAGGGGCCATCTCCAAACCTTGATAAGTTACCAAACAAGATGAAGGCTTGGGCCCTAACCGCTGGCTTCTCCTGATGGGAAAACATCAAGTTTAGTTTGTAAGCCACTGATTAGCAAATTTGACCAAAAAACTACATGTATAAGTAAACTAAAATAGTTAAACCTACATTTTACAGCTAAATAAATGATTAAAATATCAATCAATCAATATATCAGTGCATCAGTCAGTCAAATAAGAAGCAAATGAAAACAGAAATGAAACGGAATGGAAAATTAAAATATACCAGCAACAAGAAAGGCGCCAAGCTATTTTGATACCAACCTTGAAATATCATGGTCGATCCACATCCTGTCATAGTCTTTCAGGGCTTTATGGGTTAACATGTGAGAAAAACTCAACACCACTCAACTGCATGAGGTATAGACCTACATGAGTCCATCCCACAGTTGTAGGGGCTCTCACAATCTATGCCTTTTGCTGAATCCACTTTGCATCTGTGTTGCTCTGATGGCTGGGAATATGTGATGTTGAATTTATGTTTTCAAAAACACTATCTGTGTCGACAAGCAGTGAAGGGGTTAAAAAAGAAAACGAAGCAGAAGACAACAGGTACAACAAGACAATTACAAATTACACCCAAACCTACCCGCTCAAAGCATGGTCGAATCTTGAGAGCTACGTTGATGAGGATAGCTCGGATGTGGCTCTCGTCTATCTCGGAGAGAATGCGCGACAATCCACTCATGGCCTCGATGGTGATGTAGTCCTCTGGGTCCTCCTTGTCATCCATCCCAGCCATCATGGCTGACAGGATCGTTGTTGAATATTTCTGCACCTGAAGGGGAACACAAAATAAATCCCCTTGTGTATGCTGCCAACAGTACTGTCTACAGTACCACTGGAGGCAGCCACATAGGGGGTTATTGAAAACATTGTATGTACACTGAAAATCATCCATGGAATAATACCCTTACTCAACTATTCGGCAAGGGGCAATAAACACTTTTTTGAGCAATATTATGCGTCAGAAAACAATCATGTCTTTTCAGTCAGCAAAACAAAACAACTATGCCTGTTAGTTGTCACTAGACCACAGATCAATCAAGTTCCTCAACAACATACCCCCCCCCCCCCCCCCCCCATCTTAAAAAATCTGGCTGAATTATGGACACACATAAAATGTGTTTGCTGTGACATTACCCCGTTTAGCCCCAACACCCTACAGCAGGTGATGGACCAAACATCATAATTCAAGGGTAGTGCCAGATTAGCTTGGCGCCTTCAGGCGCCAAGCTAATCTAGCACTACCCTTGAATTATCATGGCTGATCTATCTCCTGGAACTGGTACATAGTTGTTAAGTGACACCTCTAACAGTATGACCTTGGGGTAAAATGGGTTAACCTGATGGTGTTTTTGTAGGGATGCCTTTGTACCACTGACAAAAGCATAATGTCTGTGACTTAATAAATCCTAACGATGTACCTGTAGAGACCACATGCAAACAATAAGAACTGGGGACCACCATGGCAGAGTGTGACAATAATCAATAATAATAATAATAATAATAATGGGTACTTATATAGCGCTTAATCTTACTCAAAAGCTCTAAGCGCTTTACAATCTGTACACAAAAATAAAATACAATGACATATGCACATAACAAACAAAGCACAATGCCCGAACACACCACTTTTACAATAAACTAAACAACAATACATACATAATAATTTATATTCTAATTAACATTCAGTCTAAACAAGGAGGATTGCAGAACTACAACTAAGGCATCAAACACTGGCAGTCATTCAAAGTAAAGCACAAAACAAAACATTTGCACACAAAATATACAATCTTTTGAACCAAGCCAACGAAAGCAAAATCAAAACATAACGCATGACACCTATCACCTAGAAATTACCGGTTTCCCTTTAATGTTCTGCAATGAACGATTTCGAACCCAACAACACTGGAAGCACAAAGAAACAGTTCAGTTCATTTATAAAACAGATTGACACACTGAGATCTCTTTCACTTAAAACCTCTTCACTGCAGAGAAAAATCATACAAAAACCAACTGCAAGAGGCAAAGATTCTCATGAGCCCACGCAGTTGCAGGGTCCCATGATCATCTATGCCTCTTGCTGAAACCACTTTGTATTTATGTTCCTTTAACGTTTCGCAACCTTTCACGTTGAATTCATGATGATTTCAAAAATGCAATCTGCATTCACTGCCAGTGAATAAGTTAAAATAATAATAATACCAGTTATTATATAGGTGTTTTACCCAATTCTGCGAATCAGCTCAAAGTGCCGCGAACTGAACCCAACACGCACCCTCACACGACACACATTCACTCTGAAGATAAACACAGTACAAGACAGACACAGGACATTCACGTGGTGTGAAGGGTCAGCTCAGCTACTAATGTTTTGGACATTTTGGATTGCTTTGTATTTGAAATTTATAAAGTGACCTGAAACTGGTACCAGAGTGGAGGGGGAAGACGATTAAAAAAAAAACCGTGAAACGTTTATGGCTTAACGTCTTTTGTCCACCACAAAGGTGATTTCAAAGATGGGGAACCGAAAAGAGGTCTGAACAAATTTTGACGCCAGCTGGGTTCAAACCCACAACCTTTCTGATGAGGGTCGAACGCTCTACCAACTGAGCTACCCAGCTCCCCTGGAGGGGGAGGAAGAGCTGGAGTACCCGGAGAAAGAACCCCCCGATGGTCCGCCCGAATTAACGGTGACACTTACTAGAGGAGAAAAGTCCGACGCCGGAACCCGGTATCAAACCTCGCGCCTTTAGCATTGATGGCAGGCACCTTTACCACTGCACCATGAACCGCTTATAATTGCAATACCCCCAGAAAACATTTCCCTATGTTCTCCATCCTAGGCTAGGACTAGACCTCTCTTTTCTTAACCCTTTTAGCTCCAACACCCTACAGCAGGAGATTGATTGACCATGATAATTCAAGGGTAGTGCCACATTAGCTTGGTGCCTGAAGGTGCCAAGCTAAGCTGGCACTACCCTTGAATTATCATGGTCAATCCACCTCCTGCAACTGGTACATAGTCGTTAACATTCCAAAATTTGGGAGTTAACATTTCCAAAATTTGGGAGTTAACATTTCCAAAATTTGGGAAAAGCACCCATGGGGCTAAAAGGGTTAAAATAATTTTAGCCGCAAACCCACCCACCCACCCCCATGCCAACTCCCCCCCCCCCCCCCCACTCCCCTCCCCAAAACACCAGTCACCACCCATAGTTCCACACACAGTTCTAGTCTTTTCTGATCTCTGAGCCTGTTTGCTCAGTGAACCAACTCGCATACCTGTTCCTTGCTGACACTGGAGATGTTTCCCAGGCCTCGTATACACAGCATGCGCACGATGTGTGAGGTGTCGACCAGGCGCCCCAGCAGGCTGTTCATGATGAGCTCCACCAGACTCTCCTCCCCAGCGCACTGCTGGTTGATGAGCTGCAAAATACACTGAGTCATGCCAATGCTGAACGCCAAACACAACAGTTGCACGATCAGAAGTAAGACAAAATAACTGCATGGGGAAAAAATGTGCTAGGGAGTGCTTCAGCTGTCTGCAGCGCTTTTTGTCGAGGCGATTCCTGCAGGAATCACCTCAACAAAAAGTGCTATGGCCAGCAAAGGGTTAACCCATTTAGCCCCAATGTCCTACAGCAGGAAATTGATTGACCAGTATAATTCAAGAGTAGTGCCAGATTAGCTTGGCTCCTGAAGGCGCCAAGCTATACTGGCACTACCCTTGAAATACCATGGGCAATCTGCCTCCTGAAACTGGTACATTAACGTTATGCAACACTTCCCAAATTTGGGAAATACACCTCTTGGGCTAAATGAGTTAATATGAGAAAAAACAAAGTTCAAATTTTTTCACAATAGCGATCATAGAGGTGAATCTAAGTGACTATAGCAGACAAAGCAAATACCTCAGCAAAGAAAGCTGCCACAGTGACTCGCTGGTTTTCATAGAGACTGGACAGGACAGAAGTGAGCGATGTGACGATCTTGGCCGTGTGCTTGCTGTCCTCTGGGACGGCCACAAGGCACCTGAGCACAAAATATCTCAAAGCCACAGGCGAATAACAACAGAACAAAGCAAGTCTCTTAGTTTTCAACTTAAGGATCAGTGTACAGAGTTGTCCATTCAGCAATCTTTGGCTGTCAGTAGTGTGTTTTGTTGAAGTGATTCCTGCAGGAATCACCTAGACCACAAACGCTACCAACAGCCCAAAAGGTTAGTCCATTAAATAATAACAATAATGTCATGATGCATTGTCTACAATGTTCCTTGCCAGTAGGTTTGCTACTGATCTTCAAATTTCTCAAAGATGGGTTTTTGGTGTGGGTAAGTGCCGAGATCAACTGTGGTCAACCTACTTGGCAAGGATGGTGATGGCCTCCGGGTAGTCAACGTCGTCTGTGATCTTGTCCCACATTTCTTCTTTATCCAGCATCTCCAGTAAATCCTTACTGCCCACACGCTCCAGGAAACACTTCATGGCTTCAATGGCCACCCTGTGTCAAACACATTGACAGTGGGACATAGATCATTGTTTTCATCCCTACATCACACGACAAGTCCCTTTAGCGCAAACTGTACCATGTGACCTCACTACAAAAACCCTTGCAGCGACCAACGGCAGACTTTTTGTAGCCAGCATCTTTCTGTCTTGGATGCCAGTTTTGTTCTACAAAAGATCACTCAAACGTTCTAAAGTACAAAGTTACTTAGTCGTGTCTGAAACAGGAGGCACACTACTGGAGATGGGGCAACGTCATAAAAATTTTTAAATTACGCCATGAGTCCATTATGTATAAATGTATATTCCTTTGACGTCAGTCATATCTGGCGTGATCCAGGTTGGAAGATTTTTACTTGATTTCTTTCAAGAATAAAGCAGAGAAATAAAAACAAATACGTTATTGGTAGCAGGGGCTTGCTGCACAGACCCTTGTAGGCCATGGGAGGTCAAAGGAATCATTGTACCCCGAAGAAAGATGAACTGTTAAGTTTTTGCAGACCGTGTTTTTGCTTCATACGGTTGCCACGACAACCATATTAAATGGTTTCTTTGACCTCCCTTAGGCCTACAAGTACAAGGGTCCATGTAGCAAACCTCTGCTACCAATAACTTATATTGTACACTAAAGTGAGACGATTTCTGTAAATCATTAGTAGACCATTTATTGACCATTTAGCACCATCTTGGTGGCCTGGACAATCACAGTTCACCCAGTTGTTGACCATGTAGCGCCATCGCGGTGGTGCTGATCTTAGGTCTTCCTTCTGTTGACTTTGTAGCACCATCATGGTTGCTTCGATCTTAGGTCCTACTTTTGCTGACCGTTTAGCACCATCGTGGTGGCCTTGATCTTAGGTCTTCCCTTTGTTGACCATGTAGCACTATCGTGGTGGCGCAACAGCATCATCAAAATGCGTTTAACTTGGGAACGGCATTGTTATGTGCGTTTCAGTTGTATGTGTGTGCGTAGATTACATTTTTTAAAGGTAGTGAAATTCTGCAGACATACATATTTTTTGTAACACGCTTTGAGCCCACTGCTCCTGGGGATTCAGCGCGATATAAATGTTTTTTATTATTATTATTATTATGTCAAAAACTGCTTCATCTGATGCAAAGACAAAGAGTGGATTAAAAATGCTCCAAGAAACACTTCACGGCTTCAACTGCCAACCTGTGCCTGACAGTGGGACCTAGATTATTGTACAACAATACACTGTATAGTACATTGTACAACAATATCAGAAGTAGGTCAAAAACTGCGCTTTCCTTGATGCAAAAACAAACAGTTAATTAAAAACCCAACGCCTCAGGCGCCAAGCTATTCTGGCACCACCCTTAAACTATCAGTTAAATTTATTTCAAGCAATGGGTATATTTCCAGGCATTTCATACACGTTTTTCATCAAAACATGTGCAATTCTGACCGACTTGTGATTTCCGAACAATGTGTATATTGCAGATAACAAAGTGCAGGGAGATGCACAAGCTGTGGCCATTGTCAGAACGTGATATTAGCCGTCATTTATTGTGCAGCCAGGGCATCTGAAAATAAGTCGTCATATCCGACCTTTGCAGGTTAAAATTACCCATACTGTCTGAAAATAAGTCGTCATATCCGACCTTTGCAGGTTAAAATTACCCATACTGTCTGAAAATAAGTCGTCATATCCGACCTTTGCAGGTTAAAATTACCCATACTGTCTGAAAAGAATTGTGAAGCATTAACTCATTCAGCCCCGACACACCACAACAAGACACGGATCGAGCAAGATAGTTCAAGGGTGGTGCCAGAATAGCTTGGCGCCCATAGGCGCCAAGCTATTCTGGCACCACCCTTGAACTATCATGCTCGCCCTGTCTCTAGAATTGTAATACAGTCCTTCAGAGGGCAACTTCAAAATTTTGGGATTTCAGTCCAGGGGTAGATTGTGCTAACCCATTACATCCTGAGGCTGATTTTGTCAAATTTGCTTATTGTCTTATGAAGGCTACATTACAGATTACAAAACAGATCAACAGTTTTAGTTCAAGGGTGGTGCCAGAATAGCTTGGCGCCTCAGGCGCCAAGCTATTCTGGCACCAACCTTGAACTATCAGTTAAATTTATTTCAAGCAATGGGTGTCTCAGGATGAAAAGGGTTAAGGCAGGCTTTCTACTCACTGAATGGGGCTGATCTTGGTGTCCTTCACAACTCCTTTCTTCTTTTCTTTTGATTTTGGGTCTTCCTTTTCCTGTGTAGACAAACACTGCATACTTAGCAACAGACAAGACACGTGCAAGCACACACACACTAACAGCCAGCACACATGCAACTACCAACACCCCGAAACATTCGACAAAAAGCATTTCTCTGAATGAAATACAAGAATCTGAATCTACTCAGCTCCTTCTCTGAAAACAGACACATATTATGTCTCTGAAACAAATACATATTTACTGCTGGATAAGATAACCTCATCTACAGCACTAGGATATTAATGACACCAAGAGACATAGATCTTCATGAGCCCCCACATCTGCTCATGAGGATCTATGCCTCTTGCACTTGGGTTATGCTTGGTTTTTTTTTAAACTGTGAAGAGGTTAAATATTTGTATAGTAAAGAGGCACCATCAAAGCACGCAGCTGATCAACATGTGATCCCGACCTGTTGTTTGGGAGGGTTGACGCCGACAGAGGACCCCAAACGGACGAGACAAGCAGCAAACAGACGATGGTACAGCTTCTGCACCTGCTCTGTCGCTTCCTCCATCCGGAATATCTCCACCAAAGCAAACGTCACCTGCATAAAGGAAAGAATCAAGTGAAGAGACAACACCCTGTGTCTTACGATTCTAAAGAACATAAATCTCAGCGATGTAAGAAGGACTATCAGTGAATATGATGACCAGTGGCAGGATAGTTACTGGCTAAATCTGGCACCAGCAGACCATGAGACCTGGGCTGTAGAGAATGAAGGTTTACTTGCACGTGCCAGTCACCATACGGCCCATGTGAAACTGAAAGCTGGTACTCCTGTGTGAAGCCTCTGGCGACTGTGATGGAAAGGTTAACCCTTTTCATCCTGATACACGACTACAAGAAATAAATTTGACTATAACAGTTCAATAAGGCGCCAAGCTATTCTGGCAACACCCTTGAACTAAAATGGTTGATCTATCTCATAATCTGTAATGTAGCCTTCATAATTATGACAATAAGGTGAATAAGCAAATTTTTAAGAAGTCAGCCTAAGGATGTAATGGGTTTAAGTCACATGGATACTGTACGAGGAAATAAAATGTGGTGCTCTTCATTGTTCTTCTTTATGTTTTCGCATTTTTACTTATTATTTATTTTTGAGTCTATTTCTCTGGACTGACAGACTGCTAGTGGGAGGGTGGTGGTGCTACAGATAAACGTTGTTTTGTGTTGTTTATGTTTGTGTGTTTTGTTTGGTCATTTTGATTTTGTAGCTGACTCACCGCTAGAGGAACGGTGGTGGCGGTGCGGACGAACTTTGTCTTGTCCCTTGGGTCAGCCTTCTCTTCATATGGCAGTGACTTTTGTAACAGATCCAGGAAATGTTCCAAAATGGCTGTGGTCAGCTGTGCATCCTGGGAAAGGATCTGCCAGATCTCCACCACTTCGCTGGAATATTAATATTTATAATAACAATAATAATTATAATAATAATAATAATTTTAATTATGGGTATCCCAAGAGAGACATTCATCTGTTGTCACAGAGGCATACAGACCGAAACAGTGAAAGACTAAATTACAATACTAGTATACAATAAATAGACCACATTCTCATGACACATCCAACCACTCAAAGATACTCCATATGAGAAATTATTATTAAATTGTTATAGTGAAAGGCATGTTGTAAAAATGGCACCCTGGCAGGATGCAGTAAATGGAGCCAGTGAATCAATTACATTGACCCTCTGGCTCCATTTAGATAACGATAAATTCTGATCCAATGAAATGTGACAGCATCGATATGACACCGAGAACATATTTTTATAAAGTTACTAGGTACCAAAGTCTTAACCACTGACAACTAGAACTGCCCAACTGCAAGAGGCATGGAACCTCATGAGCCCCCACATTCGCGCAGGATCATGAGGTTTAATGCCTCTTGCTTGCATTATGTTGTGTCCATGTCCTTTGGATGGCTGGGATTCTTATGCCTTGAATTAACGATTGTTTTGTTGTGTTTTAACTCATTCTATCCCAACACCGAAATCCCAAAATTTTGACGTCGTCCTCTCAAGACTTCATTGCAGTGCAGGACACAGATCGACCATGATAGTTCAAAGGTGATGCCAGAATAGCTTGGCGCCCAGCTATTCTGGCATCACCCTTGAACTATCATGGTCGATCCTTATCTTGCTGTGGGGTGTCTGGGGTAGAATGAGTTAAAGTGCCTATGTCAAATGTCACTCTGCCATTCCCTGCCACCTGAAAGATGCATATCAGTCGACTGCAATGCATGAGCCCATGAAGACGCTAACCTCATTCATGCTTCCATCATATCTGGTCTGTAGTTAGCCAAGTTAGTTAGTTAGTTAGTCAGTTTTAATGCAGGGTAGTTAGCCAAGGACTACCCAGTAAATAGTGCGATGAGCGTGTAGGCTTGAAAGGACACACACACAACTGTACGCTAGAACACAAAGCGTGACACATGCTTATATGCATCAGGACATAACTGTGTAGGGCGTACCTGCTGTAAGGCACGGGGTATTGCAGGAGGGAGGTAAGGAAGGGGACCAAGTGGTGGCCAGCTAGTGTGCGAAGTGTCCGTAGCGTCCCTGTCTTTGTCTGCGGGCAGGTGATCCGGGTCAGCTTGATGTGAAGGTTCTTTAGCAGCTCATTCACCTGCAGACAGACAATCACACTGAACATTTAACCCTTTTAGCCCCACGGTCCCATTTCTCAAATTTTGGAGGTGTTGCCTATGTACCAGTTGTAGGAGATGGACTGATCTTGATAATTCAAGGGTAGTACCAGATGAGCTTGGCACTACCCCTGAATTATCATGATCAGTCCATCTCCTGTTGCAGGGTCCCGGGGCTAAAAGGGTTAACAAAATAATTTGATACTAGGTATCAAGATTGGGAAAAGCTTTGGCAGGAACAGTTTTAAAGGCAGTAATGGTAAAACTCCCGATACAGTACACTAGCCACACCGTTTTAAGCATCCACCTTAACCCTTTGGCTGCTGGTAGTGGATTTTATCACGATTCCTGTAGGAATCACAACCAAAACTGCAACCGACAGCCAACAGGGTTAAATGCAAAAACGCAGTGGTCTTAAAAGACAGATAGGTACTCTCTCAAAAGAAGTTGTGATGGGCAAAACGTGTCGCCCGTCAATAAAGATCATCATTTCAGTAGCCACGGCCACCTAAATGACGGTCTCTAGTGACAGATGATCTCTCACAAGGGTCATTACTCAGAATAAGTTCCTCTGTAAATGTTGCACTCGGTAAAGCCTTTAGGAACATACAAAAGCAAAGAATAACTATACAGATAGAGGATGGATGAGAATATTACAAGAATGGACGGTGAATAAATAAATACAAAATTGTATTAACTCGTATATGTATAATTTATTATGACATCTGCAATTTAGGGATGTTTCAATGAAGCTAATCTGGCACTACCCATGAACTGTAACAGTTGGTCCATCATCTACTGTGGTGTACATTCTACGCATGAATGTGTTTACAAAAGTGTATCCACAACTGCACTCTCTCCTGACTTCCAACAAAAACATTAACCTTTTCACGGAGTTCCGCGCCCCGCAGCTTCATGAGTCCATTCAACACGACACAGGCACCGGAAGAGGAGTGAGACTGACAGTCCATCAGCCCTTCCTGCAGAGACTCAACCAGCGGATAAAGCTGATCCCGCGTCGTCTTCTTCGCAATCACCTGAGTGCAGGACGGACATTTTCTGCATCATTGAACTGAACTGAATCTCTTATGTTTGATAGATGGAGCTAAAAATATAGGCACACAGACCTTTGAGTACAGCACAAAAATATGACACACAAAATACAAGAGACAGAGCCTCATGAGCCCCTGCAGATGCAGGGGCTCATGAGGATCTATGTCTCTTGCTGGCATTATCATTATTTTGGCCTTTTGTTCAAACTCTTTTAACCCTTTGGCTGTTGGTAGTGCATTTTGTTATGATTCCTGCTAAAATCATCGCGACAGAAAGCGCTACTGACAGCCAAAGTCACAGAATATGTAGCGCCTATCTCTCACTAAAACAGCATTACAGACAAATAAATATGAAGAACGCCACCTTTGACAAATCATTGATGACGCTGAAGAGAATGTTGGGATCACTTTTCTTGAGTCGGTCTTTCAGCGTCGACAGGGCATCAACCATCGGATCGTTCTCCGTCAGAGGATGACCTAGACACATTTTAACCCATTCAGCAATGACACACTACAACAAGATATGGACTGAAAATGATAGTTGCAGGGTGTTGCCATAAGAGCCTGGTTTTTGCTCAAGTTTACTGTATAAAATAAAATAGCAATAATAAGAAAACGATTACATAGGTGCGTTACCCTTCTATGAATCGGCTCAAAGCGCCACCAACTGAACCCAACAAGCATGTGACAAGAAACATGTGCATGCACTTTGAAGACAAGCACATACAGTACAAAGAAAGTTTGCATAACAGCTCCTGACCTCCTGGCGATCCCTTATTACTTTCACAGGTTGCTACCTCTTCTTAAAACTAAATGTGCAGTGATCTGGGTTTTGGATTTTAACTCATTCGAGACGTGCTGCCTCCGGATACGCGGCATAAGCCGCGTATCCAGAGGCGGCACATCTCAAATGAGGTAAGCTCTACAGCTGTGAGATCCATAATAACAGACAAGCAAACAAAATGTGCCACCAACAAATCGGAAACAAAACCTGCTCGTCTTGTCCATCAAACTTACCATAACCCCCTTCTGCATATAGCCGTAGGTACTGTTTACAGTACCCGTGGCTGGTATGAATGCAAGGGTTAAAGTTACCTTCATATGAGAGACCAATGCGCAGTGTCAGCTGCACGCAGTCCACGGCCAGCTGACGGATTTCTGTCTTGGGGTCCGTGCAGCGGGGGATGGCTGTTCCCAAGAAGGCACCAGTCACCAGGAACTTGTCCGATGCCTGCAAGAATAAATGAATGAATGAATAAATAAATGTCAGGTGGCCTTTGATTTTGGACCTTACTGTTGTAGCCGTAAGGTCCAAAGTCGCAGACCAGCAAACATACTATTATGATATTAGCCTGATTAGTTAACCCTCTTAACTCCACAGCCGCATTTCCAAACTTTTGGCGACGTTGTCTAAAGACTACGTTCCAGTCGCAGGCAATGGATTGATCATGATAATTCAAGAGTAGTGCCAGATGAGCTTAACGCCCGAAGGCACCAAGCTCATCTGGCACTACCCTTGAATTATCATGATCAATCCATCTCCTGCAGCATTGGTTAATGCATCTTTTCCAAACAGTATTTCCAGTAGTTAAGAGTAGTACATACACCAATTCATGATAAGCTAAACTGATTTTTTTTTAAATCTCCAACCAGCCCTAGTGCTACAAGAATGCCCATTGCAGCGTGGAGATTTTCAGCCCTCTGCAAGTGTCCAATCATCAGAACAGAGCAAAGTGGAGGGCACTAACCTTAGAATCCATGATTTCTGTATAATACTGCAGCAGGCTCAGCCAAGTGGTGATGGCCCTCTCACGTTCATACTCCACTTCCGATACCATCCAGTCATGTAGATGCTGACAGAAGAGAACAGAAGAAATAAACTGTAAAATGATTAACCCCTTGATTTCTGAGAAAAAGCTAACACCATCTATCAAGAGACATAGATCCTCACGAGCCCCACACTGGTGCTGGGTACATAAGAATTTATGCCTTTTGCTGAGACTAGGTTGAATCTATGTTCCTGAGACATGTTGAGATTTTTTTACATTCAATTAACGAAGAGTTCAGAAACACAATCTGCGTCCACTGTTAAACAGTCAAGATCATATCTGCGATCATAAAGGCATAAGAAAGCTCCAACATTTTTGTTTTTTTAATTTAACCATGCTTAACCCATTTAGCCCCGGGACCCTGCAGCAGGAGATGGAATGATCATGACAATTCGAGGGTAGTGCCAGATGAGCTTGGCGCCTTAAGGCACCAAGCTCATCTGGCGCTACCCTTGAATTATCATGAATAATCCATCTCCTACAACTGGTACATAGTCGTCAGACAACGCCTCCAAAAAGTTTGGAAATGCGGCTGTGGGGTTAAGAGGGTTAAATTAAACACTCTTAGACCTGAATGTGTGGAGCTGTCCTCAGATGATCACACTCCACACCACTACTAGACAGAATGGCCGTGGCGGTTTAAGTGCAAGGGTGGTGCCAGATCGGCATCAACCTGCCGGTCAAACTATTCTGGTGCTATCTTAACCCATTACGTCCTCAAGATGAAATTTCAGATATCCTTTGAGGTCTACGTCACAGTTTTGGGGACAGATCGACCGTGACAGCTGAAGGGTGGTGTCAGCTTGGCGCCTATAGGCGCCAAGCTATTCTAACACCACCCTTGAACTATCATGGTCGATCCACATCGTGTCGCAGCATGTCAGGGCTTAATGGGTTCAGCTATCATGATCGATTCACACTTTGTTTGTAATGTGCCAGCGCTGAATGGACCAACAGACCAAATATAAACAATTAACCCATTTAGCAACAACGCCCTACAGCAGGATATTGGTCGACCATGATAATTCACGGGTAGTGCCAGATTAGCTTGGCGCCTTCAGGCACCAAGCTAATCTGGCACTACCCTTGAATTATCATGGTCAATCCATCCCCACACTGGTCGTTCAAGTAACCCAAAATTTGAGAAATGCGGCCGTGGGGGTAAATGGTTGGTTGTACGTCCCGACAGCAACAAGACTTTCTCAGGTCCTGCCTGCACTGCTTGTGAAATAAAAAACTAAACAGAATATTGAATGTATGTCGCCAGCCGGTCCAATATGCTAAATAAACCTAAGACCATTTAGGAACACACATCCAATATCAAGAGCTACAGGTAGGGAGAGTTTAAAAAAGGAAAATACAGGTGAATGGACCAAGGGTAGACAGAAACACATGCCCCAGAATAGAGGGGAAAACCCACCCTGTGGGGCTGATCAGTGTAACCCTGGGAACAAAAAAGTAGTTAACCCCACCCAAGTTCCTCAGGGCAGGCCCGGGTGTGTGTGTGTGTGTGTGGGGGGGGGGGGGGGGGGGCTAAATGAGTTTGGTCATGATCATGCGCACAAGTCTGAGTTTTGCAACAAAAAAATCTGCAAGAGAGAAAAGAAACTGAAAAGAAGGAAACATAGGAGCAATAATATCTTGCCTATCGGACTTCCCCCACCCCCCCCCCCCCCCAAAAAAAAAAAAAAGCTTGCAGGTTTATCCTTTTTGTCTTGTAGGCAAGATATATTTAATCCAGACCAAAAGGTGACTGCCAAGCGTGTAAAATGCATAGAAGAACCCAACAGTCAAAGAAACACACTTCAAAAAGACAAGTACAACACAATTCATTAATATTTTGGCTAAATACCCTTCTTCAAAATAGACAAACAAACAAGTATAGTGATCAGTCGTTACTTATCTTATCACAGAAGGATATATTTACCTTGAACATGTCATTCAGACAGGCGGGTGTAGGATCTTTCAACAGAAGCTGTTTCATCAGAGCATGCATGGCGTCCATCGCATCTTTCATCAGCGTTTCTGTTTCCGCCACTTCCTCGTAGTTTTCCTCACGGCCCTTCTTTGGGCCGAGGCCATTAATGGGAAGACTGAAGACGGAGTCTGTCGCACACTTCACTAGATCAAACATCTCAGCGTCTGACAGCTTTGGATCTAGTTTGCTAGCATCGAGTCAAGAAAGATAATTTTTTTCTCAACTTGTCAACTAGCTCTTTTAAATGAAAAGAGAAGGGGAGACTGCCAGTTCTTACAATACAATACAATACAATACAATACAATAATACTTTATTAATCCCTCACGGGGAAATTCACTGTCTGCACATACAACACATGGCATCATCATTCACTCATAAAACTCATAAAAATAATTAAATAACCCATAACTCTCAATTAAATAAATGAACTGTAACAGACGTATTGTTACACACTTGGCATTTATAAATAAAAATAATAATAATAATAATAATAATAATAATACTGAGAGGGCTAGTACTAAGGAAACGGAAGAATGTTGACCGACACTATCTACTGATATTACTGTTGAAAAGGGTAACAGCCTGAGGGACAAAAGAGTTGGCATAACGTGATGTATGACTTTTGGGTACTCGGAGTCTGCCACTTCGTTCGATACGTCTGCTGTCAAATTTCAGGGGGGGGGGGGGGGGGGGGGGGAGAGGTGGTGGGGGGGGGGAGAGAGGTGGGGGGGGGGGAGAGGGGGGGGGGTGTGTTTCCATATGCATTGCTTCTAGTCACTTGCTTACCAAAGTAGATCTATGATCGTTGGTCGATCATGCACACTTCTCTCCCCTGACAGTGCTTTTACCTAACTAGCTCTTTTATTATCTCTGCTGCATATCACATGAAGGTTTAGAGCGTCATTCAAGTGGACAAATCATCATCATCACAACTGAAGGGAATTTGTGCAAATACACAATTTCTGACCTACTGTATGCATTAAATCCACATGTGGATTGACCCATAAGGCCATGCCACATACAGAACGATAGGATGGCGATTTACTGTGATTGACCCATAAGGCCATGCCACATACAGAACGATAGGATGGCGATTTACTGTGATTGACCCATAAGGCCATGCCACATACAGAACGATAGGATGGCGATTTACTGTGAGTTTTCAAGGCCTCTAGGCATCAAGCTATTCCACAACCACCCTTAAAATATCATGGTCGATTGGTAATGCTAAGCACATTAAGCAGGAACCTGTCTGTGTGTCACATGTAATTATATAATTATAATTATGCACATGCATTACCCCCACACACACCACATGCACGCATACACACACTCGCTCACATTCATGCAAACATGCATGCACATATATGCACACACACACACACACACACACAAGATTTCAACAAAGATCAAGGATACACTAGTGTAGCACAAGCCTGCATGGCCAGGGTGCGAGTGTCATTGTTCATGTGGGTCGTTGGCTCTGCCCGGATGTAGTTCTGCAATGGAAAGTAATGCCAGAACTAATAAATGTTTTTCAGAGTGACTCGAACAAAAAAAGGACTGTTCATTTCACAACAAAACCAATTTTCATCTGTTGCTGAAGAAAAAAGCATGCACTAGCTGCTATTAGAGTACAGTAAAGTTGCGACATGACCAAATGCCAGGGGCTCAAAACTTGTTTGTTGTTAACTCATTCGAGATGTGCTGCCTCTGGATACGCAGTAGCATAAGCCATGTATCCAGATGCAGCATGTCTCGAATGAGTTAATGTTATATCTGAAGTTTGTTACATGTGATGTTTACACAGACAAAGGTCCAACTTTTATTTCCACCAAGTTTATTGCACACGTACATGTGCAAACATTTATTTAGCAAATATCACATAACTGTGTATAATTATGCATGAATAAAGGTTCACCTTACACATTTCAAACTACTTTTTGTAGTAAACAAGACATACATTGTTATTTCAACTGCATACATGCAAGAGCTAACATCAAATTCATAATTTTGACCTCAATGATAACCGAGTGATTAAATACGACTCAAAATACAATAAGTTAGTCAACCACCCTGAAAAATTTCAAACAAAGCACAACTCTGACAAATTTTTACATTTGTCAACAACAAAAAAGACAAAATTTTAAAATCTGAAAGAGCTGCACCTATTTGAAATCATGACCATTTTTCATCGTTGTCCTCAACTTACTGTGAGCAGTTTACATATGCAGTTAATCTGCGGTTTTCCAAATAAGTCCAAAACCAGCCCACGTTTGCGCGCACATCACAGTTACTTTTGCACCTTTAAAGTAATACCGTTTGCAACAAAAACTGAACAAACACCACAAATGACCTTTTGATGACTTAACCTTCATCATTCTGAAAAACCCATTGCTTGAAATGAATTTGACCGATAGTTCAAGGGTGATGCCAGAATAGCTTGGCGCCTCAGGCGCCAAGCTATTCTGGCAATACCCTTGAACCAAAACTGTTGATCTATCTCTCTAATCTGTAATGTAGCCTTCATAGGACTATAAGCAAATTTGACAAAATCAGCCACAGAATGTAATGGGTTAATTTAGACAGGCAAATTAAATCTATATCACTAGATGTCAAGTTGTGCAGAGCATGCATACACACAGGGATGTGGGACGGGAAAAGGGTACCGGCAGCTGGTATATTGCACAGGGACCATAACCATGATGGTGTACGTGTCATATAACTGGGTGAAAGAACTGTCTGGCAGTCACTGTACAGCGTTAACCCATTTAACCCCACCTCCGCATTTCTGGAAATGTGTAGAGATGTCACCTAATGACTACATACCAGCTGCAGGAGATGGATCAACCATGATAGTTTAAGGGTAGTTCCAGATGAGCTTGGCACCTGACGGCACCATGCTCATCTGGCACTACCCTTGAAGTATCATGGTCGATCCATCTCACTGCTGCGTTGCGTCGGGCCTGAAATGGGTTAACAATGATGACTTCCTTCATTCTGATCCGAAAGGGGGCTGCCATCAATCCAGTTTGAAATGGGGCTTCATTTAATCCCTCCTGAGTGGGGTTTATCTCTGGTGGGGTTTATCTCATCCGCTCCATCAGATCTGATAATCTACGTCTCATGCACATGGAACAGGGTGGACGTGCAGGAACAGGGTGAGCAACTGGTGGGGACACATTTGGTGAAATCATGAGACAAACACAACATTGTCTGGATATGCATGACGTAACCCAAATCACTGCCGAGAAAAACTGAGCACCACCAAACTGCAAGAGGTATAGATCCTCATGAGCCCCCGCAGTTGCAGGGGCTCATGAGGATCTATGCCTCTTGCTGAAACCTGATCACAGTGTATCCATGTTTCTTGGGTAGCTGGGGATCTCCGACGTTGAATTTACAAAGATTTCAAAAACACAGACTGCGTCGACTGGCAGCCATTGGAGTAAAATAGATAAATTTCTAAATACTACCTCTACTGCAGGAAGGATATGCAGATTTAACAGACATGCTGTAAAGAATATAATTCAGATTCAAATTCCATCTATCTGTTCAATATGCTACTCATACCATTATTTAACTTAAATGATAAAAGAAATAAAGGAATTAAATCTTAAAATACAGCTGAAATGTCCAAAGTGTAAAATTCTGCAATTTGCTCGCTAACCATTGAAAGCCTTGAGATGTTTTTAGGAAAACATTTTTAAAATGTGCATTACTGCAGCCGTTTTAGTTAAAATATGTGCATCCATTTTCATGCAGTGCAGGTAAATAAAACTGCGCTTTGGCAATGTATTTTGACTGACACTAAGAAGTGAAAGTATGTGGCATCCTTTTACTCACACAGTGACTGTTTTCATTAAGGAATATTGAACCAAAATATTAAAAAAAACATCAATACATATTTGGATGTATATGCCTTTCATTTAAGTGCACAAAAATTTCACTCACAAGAAAAACAACAAAAAAGTAACGGGAGCCAGGTGCACACTCTGGATCAATTGTGGTGACTTATAGGGTTACATTTTTAGATATATATATATGCAGATTTGTTGCCAATTAACAACCAGTGCAAAATTTTCATGGAAAAAAGTGGAGGGAAAAATGGACACCATATTCAGTGGTGTGCTGTACCTGCATATGTGTTATGAAATCACCCCTGGACGTAAAGTTATAGTAGGTCTCCAAATGGTCAGGGTGAAGGGCATCTCCAATTAGACTCACAGTGCGAATCAAGTTTTGCTTTACGCTTGTGTCCTGAGAATAGTTAGAATTCAAATAAGTTGTTAACACACAAACACAAACAAACAAAACAGAGTAGCTCTGCCTGGCATGCTAGGATTTTGAGACAAAAAAAATGCATGCATCCAATTAGCAAATGACCCTGGTGCCAACGTCAGCCGCTGTTGGCTGGCGCACGGCCGTGCGTCGGCCAACAGCGGCTGACGTTGGCCCAAAGGAATCTTTGCTTGTGGGTACAGGGCAGCAGGCATGGTACTGTGACCGGATACCTGCAAGTTAGACAGGAGTGTATCTCTGTGCGTAAAGATATGATGAGTCTGCAGGTGCTCCATGCTGAGGCTTTGCCCCAGCAAACCCATACAAAGGATTACGTTCTGTCTCAAGCTGTATGTCTGAAATGCAACAGTATTGTTAGGATTGCAACAATGAGATATTTATTTTGCCACTGCAGAATGCACCCAAAATGTTTAAAAACATTTAACTCATTCAGCCCGGCGCACGTATTTCACAAATTTTGAAGGCGTCATCTAAAGACTATGCACCTGTTGCAGGAGATGGATCGACCATGATAATTCAAGGGCAGTGCCAGATTAGCTTGGTGCTGACAGGCACCAAGCTAATCTGGCACTACCCTTGAATTATCATGGTCGACCCATCTCCTGCTGTAGTGTGTCAGGGCTGAATGGGTTAAAAGTACAGAACATTTCTTATCAATTACTGTTGTTGTTACAGCTATGGAGTCATACATGCTTATTTAAGATTTTCAGTAATCAAAATACAGGTTTCTTTTTCAAATGAAACATAACATTTTTTTGTTGCTTCAACGCATTTATCTTACATGAGATAGGCTGCCGTCAGACAAATTCATGAGGCAGATATGACATCATTTATGGATGTCACAGACAAATACAACATAGTTAATGAGGTATATCGCAAACTCTAACTTAATTTGCTTCATGGACATTATTCAAAATAATTATTCTGAAACCAACCATTTTCAATCAAACTAACAATGAAAAAAAAAAAAATAGGGCTACACTGACAGAAATCTTGCTTTAAGTAAATAGTGATCATCTTGCCAAATATTATCTCTCTGTAAAGCTTTTCTAATGTCTCAATTTTTTCCAATGACAGTGCAAAAGTAGTGCCAGACTAGCTTGGTGCCTATTGCAGCAAGCTAGTCTAGCACTACCCCTGCACTATCATGGTCAAGAAATTTCCTGCAGTGGTTTTCAACAACTTTCTTTTTTGCGCCAATAAAGTTGTACTTTTAATCTGAATTTTCAATTAGACTGTTCCAAGTCAGATCACAACCATACCCTGACGTTGACAAAGTACGGTGAGATGGTGCGAAGAATGGTGGCTTCCATGCGAGAGATGATCAGGGACGGAGGAGAGTACAGCGCCACATAGCCATAACTTAACAACAAGGTGGCCTTCACCCGCTCAATGTCACCTTCAGACTTGTCCTAGATAAGCATCAAAACGTTGAAAAAAAAATTAATGACCTGTGTGCGGAAAACTGTTGCTTTAAGTGCAAATACTTCTTGAGCTAAGAGAAATAATTTAGAAATTATTAAGAAACACTTGCAGTTAACACATTCTACCCCAGGACCAAAATTCCCAAATTTTGAAGTTGCCCTCTGAAGGAATGTGTTAGAGACAGATAGAGCATGCATGGGTGGGAGCGAAAAAAAAAGTTGAATCCTGAAGCGAGGGTCTTGGGCACATTTTAAGTGTATTTTTTTTTTTTTTTTTTTTTTTTTTTTTTAATCCGGAAATCCGACTGTAGTCGGAAAAGTCCCACCCATGAGCATGATAGTTCAAGGGTGGTGCTGCGGACTGTGACACCTGGCGCTCCACCATTTACAAGGCAGCCGTCTCCTTTGAGGACTCTCGCAGAGCTAGCCTTAAGGACAAGCGGCTCAGGAGAAAAAACAGAGATGCCGCAACTCAGAAGCCTGGCCAGACCTTCCCCTGCAGCCATTGCGGTCGAACCTGCCTGTCCCGGATTGGCCTCCGCAGCCACGAAGAGGCCTGCAGACGTCGTGGGCAACCCCTATAAAATCTTCGTTCGCGAAGTCAAGCCAAGAGAGGTGCAGAATAGCTTGGCGCCTAAGGGCGCCAAGCTATTCTGGCACCACCCTTGAACTATCATGCTCGATCCATGTCTTGCTGTCGTGTGTCGGGCTGAACGAGTTAAAGCAATAGAACAGAATAATAAAATGCAAAAAATACACACGTTTTATTTGTCAAACAAAGAATTAATCTAAAGGGTGGCATCACCCAGAGGAGCATGATATACTGGTGCACACTATCAAAATGATGACAATTTTCAGCCTGAGCTTCTGCTTTAACCCATTCAGCCCCAAGTCACTACTGTTACCTTTGTGGTTGTGTTGTTCTTTTGAGAGCAAGTGTGTGTTGATCATAGGAAAGATCCGATATTCATTAGAGTTATTTTGGATAAGATTTACGTACCTTTTTAGTAGGATTCATTTTCTTTTGCACGGAGACTTGCGATCAATTTTTGTTGTGCTGCGTATTTTCGGTACAATGTTGTAAAGTTTGACCTACATTAGACTGGAAGGTTCGAGCAGGGTCGCGATCTTTCTATTGACCTCAGATATGAGGTCAAAGTAAACATGTTTCGGAACAGTTAGCAACAATCATGGATTTTCTGGAATTAGTTGGTTTGAAGAAAGTTGTAGTGTTCTTTTTTTTTCATGAATCTTAATCAGTTTTGGTTACGTTTTCTTTTCTGATTGGTTGTGTTGTGTGAATTCACTGGATTGTTCTGGAAATCTGTAATAGTATAAAAGACGGTGTTGGGAAATATGTGTGTACATTGTATGAGAGACGCAGCGTGTCAAAAGCGTTGATGCATTGTACAGTGTATCAGTGAGTGGTGCATTTGTGAATGCATTGTGTGGAGATCGCATCACTGTAATAAAATATTGTTGGAACTGTTACTCCAGTGTGGTCTACAACCTTGTGCCACATGTGACGAGTTGCAGCTGAGTGAAGTTTCTTTACAAGAACCCTACGTGCGTGCATCTGGTGCGATTGTATCATACTACGACTACGACTACCATGTAACAGCTACAGCAGGAGATAGACTGACCAAGATAATGGTGAAATACATTTAATATTCTGTTTAGTTTTTTTTTTCACAAGCAGTGCAGGCAGGTCCTGAGAAAGTCTTTTTGCTGTCGGGACGTTAAACAATGTACAACCAACCATTTAGCCCCACGGCCGCATTTCTCAAATTTTGGGTTACTTGAACGACCAGTTGTGGGGGGAGGGCGGTGGGGGGAGGGGGGTGGGGGGAGGGGGGGTGGGTGGGTGGGGGTGGGGGGGTGGATTGACCATGATAATTCAAGGGTAGTGCCAGATCAGCTTGGCACCTTCAGGCACCAAGCTAATCTGGCACTACCCTTGAATTATCATGGTCAATCCATCTCCTGCAACTGGTACAGTCATTAGGCAACACCTCCAAAATTTGAGAAATGGGACCTTGGGGGTAAAAGGGTTAAACAGAAACAATGCTGCGAATGTGCTCATTGCACTCATACCTTCTAATCGCAATGACCTTTGACCTATCAACCTTGAATATTCCAAGGATGTAATCTGCTTCTGACAGGAAACTGTTGCTACGTATTAATTGCACTAAGAACAAACTTTGTAACCCTATGCATGTCTGCAGCATTTTTTTGTCATCACAATTCCTGTAGGAATCATCGTGACAAAAATTGCTACCGACATGCAAAGGGTTAACATAATATCTTGACCTACTGACTTTCAGTATTCCAAGGATGCCAGAAGATTTGCGGACCATGTCGTTTTTGGCGACATTCTCTAGTTTGCTCAACACCGAGTCCAGGTGTGAGGCGGCAGTAAATCCCATGGCAATAGCACAGCCCTGCAAGCAAACAAAAGGACAAAGTCAAATGTGTGGTGGGCTGCAATTCTGGCCTTGCAGCTCATACAGCCACGAACCAGCACATACAGCTGTACTCCAGTGCTTATCCTCTTGCATATATCCATGGTGCCCGAAGCAGCAAGGTTAAAAATTGCAGACCAGTGTACAAACGTGGTTTACCTAATACATGTACACATTTCCTGGGAGCCACCTAAAACCCTGTACAAGCAAATAATTTATGTGTGCTGGTACTACAAACTCATGAAGCCACTCCTTCCCCTGCCCTACACTCTGACCATCCATAAATTCTAAAACCGTTTGTGATGCTAACATGCTAAATAAGTTGCTAACTAGTCATAGTATCTTGTACACACTGTGCTTCTTACCATATATTGTCCTCTGCGATGAAAGAGGGCGACATATACATGTATATCATTAGGGAAGCAAATGAGATGACAATGCATCTTCCGATGAGACAAGAATTCATTCCTCCGAGTCTGACTGCTGAAGCATATCAAACATCACCCAACTGCAAGAGGCATAAATCCTCATGAGCCCCCGCAAGTGCGGGGGCTCATGAGGATTTATGCCTCTTGCTGGCCCCATTCATAACCATGTGCCTTAGGCAGTGGTAAATCAATGAAGATCTCAGCAGCAGCATTTCTAGGCACCAGCAGTTAAGGTGGTTAACCTCCCCCCCCCCCCAAATACGCAAAAGGTTAAATTATACAGCGCATGCACACAATTACCTCTCGCTCTGTCTGGTCCGTGTGTTTGATGGAGGAAAAGATGATGTCAAGGTGCTTGATGACAAAGTCCTTTTTCGTAGATTTGCGCATGATCACACCAAGACACTTGTACAAGAAATTCTGTGTGAGAAATTTAAGGTACTGTTAATATTTGCAAATGTCACATGACTGCCTGCTTGCTTGACTGACTGATTGATTATTTGAAGCCCAGTCTGCAAACTTTGTTGCTGATGTGCAACAAACAGTTCTAAATAGCATCATTCGCATCAATTAAGGCAACTGTGATGAGCTTTAGTGCAAGCATGCACTGTCAGCAATGTAACATGACATAGAGAAAAGATGTCATATTATCGTGAGGTATAATCTTCTTCTTCTTGCATATGAATGGTAATCTTGACTTGAGCTGAACTGATTACACCATTAACATATCGAGTCCTAAGGTTGAAATTCCCAAGTTACAGAGCTGTTGCCTTCTGAAGACTAAACTACCATATATAGGAGACAGATCTTCCATCATTGACAGGTACCTTTACCTCTGGACATAGGCTGAGCAAATTTTGTACGTACTTTTTCCTGCGGACAGTTGACATAGTGGCCGACCTGATGGCCAAATGCCTCTCCCACCTCCATTGTCCATTCCTCGGTGTCCACCACGTCGAGGGACTTGGCCATTAACTGACATGAAGAAAGTGAGCATTAATCCTTTCACTGCCAGTTCATGCAGATTGTCTTGCTGCAATCTGTGTTAACTCAATGCCTAAGAACTCCAGCCATCCAAGGAACAAGGATACACAGTGAATTCAGCCAGAGGCATAGATCCTCATGATCCATCACAAAATTAATGCAGTGGCTCATGTGATGCTGCCTTTGTGCCAAATTTGAAAAATCTGCAAAAATGTTGATAATACAATTTTATCAAAAATTGGCATTTTACATACATTTGTCGGCCTCTTCTGACCTTGACCTTTCTGAGGGGTCATACAAATTAGTATGCATAGATAGGTCTTCCCATCAGGTATCTCTGTACCAAATTTGGGTTTGAAGTTGTGAATAGCATTTGAGAAAAAACATCTTTTGTCAAAATATGGCTATTTTGGACCCATTTCCTGAGCTCTTGTGACCCTTGACCTTTCTGAGGGGTCATCAAAATTAGTATGTATAGATAGGTCTTACCATCAGGTATCTCTGTAGCAAGTTTGGGTTTGAAGTTGTAAATAATATTTGAGAAAAAACATCTTTTGTCAAAATATGGCTATTTTTTTACCCATTTCCTAAGCTCTTGTGACCCTTGACCTTTCAAGGGATCAACCAAATTAGGATACATTAAAAAAAGGTCTTACCATCAGGTATCTTTGTACCAAGTTTGGGTTTGAAGTTGTGAATAGTATTTGAGAAAAAAATAATTTATGTCCAAATATAGCTATTTTGTACTTATTTCCTGATCCCCTGTGACCTTGACCTTTTGTGAGAGGTCACTCAAATTGGTATGTTTATAAAGGTCTTGCCACAAAGTATCTTTGGGCCAAGTTTGAAGACTGTGGCTTGTATAGTGTCTGAGAAAATGCCAACATTAAAGTTTACCACAGATGACGGCAGCGGACGGACGACCACTGGCGGCAAAACACAGACTCACTTTTGCTTCGCACGTGAGCCCAAAAAACAGTGCAAATTAATTATGGAACAGACCGTCATTAAAATCCAAATGCAAGATTTGAAAAATTTGAGGAAATGTCAAGTCTGGTTGCTATTACCCCAAGGAAAAATGGTAAATGATGGCAGAGTAAAAAAAAAAACACCACCTTATGCTGGGCACGTGAGCATGTGTGTTAGTCATGACCAGAGCTGCAGAGGATACTAAAAGACATTCACAAATCAGAAGTAGGTCAAAACTGCACGTCTTCTGATGAAACCAGCAAATTAAAAGCCCGAATAAATGTGATGCAGCAGAATAAAAGCCCAGATAAACATGCAACATTGCATATTTGTCTGGGCTTTTATTCCAGTTTTCGTTGACATTAACACATACAACTTTTGCCTACTGATTTCCCAACAATGTCATAGATCCTGCTCCCTGCTAGCTTGTATTCACAGCCCGATGAAGGCTGATGCTGCCTAGTTTTACTATTTGGGACAGTGAAGGCAAGCTCACACAAAACAAATTCCTGTGCACTATGCTCAAATCTCATTTTGAAAATCATGAAAAGGAATAAATGAACCCTTTTAGCCCCAAGGTCCCATTTCTCAAATTTTGGAGGTGTTGCCTATAACTACTATGTACCAGTTGCAGGAGATGGCTTGACCATGATAATTCAAGGGTAGTGCCAGTGTACAAAATTTCATGCATGACTCACAGTTGTATTACCTGTTCCTGCCCACACTACCTTGCCTCTCTTCTCCAGCTGTATACGCCCTTGAGACAGAATTTGCGCTCTGCTGCCGACTCTCGAGTTTTACATATCCCTCTTGTCAAAACAAAGTTGTTTGGTGAGAGGTCATTCAGATACCAGAGCCCAGTTGTTTGGAATGATCTCCCACGCGAACTGAGATACCTGGATTCGAGAGAGGCATTCAAGCGTGCCCTAAAGACCCATATGTTTTCTGTCAGCTACAAATGACTTTGTCACACACCTGTCATGTTAAAGTCATCTCTATCTATTTATAGAAGTAGTGTGTGTGTGGGTGTGTGTGTGAATGCCAGTATGAGTCCATGAGCGTAGCACTTTTGAATGGTGACTTTATAGCTTGTTTACAGAGTGCGTTGTATTTTGTTTTTGTACTTTTTGTAAATTCCATTTTTGTAATTAGTTATTTTTTGTACATTAGTTTTTGTTAAGCGCCTAGAGCTCTAATCTGAGGTTAGGCGCTATACAAGTACTCATTATTATTATTATTATTAGATTAGCATGGCGCCTTCAGGCGCCAAGCTAATCTGGCACTGCCCTTGAATTATCATGGTCAAGCCATCTCCTGCTGTAGGGATCAGGGGCTAAAAGTGTTAAAATTGTCTCTGCTAACTTACCTTGAGCAACAAGTCTTCCCAGCTCTTCTGATTCCATGTCTCTCCATCTTCATTTTCTGAAACAAAGTACACAGGTAGGAATTTCAACTGTACATAATTATTCAGGTTGTGACTTTGGCCGTTAGACTTTCAGTCATAATGTCCCAAATAACCCATCAGGCCCTGACTAGCTGCGATAGGATGTGGATCGACCAAGCCAGTTCAAGGGTGGTGACAGAACAGCTTGGCGCTATTCTGTCACCACCCTTGAACGGTCATGGTCAATTTGATTCCAGAACTGCTCATAGTATATCTGAAAAAAAGTATATTTTCATGCTCAGGATGTCATGAGATAACACAACAGCAACAAAAGCAGCATGAAACGTAATATTTCACATCACTCTCATAATTAAACCAAATACATGTATTGAGGACACTACAACTTTCACTGTGGTCTTCCTATAATAAAGCTGGTCATCAGACAAGAGTGGTGATCTCATGCCCGATATCTGATCATTATGTCTGATTAACACAAAACATAAATCACATAAACACTGATTCATTCCATTAACCTTTTCATCCTGATACACCTATTGCTTGAAATAAATTTGACCGATAGTTCAAGGGTGGTGCCAGAATAACTAGGCGCCTGAGGCGCCAAGCTATTCTGGCACCACCCTTGATTCCAATCCGTTATAAAGCCTTCATAGGACAATAACCAAATTTTACAAAATCAGCCTCAGAAGGTAATGGGTTAACAAATCAAAACATATTCTATTACACAAAGCCACTGTATTACAATGTCAAAAGGCAGCACCAACTCTAAAGTTAGTCATGCAGATAATATACTGGTGCATATAAGATGCATATTAACCCTTATCATTCGGAATACACCAGTGTGTGAAATAAGTTTGACTAAAATAGTTCAAGGGTAGTGCCAGAATAGCTTGGTGCCAAGCTATTCTGGCACCACCCTTGAACTAAAGCCATTGGTCTATATCCTTATCTTAAGTTCTATAATGTAGCTTGCATATGGCAGTGCACAAATTTGAAGCTTTTAGCCTCAGTATATTGGTTAAATCATCTACAAAAACACTATGCATAAAAACAAATATGTTGCCTGATATACACGTCTCTTGGCTCAAAGTGTAGTTTGAGAATGGTCATACCGAGCCACACCCTCTGACCTTGCACCCTCTTACACAGGACGGAGATTCAGACAGTGTGGTATTAGGTACAATTTTGAAATGAGAAGGGAGTGACCATTTTCTATTCTCTGTGGGAGTACTTCCCAGATGACCCACACGGGGCTTACTCCACAAGTTCACTTCTATTCAAATAAAATGTTAACCCATTTCACCCCATGGCTGCTTTTGAATTTTGAAAATGTCACCTAATGACTATATACCAGTTGCATGAGATGGATCGACCATGATAATTCAAGGGTAGTGCACCTTGCTTATTGGCTAGTGCAGGATTTAAGCCCTCTCATGCAACTGAGACCAGGACACCTTTGTATATAATCTGTTAGGTTGACAAGATTGGAACTGTGGTCAGACTGTTACAGGGTGTTATCACTTAAAACAGTGGTCAGGCAGGCTGAACGTGGTGTACAACACAAAATGAAACAGCTTATTTAACCGCTTCACTGCCATGAACAGTTGAACAACACATACCTGAAAGAGCTATAGATACATCCTCACGAGCCCCCAAAGTTGTGGGCGCTCAAAACTGCAGAGGCTCATGAGGATCTACGCCTCTTGCTAACACCACTAGGTATCAATGTTCCTCGGACTGCGGGAGCTCTCTGACACTGACTTTACAATGGTTTCAGAAACTATCTGCATCAAATGGCAGTGAAGGGGTTAAACCCCCCACCAAAACAAAAAATGAGCAATGACGTTTAACCCATTAGCCCCAAATCCCTACAGCAGGAGATGGATGGACCATGATAATTCAAGGGTAGTGCCAGATGAGCTTGGCGCCTGAAGGCGCCAAGCTCATCTGGCACTACCCTTGAATTATCATGGTCCTTCCATCTCCTGCAACAGGTACAGAGTACTAAACTAGCACCTCCAAAATGTGGTCTAGGGGTTAAATGGGTTAAACGAACTGTTAGCGATAAACAATGTATTATCTAGACCATTCCACAACCACTACCTTGAGATATGAACAAACCAAAACTATTAGACAATGTGTTAGTGTAGAAATGAAAACAAAATTAACCCATTTAACCCTGAAGCCACATTTCCAAATTGTGGAGGCATCGCCTAACAACTATGTACTAGTTGTAGGAGATCAATCAACCATGATAATTCAGGGGTAGCGCCAGATTTGCGTGGCGCCTGAGGGTGCCAATCTAATTAACCTAACACTACCCTTGAATCATCATGGTTGATCCATCTCCAGCTGTAGTGCTCAGGGGCTAAATGGGTCAACTCTTCTTTTGAGCTATTAAGCGCTAAAAGTAGTTTAGTATGTGATTTATAGTGCTCAGCAACATAAACAGCAACAACAGAGATGCGTCGATCATCACAGACCAGAAATAAGTCAAAGATTGTAAGTACGAACAGAAAACTCAGCCATTTAATGCATGCTCGTCTATATATACCCTACCCGAAGCAAGGTCATGCGCTAGGTATATTTGCACACCATCCAATGCCGACCAATCAACATCATTTTTACCTGACTTGAACTTCCGAGAACCTTAAAAAACATTAAGTGCATGTGTAAGTACCACCCAACCATCGTGCACAAGACATATGTACATGAAAATGCAGTCAAAAAAAGAAAAAAGAAAGAAATTTCAAATTTTGGGACTATTACAAACACAAAAATTCTGCCACTTAGCCTCTGCACAAAGTTATGCAATGCTGTCTGCTGTGTATTTCTGTACTTTGTCTATTCTCAAATCAGCATCAGATCAAAGAAATAGTAAATAGAAATAGTACCTAAATCACTCATCCAGACCAAAAGAGGTTATCCCTCAATTAAAACTATAAAAGTAGGTCTTAACTCATTCAGCCCCACGGCCGTATTTCCCAAAATTTGGAGGCATCATCTAATGACTATGCACAGTTGCAGGAGATGGATCAACTATGAAAATTCAAGGGCAGTGCCAGATTAGCTTGGCGCCGACAGGCGCCAAGCTACTCTGGCACTACCCCTAAATTATCACAGTTGACCCATCTCCTGCTGTAGTGTGCCAGGGCTGAATGGGTTAACACATTGCACAGATTTCAAACATTCCATGGATTCACCCAGCCGATCGTGGCTCCATCTGCAAGAGGCATATATTCTCATGAGCCCATGCAGCCACAGGGCCTCATGAGAACGCACGTCTCGTTTGCCTTAGTTGGTTCATTTACACCCCAAATTTGAGGTATTAACTCATTCAGCCCGACAGCTGTATTTCCCAAATTTTGGAGGCGTCATCTAATGACTATGCACCAGTTGCAGGAGATGGATCGACCATGATAATTCAAGGGCAGTGCCAGATTAGCTTGGTGCCGACAGGCGCCCAGCTAATCTGGCACTACCCTTGAATTATCATGTTTGACCCATCTCCTGCTGTAGTGCGTCAGGGCTGAATGGGTTAACTGTGTGACTGCTACGAGGACAAATGCCGCAGTGATCGGGGTGATCAGCGAAACTTCCTATTTATTCCATATGAACAAGGGGCGCAATCTACTGTCTGCCCTTACTAAAACAGTAGTAAATCCACTGTCTTTGACCTGATTTTGATTTGTAAATAACTTCTATTCAGTGCTACTCAGTCCTTTTCTTCCTTTTTACCACCAGTTGCAGGAGATGGATTGACCATGATAATTCAAGGGAAGTGCCAGATTGCTTGTTGCGAGCGTTTCAGTCCTCCTTTCACTTTTGTGTGCTTTAGAACGAGTTCTTTGTGACCAGTGTTGCCTGGCGTTGTACATTAAAGTTGGTGCTGCGTTGTTTTGTGGTCGGTGCGAAGTAGGCAGTGTCCGTTTCCTCTATTCTTAGTCCGTGTTGTAGACAAGGTGGCTTGCCTTTCTCGTTGGCGGGAGGTCTTTTAGCAAACAGTATGTCATAGCGTGTAGTGATTCATGACAGACGTCACTTCAGTAGAGGGCTGCAGGGCCGATTGTTGGCCTCGGTCGAGTAGCTGGCTCACACGTGTCTTGTTAAAGCAGCAGAAAAATAGGATCGCAGTGTAGTTTGTCGCTTGTTCTAGCTTGTTGGTCGTGTGGTGTTATATTTTTCCACCTGGATTTCCAGCCTTTTTCAGCCATGGGGGACGAGTTACTTGGTGGTTTTCGTTCCATCCACCCTTTCTCAGGTGTGGGGAATGCGTTTCAACCACCCTATTATAGGTGTGGGAGAGTAGGTCTCAACCACCCTATTATAGGTGTGGGAGTGGGTCTCAACCACCCTATTATAGGTGTGGGAGTGGGTCTCAACCACCCTATTATAGGTGTGGGAGTGGGTCTCAACCACCCTATTATAGGTGTGGGAGAATGGTCAAAGAGCTCCTTCTTGCTTGTGGTTTTCTTGGTTGTATTCATTCCATCCACCCTTTTCCAGGTGTGGGGAATGGGTCTCAACCACCCTGTTTCAGGTGTGGGAAACCATCGATGACTTTCTTCTTGCTTGTAGTTCTCCGTTGACATAGAAGTCTTGGGTCTTGATCGCCGTTTCTGGCGGAGTTAGGGCTGGCAGCTGTTGTTTCCTTCGTCGTCTCCTTCAGGCGCCAAGCTAATCTGGCACTACCCTTGAATGATCATGGTCAATCCATCTCCAGCTGTAGGGACTTGGGCCTAAATAGGTTAACTTGCTCGAGCTGTACCACTTCCAGATAAGACGTATAAAGCTGCGTATCCAGACACGGCATGTCTCAAAAGTGTTAGAGATGTGCAGTACCTTTGGTTGTTTCAATTTCCTTTGGACAGAGTGGGATATTTTACATTAACCCATGTAATCCCATGGTCTCATTTCCAAATTGTTGGAGGTGTCGCCATGTACCAGCTGAGATGCAGGAGAAGTATCGACCATGATAATTCAAAGGTAGTGCCAGATTAGCTTGCCGCCTGATGATGCTGATGCGTAATCTGGCACTACCCTTGAATTATCATGGTCAATACATCTTCTGCTGCTGTGTGATGGGGCTCAATGAGTTAACATACAGTACTGAAAGAAGGTTTTCGATACTGATAGGCATATTTTTCGTACATCAGTGCAAAGAGGGGAAAATAGTTATAAGCACAGATTCCCTGCAAGTAAAACAGGTAAATGAACAGTTGCGTCAGAAAGCCTAACTCATTCAGGACGTGCCACCTCCGGATACGCGGCTTAAGCCACGTATCCAGAGGCGGCACATCTCGAATGAGTTAATCTATTTGCTGCTGAGAAAAACTGAACATGTTCCAGCTGCAAGAGACACTAATCCGCATAAAGCTCCCACAACTGCAGGGGCTCATGAGGATCCATGCCTCTTGCTGGCACCACTTTGTATCTATGTTCCTTGAAAAGCTGATCAAGCTCTCTGAATTAACAATTATTTCAGAAACGCAATTTGCCACTACTCGCAGTGAAGCTGAAAAGTCTTCAATTTTGGGTTGATCCGAGGATATCCTTCACTGCAGCAGCCCAGACTAGAGAGGCCAATGAAACCTACCCAGGTGCTGGGTTATCATTGGTTAGATAGTTGTTTGTTAATAATTATGTACACAATTTACTGTATATTCACCTGACATTCGTTCATTTCCTGCAGAGACAATTAAGGAGATAAAAGACTATTTTAATCAATGGACACTGAATCAAAAACAAGTGCAACAGCGGTTGAAACTGTATGAAGAAAATACTTAGAAACAGGCAGCTGAAGCAAAAAAAGATAATGTGTTAAAATGTGCCGACATCCAACTTTTCTCTATAATAACACTACATATCATGATAACATGAGCACTGCTCGTAGGAAAGAAAACTTTAAGCTCAAAAATGAAATAGTATTGCAAGTGTGCACTTACTGTGTTTCTGTGAGACCATAAAGACAAATTAAATGTTAATACCACTCACTGCTTTTTTTTTGAGACGATAGCAAGAAAACGGCTGATAACTTACACGGTTATTTGATCCAAGGTGCACCGCATTCCGATGCATGACTTTATACCGTTTATCTAGAATCAGCACTCATCGTGTCAGTAGCGGTTTTAGTCGCGATGATTCCTATAGGAATCCTCGCCACTAAAACCGCCACCGACATGGAAAAGGTTAATTAATATCAACAAGATCAATCCCTGCTATGTCCCCAGCGTGAACTAACTTTTAATCCCGTCAAAATGACATTTCCGCCCTCGGAAAATGCTTGGCTGCATCACAATACAAAAAGCTAGTGCATATGTGGTGTCCTTTGTTCAGGTGATTTCTGCTGCCTGAATTTAAGCAAATAGCTCCTTTCTGCACACAGCCACTGGTACTGTTACAGTACCCATGTTACAAACGCAAAAAGCCAACACCAACCATCAAGATACCCAATGAGTTTGGGGACGATGGTGTCCCAGAGAGACACAAGGTTCTCATGAAGGTTAGGAGACAGCCCCTTCATCAACTGCAGAACGTGGATTCCACGATTTCGCCCATTCTGGGGCCACCCAGTCAGCACCTGTCAATCACAAAATAATGAATAATGATGCAAGCAGGAGGCACAGCTCTTCATGAGGCTATACATCTGCATGGGCTCATGAGGGTCTATGCCTCTCGCAGCCCGGTGGATGTTTACAGTTTCTTTGCTGTTAAGGGTTAAATAAAAATGGATAGATGAAACTGATCAATGACAGAACTTGTGAAAGAAGACTTCAAGCAGATTTCTGAGTGATAATGATACACATTGGCACCGACATCATGATTGGAAGCCAAAAACTGAAAACAGTTAATAAATTCAAATACTCAGGAGCCATTGTGACAGATGGGGGATCAAAACCAGAAATACTGTCCAGGATTGCGCAGACAACAACAGCACTGACAAGATTGAAGACCATATGGAAGGACAGAAACATCACACTCTGCTCCAAGATCAGACCCATGCGCTCCTTAGTCATCTCAGTGTTCTTGTAAGCCTGCGAGTCATGGACCCTCACAGCAGACCTTGAAAGGATACAAATGAGATGTTTTCGAAGGGGCTGCTTGGCATTTCATACAGAGATCACATCACGAACGAGGAAGTGGGAAGCAGAATCAGGCAAGCCATCGGGCTCTATGAAGACCTATTAGCCATTATGAAAAAACCAGGGCGACGGAAGGACGGGCGACGGCGCGGCGCAGCTCGTGGTGGGGCAGACGGGTCCGCGGTGACACGTTTCCGGGCCCGCAAGGAGCGCCCCAGGGCCGTGCGGGCGGGAGGAAAGCGCTGCTTGACAGTCTTGCGAGGCCAACGGTCGGAGTTGGAGTCCTTCACCGTCTGCCAAGTATCCCCGAAGAGCAGAGACCCTCCCAGAGGGGCCCGACGTAGCTGAGTACTCAGGTCGACCGGCATACCACTGCAAGCTTGTAGGACGGCGTCTCGTCGCATGAGGTCGCAGTTAGCCGCAGCCGCCATCGCGTTGACCGATGAGTGATAAGCAGCGCGGTTCCCAGCCTCCGCCATGAGTAGTAGGTCTCCCAGGAGGGGAGACAAAGCAGGTTGCCAAGCTTCCTCGAGACGTCGGATGAAAGCCTGAGTCAGCAAGTCCAAGAAACCGGAGCAGGCGAGCGTGTTCCGGACCAGCGACGCCGTCCTATCCAGTCCCCGTGGGAAGGACCGTTTCAACATAGAAGCCCCTCCGGCTTGCATCAGAGCGGCGGGATCCACTGGAGGAAGCGGGCAGAGGAACGACTGCGAATGGCCGGCGTACCAGTCCTGCTGAAAAGCGATGTCCAGAGCGGAAGGCCATCTCCCGTCCGCGAAGAAGTCCGAGTTCCGAGTCTCCGCATGCAGGTGAGACGAGAAGGCGTCCCGCAGATCCAAAAAACTAGCCGGCTGTGGGAGGGACTTGAACCTCTTAACCGTCCTATCCGCGTCCACGAAGGCGGAAATCTTCCTCTTCACAGGAGGTGAAGCTGGACAAACATCCTCCGGTAAGGCGGCGGCGATCAGCTTGGCTGCTCCGTCCAGTGCCAGCCGCGTGTCCATCCGGGAAGAAGAGACCTGTCTGACGGAAGCCGACACACTGGAGGCCGAAGAGGGAGAAGCTGAAGAACGGCTAAGACCTCCAAGTAACCAGTCCGAAGCATCCTCCGGTGCCAAACTGAGGGTGTCGAAGTCCCGCTGTCCGGAAACCGGCGACCGAAGAGGGCGACGAGGGCTCCGAGGCCGGGAATCCCGTCGGAGAACCGCAGCGGACGAAGACTCCCTCCGCAGTGGAGAGCGGTAGTCTGAACGATGCGGTGAGGACCTCCTGCGAGCCGAAGGCGGATCCCGACGAGGAGAACGGCTGCGACGAGATGGAACGGAGCGGTGAGTACGAGGAGGGGGGGAAGTGGCCGGTCGCTGGGAAGAGGGACGGGACGAGCGGGGGTCCAACCGAGAGGGGGGACGCGAAGAAGGTGAAAACCGTCTGCGGCGAGGTGAGTCCCGGTGCGACGAGCGATGAGGCGAGAAGTTCCTCCTACGATCGTGCGAAGGAGAGCGGAAACGTCGAGCAGAACCCCTGTACCTACGTTCTTCCCAACCAGGAGGCTCCGGACGAGTGCAATGATGTCTCTCTGAACCAGGCTCTTGGGAGAGGCGGGTTACTGGCCGGCCAGGGGACCTCCAGCGGGATCCCGGCGGCTTCCTCAGAGACGAGTGGGGAACGACGGTGGAGGAGGGACGCCACGAGCGTCCCACCAAACCAGGCTCTTGGGAGAGGCGGGTTCTTTCCACCAAATGTGTACGGGCGCGCTCTCGAACGGAGGCGGTCTTGACGGTCGAACTCCCACTCCGTGCACTAGTCCCTTGATTACTCAGTGGCGTTATCTGCGTCGGATCCCGTTGGTCTCGCACGTCCGGTGCCGGGGGCACAGCGGAAGGCGTCTCGGAAATCTTCAAGGTACCCGCGAGGGTAGAAGGCTCTCTCTTATAAAAGTTCCAGAGATTAGACCACCGCAGTTCCGGCCATGTAGCACAGACGTCACACGTATGGTCGGACGCACACCCAGCGCAGGGGAGACAGACTGCATGTTTATCCGACGGCCACTGGAAGCCTCCGCATTTTGTGCATGTCATCAGTAAGCCACTGCAACACACAAAACATGAAGGCACTCGGCAAGCGTCCACCAATCACCCCGTTAAGCTTTAGGCCCCCAAGCTACTGTGGTGTTATGCACCCGATTAACCAACGTACGGTCACCTGCCATCAACATTTAATTAAACTACGGCGGAGGGAAAACAAACCCTGCCGGGACAGGTGCGTATCCAAGCCTTCGTCATAACGAGGGGTGTCTAAACCGAAAGCCGAAAAACGTTAGGTATGGCCGAGATACAGTAACTTGACTCACCGCTCGCATCTGGCAATGGCGCGAAATCCCGCCAAAACCGGCGCCAACATTCTTCAGCTAATCAGGCCACCAAACAGAGGTCCAAAAACCCCAACTGAGGGAGAAGCGACGCAAAAAGCAAGCTGCTCGTGCCTGTGCCCCGCCCGGGCAACCAGCCGAGGGCCCTCTAACTACCTTACCTGTCAGTCGGAGAGGTACGAGAAGGAGAAAGCTCCATGACACCCGCAGCCCGACCGGCAAGCCAGAGAGGGAACCCTTAACAAGACCGAAGCTGCAGTCGACCAACGTCGCACGCGCAGAATCCCAGGCCGGCGAAGACGAAGCAAGCAAAGCAGACCGACCCGGTCGAAAAACTTCTAAGTCCAGAGGCTAGAGACAACACGTCTGAACGCGTGAGCCTAAGAAGCGTGACTGGAGTTCACAGGTGAATAGGGCTGGTGGGTAGGAGCGGGAGACAACTCTCGGTCCCTCTGGGGGTTCCCCGAGTGCCTCCCGGGTTGTGTTTACACAACGGGTTCTTAGGCTAGAATTGAGCAAGGAGTGGACACTCCTGGTAGTCATGTCATCGGTAATGTTTTTGAAGAAACAAAACGCAAACTGAAGTGGTACATGGGCATGTCACGCGTTCAGCAGGGCTTGCCAAAACAATCCTGCAAGGCACTGTGCAAGGAGGACGAAGGAGAGGAAGACAGAGGAAAAGATGGGAGGACAATATCTCAGAGTGGACAGGACTGAGACTGGGCGATACGCTAAGAATGACAAAACAGAGAAGAATGGAGGGAGCTGGTTGCAAAGTCATCAGTGGTGCCCGAACGGTCGGCAAGACTACGGGATATAGATAGAATGATACACAAATTTGCATCAGTGATGCAGACTTAGTTATCATAAAAAATTTCAGCTTCACACATTTTCATGGCAGCCGTATTTACAATAACATGAAACAAGCACTGCCCTTAACACATCTAAGACGTGATGCATTTGGATGCGTCATGTCTTGAACGAGTTAACCCATTCAGCCCCGACGCTCTACAGCAGGAGATGGGTCGACCATGATCATTCAAGGGTAGTGCCAGATTAGCTTGGCGCCTATTGGCGCCAAGCTAATCTGGCACTACCCTTGAATGATCATGGTCAACCCATCTCCTGCAATTGGTGCATAGTTGTTAGATGATGCCTCCAAAATTTGGGAAATATGGTAGTGGGACTGAATGAGTTAAACAATGACATCATGACTGATAATTGACATACTGATGAAAATGAGTTGAGCCTTACCATGAGTCTTGCAATCATTTGGGGTGGCTTAGGAACATTGGCTGCAATAAATAAAAAAAAAGAAGTAGAGCTTAAACTGGCAGTGATCAACTGATCAGAACATAGACTGAGACCAAAAATGTAAAATTAACCGTTTGGCTTTCAGTAGTGACTTTGGTCGAGGCGATTCCTTCAGGAATCACCTCGACCAAAGTCACTACTAGCAGCCAAAGGGCTAACACTTTCAGGACATGCTGCATACAGACAGGTGGCGTATGGCTGCGTATCTATATGACACATTTTTAATGTGTCCATCTATTCCCCCTTGACATGTTTCAGTGAGCGATGGCTCTGCCAGGACAGTTAAAGGGTAATGCCATACATGAAAAGAATGTGAGAATAAATGCCACTCTAAATTACCTTGCTCATCGAAGTCGATGTCGAAATCCTCTGCATTTTCACTGCGCTTTTTCTGCGCAAGGTGAGCCAAGCTTCGACATATCGCACCTGTCGCATTGGAGTACTGCTCTGGCACTAACAGCTCCAGCAGGTAAGGCCACAACACCTACATGCAAAGAAACAAATAAATTGGGTTGACAAATACATTTTTAAAAGAGAAAAGAGGGGAAAATAATAATGACAAAGATAGACAAATGCCCTGAACAATTTCAAAATGCACATGTTGGACATAATCGGGCGATTGTATACTTTTAACCCCTTCGCTATCAGTGATCATGAATTTGCGCGTTAAAAATGACCGCACAGAGACCAAAATTGGCGCGAAGAACACAAATGTAAGTGGGACAAAATTAGGCATAAAGAACATAGGACTAACATGAGACATAAATCCTCATGAGACCCTGCGACTGCGGGGGCTCACGAAGGTTTACGTCTCTTTCAGCTGGGTGGCAGTCACTTGCTCTAGTGGTTAACCCTTTTTATTCTGATACACTACTGCTTTAAATAAATGTGACTACGATAGTTCAAGGGTGGTGCCAGAATAGCTTGGCGCCTGAAGCGCCAAGCTATTCTGGCACCACCCTTGAACGAAAAAAAGGTTGATCTATCTTCTAATCTGTAATGCAGCCTTTGAAACATTCAGCAACGATTGATTGATTGTACATTGCTTAACGTCCCGACAGCAACAAGGCTTTCTCAGGACGTACCTGCACTGCTTGTGAAAAAAAAAATATATAAAAATAAACAGAATATTGAATGTATGTCGCCAGCCAGTCCAATACGTTAAATAAACCTATGCCATGGGGCCTAAATAACGCTAAGACCATTTAGCAACACACATCCAATATCAGGAGCTACAGGCAGCGCAGACAGTAGGGAGAGTTTTTAAAAAGACAAATACAGGTGAATGGACCAAGGGTAGACAGAAACACATGCCCCAGAATAGAGGGAAAAACCCACCCTGTGGGGCTGACCAGGGTGACCCTGGGAACTAAAAAGTAGTTAACCCCACCCAAGTCCCCCAGGGCAGACCCGGGTGGGGAGAAACATTCAGCCTCAGGATGCAATGGGTTAAGGGGTTCATTATGTAACCATCTGTAAATCAGTTTCGCCACACCCACCTCTCGATCACCCTGCCCCACCCACTTATTGCCTACCCCATCCCTTCCACCTTTCCCCTCCCTTTGCACATGCATAGAACTAGCTGATGATAAAGTACACTCACGGATTCCATGACGTCGATAGTTGTGGTGATCAGGTGTAAAATACTGTCACACATGCTGCGTAAAGCCTGGTTGCTCACATACTCTGGGTCAGCTGGCCTCTTGCCCTGAAAATAAAAGTAAAGAAAGAAAGCTGGAGTTAATGCTTCACAATACCTAAACCAGCGGACTTCACAATGAAAGACTTTTAACAGCACTGACTGAACCACCTTTTACCCCTCATCTTGGATTTTTGATCTTTGATAATACACTGTACCTGATTCCAAACCAGGTACATTTTATTTCTCAACTTGCCGGCAACCAACAGTATGTCAGACAACAAGTACACTGCATTTGGTCTTGCCAATATTTTCAGTATAATGCCTCATAGAAACAGCACTATAAAACTGAAAGATAACATTGTGCAAATGCAACAACAACAAAAGATCGTTCAGATAGCCGTTTTTTTTTTTTTAATTAAATTTTTAAATTTTTTAATGTCTGCTGGTCTGTTAAGTTGGATCTTCCAGCTCACAGACCAGCACATAAATGGAAATAATTTTGTCAAAAATGTCACCAAACTCACTGGCGGATCATCAGGCAAGGCACACTGGCGTACAATGAACTCCACCATGAGTTGTCCCCCTTCTAGCTCCAGGTAACTGTGGTGGGCCATAGCAATCACTACTTGTGCAAACACCTTCTTCACCTGTCCAAATAACACACCATGTATCACTATGTTTGTCAAACTATACAGCATGGTCACTCTACAAGCAGATACAAATCAACCAGGACAGTTTCAGAGTGTTGTCAGAAATGAACACTTCTTTACGTCTTGAATGAAACATACCATAGACCACTATGTTTACAAACATGACAACAAAATTTGTTGTCATGTTCATAAACTCGGTGGTCCATGTTGTGCTTCATTTGACAACCAATTCCTGTAGCATTTGTCAATTTTCTTGCATGTGGAAACATGTACTTGGAACAATAAAGCTGATGGATTGAATTCTTCAGAAAAGTGGCAATAAACAGCCTTAATTAACCCATTTAGCCCTGTCGCCCTACAATGGGAGACAGACTGACCAAGATAATTCAAGGGTCATGTGAGATCAGCTTGGCGCATGGAGGCGTCTAGCTGATCTGGCACTACCGTTAAATTATCATGGTTAATCCGTCTCCTGGAACTGGTTCAAAGTTGTGAAGTGACGTTTGGGAAATGTGGCCTTGGGTTTAAATGGGTTAATTTAACATGCTGTACCAACAGGTCATCCCAATGTTGTGAGCTGTCCTCTGTAGACTGTAGTTCTGGGGATTGACTTACCATGACAAATGTGTCAGAACAGTTTAAAATAACTGATAGAATCGTTTAAAATAACCAACTTATCTCTTTCCATGCCAGTGGATGCAGACTAGGCATCAGAAATCTGTGTTAATTCAACATCGAAGAGCCCCAACTGTCAAAGAGACATGGGCACAAAGTGGTGTCAGCAAGAGGCAGAGATCCTCATGAGCCCCTGCAATTGCAGGGGCTCATGAGGATCTATACCTCTTGCAGTTGGATCGTGTTCACTTTTTCTCCGTAGTGAAAGGGTTAACGGCAGCATGATTCATACTTACTTTGTTGTTGGTTTCACCGCAGAGCATTTTCAATCCCGACACCACCACCTCCTTCTTATCTTCCATGGCACGGACTGCAAAAATAAAACACATGAAAACAAGAATGGCAAATTTATAAGCCCTCGTAGCTCACTGGTATGAATGATCTGGCATAATCTGTCTGACCTGCGACCTTTTCAAGCAGGCTTTCCATAGCGGATTGTTTCTAACCCCCTAATGAGTGCAGCCAGCAGTAAAGTTAACGCATCTAACCTCAAGGCCGCATTTTCCAGTTTTAGGAAGCGTCACCTAATGACTATGCAGCAGTTGCAAGTGATGAGTCGACCACGACAATTCAAGGGTAGTGCCAGATTAGTTTGGCGCCCGATGGCGCCAAGCTAATCAGGCTCTACCCTTGAATTATCATGGTTGATCCACATCCTGCTGTCCAGCATCAGAGCTACATGGGTTAACAGAACTGGTGGCAGCATGTACAAGAGGGTTAAAAAGGTCCAGTCATCTGTGATGCGGAGAATGATGAAACTATAATGTCACAGGTTGAAAATACCTGCAGAGTTGATAACATGCTTGAAGATGGACAGGATTCCAATGCGAGTTTTCTCGTTGTTTGCTTCCAGTTTTGACAGCAAGATGCCGACCAGCTTTCCGGAAAAGGCTTGTGCTGTAATATTTAACAGACCACTTCAACTAAAACTTCACTGCAATAGCCTTGGAATGCAAATGCCAGCTGTTTCTTTATTTGTTTGTTTGTTGGCCTATTTAATACAAGTTCTCGTACAACAATTTTTGAATATTTTTCACTTTGGGATTATCACTATATCGTGATGAAGATAAAAATAAAGAAATATATACATGCAAATTAGGAATGAAAGTGTTGGGCTAAATGTATCACATACAAGTGATGCTTCACATATTTAATTTTTGGATTGCTGATCGAATTTCCTATTACACATATATCTCAAAACATAATACATTTAGTGAACTATGTACAGTGATAAACAATGGCACGAGTCCATAAACACAACCCCAACAGCAAAACGTCTTTAGGCCCATGACGGCCGCAGTGGGCCCACGCACAGATGTGCGCGGGTCCACTGCGGGCGTCATGGACCCGACGAAAAAAACAGAATGAAGACACCTCACCAAGAAGAGCAAAGCAACGTAGAACTTCGTTGTGATTCTTCATACTGTTGAGATTTGTGTGGTCTATTGGTAGGAAGATCTAACAACAAAATCAAATCAAACATATAATCTTTAAAATTCTGCCTGCTTCAAAATGCTTCATGTTCTTGACAGTGACTGTGCTGGGTTTCTGACAAATGGTATAATCTCTCAGTAGCACCGGGCAAAAATAGCCCCCATCAACAAAAACAGTTCTGTCAAACAAAATCACTACAGGTCTCAAAATGTCAAACGAAGAGGAGGGGTGAAGAGGGGGAGTGGAGGAGGGGGGGGGGGGTGCTCTGTGATAGCTGCACAGAAGTTTATTATTGAAAATTCTGGTATTCTTCAACGATTTTTGGTATACCTACCACCTTCGCAATAGTTATAAACGTTCCCTTCCTAATCGATTTTGACTACTGGCTGCTAATTTTGTTTCCAGTATTAGCCTTAAGAATCAGGTAAAATACTGGTTAATGCCAACATTGCATTTACAGCAGAATGATTGACTGCAAAAGCTTAAGTGCAGTGCTTGATTATCTTGGCTCATGGAAAGCATCAAGATAATCAGCATTCCATAATCAGACACTACCCTTGAGCTATGGTCAAACCATGTCTTAAAGTCATGAGCGTTAGAAGCTGTAAAAACAACCATGCCATGCAATGCATGTGCTGGTCCCAGGCTGTAAGGTCCAAAATCACAGACCAGCACACATTGACAAGTCTAGAACTGTTCAATATCTTCAGGTATGCACTTGCCTGTGCAAAAAGGATGTTGAGGACAGCGTCCAGGTGTGGCTCCAAGACTGTGTTACCTTCCTCACACACTGCTTCCAGCACCATACACAGTCCCTGGAGAACGAATAATGAATGACGGAATACATAGAATGAAGAAATTAACAAATGAGGGCAAGAACAAACAAACAAATGAACGACACTGAAATCTGAAGTGAGGCAGGAATGTATAAAAATGAATGAATGAATAAATGAATGATGTCGCCAGTTGCTTCATCAACACAACAGCAGGGCTAATAAACCCATTTAGCCCCAATGCCCTGCAGCAGGAAATAGATTGACCATGATAATTCAAGGGTAGTGCGAGATGAGCTTGGCGCCTGAAGGCGCCAAACTCATCCGGCACTGCCCTTGAATTATCATGGGGGAGCTGGGTGGCTCAGGTAGTAGAGTGTTCAACTCTCTTCCGAAAGGTCATGGGTTCGAACTCAGCTGGGGTCAAAATTTGTACAGACTTTTTTGGGGTTTCCCATCTTTAAAATCACCTTCATGGTGGACAAGATGTTAAGCCCTAAACGTTTAACTTTTTTTTTTTTTAAATTATCATGGTCGATCCATTTCCTTCAAGAAGAACACAATCCTTAAGTAGCACCTCCACAATGTGGATAATGTGGTCTTGGGGGTTAAATGGGTTAAAGACTATATCTCTTGCAGGCAGAAATCAGCCAATTTACATTAATATTTTTTAATTAAATTTTTCATTAGTTTTCTTTTTTTTTTATATTGAATCTATCAGATGCTAAGTAATAGTAAGCTCCATCCCCAAGTTACCAGCGTCAAGACCACAGTCCACAGCAACAGAACTGACAAGCTGGCCGCAATTCATCCTCTTCTTTCCATTTATCTTATAGATAACCACACTCACCCGTGTGATGTGGTAGGGCTCCGGGTGGCGTTTGTACAGTCCCAGAATGCCTTGCAGGATCTTGGGCAGCTGCTCCGCCAGTTTCTCCCTCTCCATAATGTGTGTCATGTGACCGACAGCCTCCACAATTGCCAGACGCAGCTTTACAGAAATAAATAAAATAAATAAATCACTTTAACTATCTTGTACTTGCAGCCAATGGTAATGCTTACATTAACCCCTTTACTGTCAGTGGATGCGGATATGTTTTGGAAATCATTGTAAATCCAGCAACACAGATCCCCAGCCCTCAAAGGAACATGGATACAAAGTGGTTTCAGCAAGAGGCATAGATCCTCATGAGCCCTTGCGATTGGTGTTCAATTTTTCTCAGCAGTTAACTGTGACTGCATGCACAAGGGGGTTGACCAAATCAGCACTGACAAAACAAGATGATAAAATCAAACAGGCATAACAGTTTGAGGGAATGAATGAACCGGAAAGAGGCATAGATCCTCATGAGCCCCCGCAACTGCGGGGGCTCAGGAGGATCTATGCCTCTTGCGTATGGCTGTTACTCATGTTCCTGCAGTGAATCATTTTTTTCCCCTTCGCATACCTTTGCTTCTTTTGACTGCAGCCAGTTGTTGAAGAGCAGATCATAGGCCGAGAAAATTTCCCCAGCAAAGCGTTCTTTGGACACTGATGAATCTGGAGCCTTGTCAAGGTTGGCCACATACTCTATGATGGCTTCACTGAACCTGGACAAGGCTAGAAAAAGCAAAGATGAGAAAAAGGTATAACGTCACGCAAACTTGTCTAAACTGTGCTCTCAAATGATTAAGCAGGGATTAATCCACATAAAATATATACGAGAGAGCACACTGACATTTGTCATCAGAGGAATAAGGCCGGATAGATTAATTTTAAAAAAAAAGAAACAACACACACTCAAAGAAAAAAAAAATTGATACATACAGTCCAAATTAACTCATCAACGGCAGACACTAGTTGTTTGTTGGGTTTGTTGTTGTTGAGATATTTGCCATACAAACCCAAACAACTCTGAACAACAATGACTGAACAAGACATGGACTGACCATGATAGTTCTAAGGTGGTGCAAGAGTAGCTTGGCACCACCTTAGAATGTCTTTGACTTTTCTGTCTAAATCTCCTACACTGTTTTCAACATCAACTTCAGTATCTGGGCTCAAACAACAGCACAATAATTGATAGCAACATACCAAATGACGTACAAGTACATGTAGTAATTCGCATACCTGAGGCAAAAACCCATCTCATGTTGTCATACTTGGCCAGTCCCAACATGGGCAACATCGTCCCAAGCACAGCAGTCAGGTGTGGCACCATCCCATACACTGTGTGATGAAAAAATCCGACATTTATTACATCAGTTCATGTCCCACTTTTCCATAAGCCGTTCCACCCTGACCAAATGTAAAACAACGAAATCTATATAGGTGTGTACCATTTACAGTTCAACCCATTTTACCCTACAGCCACACTTACCCAATTTGGACGCCGTCACGTCTGTGTAAAGGTTGCGTGAGATAGATTGACCATGATAATTCAAGAGTAGTGCCAGGTTAGCTTGATGGTGCCAAGTTAAGTTGCACTACCCCTAAATTATTATGGTTGATCCATTTTCAGCTGTGTGTGGGGGCTAAATGGGTTAACCCTTTGGGTGTTCATAGCGCATTTTGTCAAGATGATTCCTGCAGAAAACATTTTGACAAAAAGTGTTACCGATAGCCAAAGTGATAAGGGTGGCGACACGTTTCATCAAAATTTACATCACATTATGTATTCCTTCATATTTTTCTTGTGTATGCAGGCCAATCAGTACCTGTCAAATCTATCAAAAGTTAGTTACCTATCTTTCTGATGTTCAGACAAAACTTTAGTTTACCAAAAATCACCAGCTTGAGCTAGCATAAACACTGTTTTCAAGCAATGTAGTTTTGCTCATTAACACTTTTAGCTGCGGGACCCTGCAGCAGGAGATGGATTGATGATATCGGGCGCCATCTTGTTTGTGCGACCTACCACGTGTTTTTCGCTCCCAGTGTTTTTTGTGGTTTTTCGTTGGATGTACTGTGTTTCATGTGCTGAAAGTCTGCCGAGTATCGTATAAGAGTGCGCTGATGAGGATTGTATGCTTCACAGCTTGTGTTTCGTCAGATCTGGTTGCTGTTTGAGTGGTATCGTATTGAATTGTGTCTTCATTTGAATTTTGTTTACGTCGCCATTTTGCTTCTTCCGCAGCGTGGGTTTTCGCCGGGTCTCTCCGCCGCCCTGTTTTTCATGTGCTACGCGCTAGTGTGTGAAGTGTTTACTGTGTGAGTCTGTTTGCCACCCGCGGTTGCATCTGTTGCTTGGTTGTTGTGAACTCGTTTGTGTTCCTACCGTTCTATAGGTTTACGTGTGCTCTCCCGTCAACATCTCGCCCTCCCCACTTTCGGCGCCATTGCACGATCTCGCCGCTGACCGACCGGAAATCAGGTCGCTCTTCTACCACACCGCTCACACACACAAACACATTTACTCTCACACTTACTCACACACACACACTTACTCACTCACACACATACACACACAAACCCTACTGAACCCTCTTCTCGTCTTCCTCTTTCTTGTCCTCACAAACAATCATGCTCATCAGATACACACGCCAACAACTGCTATCTCTACGTCGCCACGCCACATACTGCGCCGCCGGTTCTGCTGACAGTGTTGCAGATGCCTTACGCGGGGGCGGAATTAGCAAAAGGCGGGACTCACCACAACAAACACAACCACACACTTCTTCCTCTTTTCCTATGCCCTTCCACCCCTTCCGCCTCCCCCCGCCTCCTCGATTTCTCCACCTCCCTTCTTCTCCCATTTCTTTTCCTCTCTTCCTCATCTACCGCTTCTCGCTCTCCTCGGCCGCTCCCTCCCACCCCGCCCTCCTCCCCCTTCCTCCCCTCACCCCCTCCTCCTTTGCCTGCTTTTCCCTCCTCGTCCCCTCTCCCCCCTTTCTCATCCCCTTCGCCCTCACCCTCCCTCTACCTCAGCTTTTCCTACTCATCTTCCTCCTCCTCCCCCCTCCCCTCCCCTCGCATCCTCTTTCTTGCCCGGTTCTTCTTCCCCGTCTTTTCCTCCTCCCCACTCTCCCCCTCCTTTCCCCTCCATCCTCTTTCCCCTCTCCCCACCCTCCTCTTCCTTTGTCCTCTTCTTCGTCCGTTTATTCTCCCTCTTCCTCTTCTGGCTCATCCAACCTAAAACTGTGTCTGTTCAATGCACAGTCTGTCTGCAAAGATGGTAAAGCCGACGTGATTTCAGATTTCATTCTAGACAATGACCTAGATGTTGTCGTGATCACCGAAAAGTGGCTCCGCTCAGCTGGCGATGAACCCATCATCACCAGCGTCACTCTGAGTGGCTACCGCCTGTCCTCCTTCCCGCGTGCTTCCAGAGGGGGTGGCATTGCCATCATCTACAGGGACTGTCTTTCTGCTCACTTCTCCTTCTCTCAGTCTCTACCTTTTGCTAATCCCTCCTTTGAATTTGTCGAGGCCGTAGCAACACTCCCTGGCCAGTCCCTCATCTTCTCATGTATATATCGCCCCCCTCCAAGCTCTCAAAACAAACTCACAAACTACATGTTCCTCACCGAGTTTGACCTCCTCCTCGACCACTACAGCACACGACCCGGAAAACACATCCTTCTTGGCGATTTCAACTTCCACTTCGACAAACCCGACCATCCTGACACAAAACGCCTTTGCATATCACTTTTAAACCACAATCTTACACAACACATCACTAAACCCACCCACCAACTTGGCCACACCCTCGACTGGATCATCACCCGCACCTCCGATCAACTCTTCCTCGACTCCGACACCTCTTCTGTGCTTCCCTCTGACCACCTCGCTATTCTCGTCGCGCTCAACCTACCTCCCCGAAAAAAACCCAAGCTCTTTGTCTCTCGTCGCAAACTAAAATCTGTCAACCGAGAGAGCTTCTTCGACGAAGCTGTTGACCTTCTCTTGGACCCCGCCGCCTCTCCTGATCTTGCATCCCATTTTGATTCCTCCCTTCAAAAACGTCTAGACATCCACGCCCCTGTCACCACCTGCTCCATACCCAACCGACTCCCCTCCCCCTGGCTCACTGACGACATAGTTGATGCCAAGCGCGAGCGCCGACAAGCGGAACGCCGCTGGCGCTCATCCGACCTCACCGTTCACAGACAGATCTTCCAAACCACCAGATCCAAAGTCTGCAGAATGATCTCCGACTCCAAACGTAAACATCTTCAAAACAAAATACTGGAATCCACTTCATCCAAAACCCTCTACGCTACCATGAACACACTCCTAAAGACTCTCCTCTTCCCAACACACACAGCAAAGAAGAACTCCCGTCCGCTTTTTCCACCTATTTCTCCGACAAAATCCAAACTCTGCGCAACACACTCGACACTCTGCCTTCTCCGCCTTGCCTTCCTGACCCCCCCTTTTCCGGCACTCCCCTCTCGTCCTTCCGCCCCGTCTCTCAGGACGAAGTCCTCAAGACCATAAAGTCTATGACTTTCAAAACCTGCGAACTAGACCCCCTCCCAGCTTCTCTCTACTGGGACGGCCTTCCAAAACTTTTGCCCTTCATCACCGACATCATCAACACATCTTTAGAAAATGGCTCCGTCCCTGATATCTTCAAGTCCGCCATTGTCCGTCCTCTCCTCAAAAAACACAACCTCGACCCAAACGATCTCAAGAACTACGGCCCAGTCTCCAATCTCTTTCCTGTCCAAGCTTCTTGAGAAGGTTGTCCTCAACCAGCTCAACCTCCACCTCGCCAACAACAACCTCCTCAGTCCCTTCCAGTCTGCCTATCGCAAACATCACAGCACTGAAACAGCCCTTCTACATATCCTAAACGACCTGCTCATCTCCACCGACTCGGGCAGCATCTCCCTTCTTACGCTACTCGATCTCTCTGCCGCCTTCGACACCATAGACCACTCTATCCTCCTCTATCGCCTTCACCACTCCTTTGGCATCACTGACTCTGCTCACTCCTGGTTTCTCTCCTACCTCTCCGACAGACAGCAATCAGTCACCATCGACCATCGACGGCGTCTCCTCCAACCCAGTCAGGCTCTCCTGCGGCTTTCCACAGGGGTCCGTCTTGGGTCCGGTCCTTTTCACACTCTACACCTCTCCCCTGTCCAACATCATCCAGTCTCACCACATACACCACCACCTCTATGCTGACGACTCACAACTACTAGACAAAGACAAACTCGACAACACTCAGTCACTACTGACTCGCACGGCTGACTGCTACGAAGACGTGAAAAACTGGATGACAGCAAACAAGCTCAAACTGAACGACGACAAAACGGAAGCCATGCTCCCTCTCTGACTCGGTCAAGAACCTCGGCGTTATCCTCGATTCCTCTCTTTCCACGACCAGCTTCGTCTCCGCCACAGCCCAGGCATGTTATTTCCACCTCCGCCGCATCAGTCAGATCAGAAAATACCTCACTACCGAAGCTGCCACCAAACTCGCTGTCTCTCTCATCTTATCTTGCATCGACTACTGCAATTCTCTCCTTTCCGGCCTTCCTCACTCTACCACTCTCACTCTTCAGCGCGTCCAGAACAATGCTGCCCGCCTCGTCCTCAGAAAGAAAAAATCCGACCACATCACTCCCCTGCTCAAGCTCCTTCACTGGCTCCCCATCCCCCAATGCATCCAATACAAGATTCTGTCTCTCTGCTACAAATCCCTGAACAACTACGCTCCTATCTCTCCAACTTACTTCACCTCTAGTCTACACTCCTTCCCGCTCCCTCCGCTCCGCCTCCGACCCTCTCCGCCTCCTCATCCCCCGCACCAAACTCAGCACTTTCGGCCCCCGCTCCTTTTCCGTCTACGGTCCATCCACCTGGAACACCCTCCCACTCTCTCCGTCAGAAACACTCTCTCTCCTCCTTCCAGCTGGTCGTGGAAAGAGAGGAATTGAGGATAACACCGAGGTTCTTGACCGAGTCAGAGAGGGAGCATGGCTTCCGTTTAGTCGTCGTTCAGTTTGAGCTTGTTTGCTGTCATCCAGTTTTTTTTTCACCTAGCCTCCAAATTGTTTGTTCAGTTTTCTAACTTGTTTTTGATAGTACACAAAATATCATACCTACTTATATGTTAGATAATTATGTGCGCACGTACGTGTGTATGTGTATGTACAAAAGTGCGCATGTGCACGAGTACATGTATATGTGTGTCTGTGTGCGTGTGTGTATGCGTGTGTGTGACGTTTATTATTAGTTAGTTTTTGTTGTTTGGTTGGTGTTCCTTAAGTAGCTTAGCAAGGACAGATTGTAAGAAAGGCCTGCGCGCCTAATATCTCAATCCTTGGAAAATAAAGTTTCGTTCGTTCGTTCCAGTCCGCCCTCAAAACTCACCTCTTTCAAGAGTTCTAGCACTATATCACTACACTCCCCACCCCAAGCTGACTGTCGTAATGTATTTTCACTATTTGTGGTACGCGAGTCATTGTCTAAAGCGTGCGCATGCGTGTGCGAGTTGTGAGTGCGCGCTTAGAGTTATAATTATTATAAGATAAGTGCATTATAAATACCGTAATTAGTATTATTATTATTATTATTGATCATGATAATTCAAGGGTAGTGCCAGATGAGCTTGGCACCTTCAGGCGCCAAGCTCATCTGGCACTACCCTTGAATTATCATGATCAATCCATCTCCTACAACTGGTACATAGTCGTTAGGCAACACCTCCAAAATTTGAGAAATGGGACCTTGGGGCTAAAAGGGTTAAAAAAAAAATCCTCACCATTGGACGAGGCCAGATTTCCAATGGTCTGAACAACAAAAAAGTGTGGCAGGACCCCTGGCTGGAACTTCTGCAGCATTTCATCCATGACATCATCACAGTACTTTTGCCCTAGAGCCACAAGGATCCCGCTGGCCGCAGTCTGCCACTCCGGCTCCACCTCCTGTACAATGCAAAGAAAATTCACAATCTCTGGATGTCCGGAACTGTCAAACTTTCACAAAAATAAATAAATCAGCGCACTTAACCATCTTAACCCCAAGGCCACACCTCCCAAATTTTGGAGTTGTCACCTGACAACTATGTACCAGTTGCAGGAGATGGATGGACTGTGATAATTCAAGGGTAGTGCCAGATTAGCTTGGTGCCTTAGGCGCCAAGCTAATCTGGCACTACCCTTGAATTATCACGGTCCATCCATCTCCTGCAGTAGGATCTTGGGGCTAAATCTGGCAACCCTTTTGTTATTATCTGAACTGTTTATTGCACATGGACTGCCCATGTGCAATAAACAGTTCAGATAACAGTTCAGTTCAAAAGCTGATCACGACTTGATTTTCAGCAAGTGCGACAGCTAAATTTAATTTGAAACTTTCGCAAAAGTAACACACAATTTCAAATATAATTTGTGGCTTAATTACTGGGAATCTGGGACAATCTTTGCATATCTAGATGGTTTACAATATGGCTGACTCTTTTCACGAATGTTTAGGCCTGCAGAAACCACCTTGACAAAAAGTGCTGCCATCAGCCAAATGGTTAATGGCAACTTCCATAACTCGGTCTAAAGCCATCAGTCATCCCTTTATCTATAAACTATCATGTTAACCCATTACATCCTGAGACTGATTTTCAAAATTTGCTTACTGTCCATGAAGACTACATTACGGATTAGGAGATAGATCAACCATTTAAGTTCAAGGGTGATGCCATAATAGCTTGGCGCCTCAGGCGCCAAGCTATTCTGGCACCACCCTTGAACCATCATAGTCAAATTAATTTCAAGCAGAAGTGTATCAGGATGAAAAGTGTTAACTCATTCGAGATGTGCCGCCTCTGGATACACAGCTTAAAGCCACGTATCCAGGGACGGCACGTCTCGAATGCGTTAAAGTGTCACATTGTATCCACCTTTGACTGTGTGAGTTCCTGCGAAGCCAGCTGAATGAGATCCACAGCCAGGCGAGAGTCGATGCTGTCCAGCGTCTCCTTCACGATGCGCTCGATAGAGTTCAGTATCACAATGCGGTGGTCCAATGACAACTGAAAAATGCATTTTTCTCTAAAAGGTATTTTTTCGAAAAATACTTACCAATGACATGACTGATAGGAAGTGTCTACTTACTCTCACAATTTTAGCCTAGGAACCCGTTGTGCCCCAGAGGGGCTGAGAGTGATCTCCCGTGACTGCCCATCCGGTTCCGAGTCATGTGATGATTACTCAGTTTAGGATACTTAGCTTACCAGCGACAAGCGGGGCAGGTGGGAGGGTCCTCCGAGTCATGACATCGGTAAGTATTTTTCGAAAAATTCATTTTTCTTTAAAAGGTATTTTTTCGAAAAATACTTACCGATGACATGACTGAATGGAAGTGTCTACTACTTACTCATTCTAGCCTAAGAGCCAGTTGTGTTAAGACACAACCCGGGAGGCACTCAGGGAACCCCGAGGGGACCAAGAGTTGTCTCCCTATACCCACCACCCGGAAGCCGGGTACCCATAATCCCTCAGTCAGGATACTTGGCGCACGAGCGGCAAGCGGGGCAGGTGGGAGGGTCGTTTGAGTCATGTCATCGGTAAGTATTTTTCGAAAAAATACCTTTTAAAGAAAAATGAATTTGTTTCTTCAAAAACATTACCGATGACATGACTGAATGGAAGAATTGCGAACAGGAGGTGGGTGCCGCGCTCCAGCACACCTTAGGGCCCAAGGGCCGTCCTCCCTAACGCAAACTCCCGACGACCCTAGGTAGGTGAATACCTACGGCGCTGAGGCGCCATGAGGGAGTTGTGCCCCCCGCAAAAAGGCCTCCACCAGAGCGAGGAGTCTCTCTGGCCTGGCAGAGCTCTGCAATCGAGGCGGGCGAAGTCATCCTGCCCGCCAGCCTCCAGTAGCCACGAAGTGCAAGACAGTACAGTCCCTGACGAATGTGACGTTCGTGGCCCTGCAAGTGCCTTGATAACGTACCTGTAGCCTCTAACCTCCCTGAGGGAGGGGTCCTGTAATTCAGAACGTATGACTGAGCTTAATCAGGAAGAACGTCCGGCATGTAGCGTCAGTGCTGCCGGAACCGGCAAAGAGGCGAGCGCGTCCGAAGCGAACGGCTATGTCGTAGGCACCCGTGAGGCTTGTACAGGGATTTGCTACGTGGTCTCCTGGTGGAATAGCGCCCCGTAAGCGGGCGCAAGGTGAACCTGTGGACCAAGGCGCGGCGGTCCAGGTAAGGTATGGTCCGAGAGGAGCTGTACGTAATTGTTCCCTCGAACTGTAGGCAGACAGGGTGAGGCGTAGCTCCTGAAGCTCGTTAACCAATCCACCACGGCAACATCCCTCAGGCGCCGTATGGCTGCAAGGGCAAGACGTAGCATTCGATGACTCCTCCCGAGGGGAGTCGACAGGAGGCTCCGGACGAGCGCGTGTAAGTCTCTCCGACCCGGGCTCTGAGGAGAGGCGGGTTCCTGCCGGCAAGTGGACCCCCAGCAGGATCCCGGCGGCTTACTTGGAGACGAGTGGGTACCGAGATTGTACGTGGGACGTCGCCAAGCACGACTCTCTGAACTGGGCTCTGTGAGGCGAGTTCTCTGCTTCTCAAAAGCTGTGTCCGGGCTCGCTCCGTCCGGGTAACGGCCTCGGTCAAGGCCCCATCCTGTGCCCCAGTCCACTGAAAACGTAGGATCATCCTGGTCTCATGCGCCGATCCTCCGAAGGTGTCCTGGTGTATTCCGTGTGTAGCCACTGGTCCCACCGGGGAAGACTGGCCCAGATCTACCGTCGGTCCAGGTAGCGTCACGCACGGAGGGAGATGAAGTTCTTTCCCCAAGCACCAGGGTAGGGGGTATGCACTGGTCGGAGGATCGCCAGCTGCCCTGATCCTGGAAGTACACCTCCGCTGTCGCGTAGCCGAAGCGGAGAAGCTCCTGTGACCTATCCTTCCCCCCACGAGCAGAAGAAGCAGGCCTAGTAGTCCGCGTCAGATCCAAGCTAAGCACGCTCTTGTCCGCGAAGTCCGAAGGTCGGAGGGTTGGACCTCGAGAAGAATCACGGAAGTAGGAAGCGTAGCTTGAGCAGCCGGGCTTAGAGACGACTAAGGTGAGTAGATTCGACTCCGTGTAGTGGCTAGGCCTCCACCCCGAGCACAGCCAAGCGGTACCACCTGTCCGAAGTACGGCACCCCCCGGATGCCCAACAAGAGTTGTCGAGATGGTTAGACGTCAGGGAGAAGGGGCTGCGCCTTGGTTCCCCAGTGTCCACGATGGATGAGAACCCCCGGTGAGTCAAGGGGCGATGCCGGGCAACTTCCGCAGCAGGGCGGCGGCGATGAGCTTGGATGTCCCGTCCAGCGCCGGCCGAGTGTCCATCCGCGCAGAAGAACAGGTCTGAAGGAACCGCAGCACTGGAAGCCGAAGAAGAGGAAGAGGAGAAACGGCTGAGACGTCCGAGCAACCAGTCCGAGGGGTCGTCAGCCGTCAAACTCGGGGTGTCAAAGTCCCGCTGTCTGGAACCGGCGACCGAGGAGGGCTCCGAGGGGGGGGAATCCCGCTGACGGCGAACCGCAGGTCGAAGACTCCCTCCGAAGGGGAGAGCAAAGACGGAGCGACGCGGCGAGGTTCTCCCGTTTGCCGACGGCGGGTTCCGACGAGGAGAACGGCTGCGACGAGGAGGAACGGAACGGAGAGGACGAGGGAAGGGGAAGTGGCCGGTCGATGGGAAGAGGAACGGGACGAACGGGAGTCCGAACGAGATGAGGAACGCGAAGAAGGCGAAACCAGTCGAGGGAGTCCTGATCCGTCGAACGATGAGTGGAGAAGGTCCTCCTACGATCTTGCGAAGCAGAGCGATAACGGTGAGTAGAATCCCAGCGCCTACGATCCTCGCGAACAGGAGGATCCGGATGAGTGCGTGTAAGTCTCTGTGAACCAGGCTCTTGGGAGAGGCGGGTTGCTTGCCGGCAAGGGGATCCCTGCGGCCAGAGATGAGTGGGGAACGAACCAGGCTCTTGGGAGAGGCGGGTTTCTGTGCACTAATCCGTTGAATACTCAAGTGGCGTCTTCTGTGTCGGATCAAGTTGGTTTCGCGCGTCCGGTGCCGGGGGCACAGCGGAAGGCGTCTTGGGCAACTCCAAGCACCCGAGCGTGAAGGTCCTCTTATGATCTTGCGAGGGAGAGCGATAACGTCGAGTAGAATCCCTGTGTCTACGCTCTTCACAACCAGGAGGTTCCGGACGAGTGCGTGAATGTCTCTGTGAACCAGGCTCTTGGGAGAGGCGGGTTTCTTGCCGGCCAGGGGACCCCCAGCGGGATCCCGGCGGCTTCTTCAGAGACGAGTGGGGAACGACGGTGGAGGAGGGACGCCACGAGCGTCCCACCAAACCAGGCTCTTGGGAGAGGCGGGTTCTTTCCACCAGCTGTATCCGGGCGCGCTCTCTAACGGAGGCGGTCTTGACGGTCGAACTCCCACACTGCACTAATCCCTCGATTACTCAGTGGCGTTTTCTGTGTCGGATCCAGCTGGTCTCGCACGTCCGGTGCCGGGGGCACAGCGGAAGGCGTCTCGGCAATCTTCAAGTACCCGAGAGGGTAGGAGTCTCCCTCCTCTAAAGTTCCAGAGATTAGACCATCGCAGCTCCGGCCAGGTAGCACAGACGTTACAAGAGTGGTCGGAAGCACACCCAGCGCACAGGAGACAGACTGTATGGTTATCCGACGGCCACTGGAAGCCTCCGCATAGCTTGCATGTCCTCAGCAGTCCGATAGTGGTCCCTACTCTGGCGCCGCGCAGAGCGAGCGGGACGAGAGGTTGCTCGGAACTGTGTTGATAGTAGTCTCCGCTTCCTTGGAGACGAGCATTCTTACTAGAGTCCCTGGACGTGCACGTGAATGTCTCTGAGCCGGGCTCCGAGGGAGGCGGGCTTTCTTGCCGGTAAGGGGGACCCCCAGCGGGATCCCGCGGGCTTCTTGGAGACAAGTGGGGCAGATAGTGGACATGGCTTCTTGGAAGTCTTAGTCCGGGCGCGCTCCCTCCTGGAAGCGGCCTCATCGATCCAGGCCCACTCGTGCACTAGTCCACTGAATCCGGTGTGGGGATTCCCACAGGGACGTCCTGGTCTCAAGCGACCGGTGCCAAGGATACGTTGGAAGGCGTATCCACCTCCTGCGCATAGGAGACCCGACCCAGTGGTTGTCCGACGGCCACCGGAACATCTGCCTTGCGTGAAGGACATCGGCATGCCCCTCTTCATCGGGGCGGAACGGGATCCTTCAAGCACCAACAGCATAGGTCGCTCCCGCCTGCAGACGCTTCAATGCTGCCATCCGCGCTGCTGAGGCCAGGTGACGCAATCATCCCAATGTGGTAGGAGGCACCTCCCGTGTCGGAAGACAGGCCTAGTCCCAATGGGCGCTGCCTGGACATGAAGAACACACCTACCAGTAGCAGCCGGGCTGGGGCTTACAGCCGAGAAGCTGCTTGTCCTCTCAAGGTGGTAGTGTACTGCAACGTCCTAAGACGTCGGACGTGTGCGTAATTGTCTTTCCGAGCGGGCCTTGCCAGAGGCTGTTCCCGTGCGCTCCCCCTGGCAGCGGCCTCCACGATCCATGTTCGCGCACTAGTCGCGACATCCGGTGTGGCTTCTCTCCCAGGGCAGTCCGTTGTCGTGCGGAAACCCGCAGTGTCTGGAAGGCGCCTAAACCGGTGCCGATCGCTTGCAAAGCAAGCATGGTCGGCGGGGCATCCGGTGCAGAGGCGAAAGACCCCTGGGGGCTGAACTAGCCACTGTCATCTGTGTGAATGGGTAGCGCATCCCTGCAACAGATAACACCCGAAGGCCTGCGGGCGAGTCCTGTGGGACTAAGCCACGAAAGGTAGCCTTCGTAACAACAAAACACACAAGCACCAAGCGGGGTAACAGACTGTCAAGCCTGCACGCCAGCAGTGCAGCAAGAAGGTAGACTCACTGCCCTCAAGCACTAAGGTGAGCAACCAACATATGTAGCAAAAGTCAAACATGTCATGACAGAAGCGAGGTACCAAACTCAGACCTGTTTACCCCCTGGGTGTAGTCAGTGTACTTCCAACTGACTAATTGTGTACTTTGGACCTCACATGTGTAATTATTCCCAAGCCAGTGAGTTGTCAGTTTCTCCAAAAAGTGTATTCTTGGGTAAACAGGTCTGCAAACGGCATGCCGACAACTAGCCGTGCAGTAAGCAAGCAGGCCCACTGCCGCCAAGCGCTAAGGCGAGGGAACAACATATGTACACAAAAGACGAATACGTCATGACGGAAGCGAGGTACCAAACTGCACGTCTGCAATCTAGCAGTGCAGTAACGAGGTAGATTCACTGCCGTCAAGTGCTAAGGTGAGCAACAACATATGTACCAACCCCTGTGACAAAAGGAGTCAGGCCCCCAAACATTATTACTAAGGGTGACCGTGTGTGGAAAAAAAAAAAAAAAAAAACCAACACCGGCCGCATGCTGTACAACTCAATACGCAATGACAATCAAGACAAGAAAAACACCTGGGGCAGAAAATCACCACTTTATGTGGACATGCCACGAGGGGCCCGCCCAGCCAATGAGCGTAAACCCCCCAGCTGCCCGCCGGAACGTATATCCACTCTCTAAGGTACGTGAGCACTTGTCTACCGCGTATGCCTGCGTATGCGAGTGTGCGCTTAAATCCATCACCCGTGAGCGAAAACAGAACAGGCGCTGGTCCCGAACAAAACCACGCGATGACAAGGCGTGACTCAAGCTGTGCCACTCCGCTAATCAGGCCACGGAGTAAAAGAATTCTCCACACCCAAGGTACAAAAGCGTAGGAAACTTCTCTACGATTCACCGAAGGTGAGTGGGGGCGCAATTACAGTGAGAAGAAGACGAAAAACTTCGTACCTGCACAACCAGTGCCCAGCCCGGGAACCAGCCGAGGGTCAATCCCGCTACCTTACCTCTCCGCCGAAGGGGAACGGGGGGAGACGTCCAAAAACCCGCCTGGCACGACCGGAGAAGATCACCGGACAGCTCACCAGAGGCCGAAGCGCAGGCGCCAAGCAGTGGGGACGAGAAAACCACGCAGCAGCACAGGCAGGGCCGACGAAACGATCCTATCTCCCGCTCTTCATTCCAACAGCAAGTCCGAACCCGAGAACGGTCGAAAACCAAAGTCCGTAGGCTAGAGCCGAGCGCAAGACGACCGAATCGTGCGCCTAAGTAGACTAGACTGAGGGATTATGGGTACCCGGCTTCCGGGTGGTGGGTATAGGGAGACAACTCTTGGTCCCCTCGGGGTTCCCCGAGTGCCTCCCGGGTTGTGTCTTAACACAACTGGCTCTTAGGCTAGAATGAGTAAGTAGTAGACACTTCCATTCAGTCATGTCATCGGTAATGTTTTTGAAGAAACAAAATACCTTTTAGAGAAAAATGCATTTATTTCCTCAAAAACATTACCGATGACATGACTGATAGGAAGAATTACGAGTAGGAGGAGGGTGCCGCTGCACCCCCCCCCCCCCCCCCCCAAAAAAAAAAAAAAAAACAGAGGGCCTGCAGAGCCATCCTCCCAGTCGCAAACTCCCGACAATTTTAGCTAAGTAGCGTACCTACGGCGCCTGTGGCGCCGGGAGGGAGTGTTGCGCTGCCGTGATGTCCCCCACCAGAGCGAGGTTGTCTCACTGGCCTGCCAGATCCCGGAGGTAGAAGCGGGCGAAAGTCGATTTTGCTCGCCAGCCTACTGCCGCCACAATGTCTTTAACAGCACAGTTCCGGTCGAAGGCAAGACTCGTGGCCATGGCACGTACCTCGTGCGCATGTATCTTAAGCCTCTTTGTTCCCTGTGGGGAGAGGACCTGGTAGGCGGACCGAATGACCCAGCGTAGCCAGGAAGAGATCGTCTGGGCCGAAATGTCATCTCTGCCGGTCCTAAGAGGCAGGAAGAGGCGTGAGCGTCCTCGACGGACGGCTTTGGTTCTGCGTAGATAGACGCGTAAGGCGCGCACAGGATCTTGTTGCCTGGTCTCTCGAGGGAAGTCCATTCCCCGCAGCGGTCGCAGTGTGATCACTTGTGGCGCCGTCAGCGGAGACCTGGTCTTGGCAAGGAAGGAGGGATCCGGGAGAAGGTGCACAGAGCCATCCGCACGAAATTGCAGGCAGGCAGGGCGCACTGAGAGCGCGTGCAACTCGCTGACTCGGGCTGCCGTGGCAAGGGCCAAAAGGAAGCAGGTCTTACGAGTCACGTCCGCAAGGCGGGCCAAGGGCAGTGGTTCGAATCTGGGTGAGTTAAGCCACGTCAGGACCCAGGGAAGGTCCCAGCGAGGAATGAGAGAACGGAGTACCAGACGTTGCAAGCCGAAGTGCGACATAAGGTCGGCGATGTCTTTATAGGCACCGGGGTCCGGACATCCAAGGTGTCGATAAGTGTCGGCAATCATGGTGATGGTGATAGGGGCGAGACCCTGGTCTCCGAAGAGCCAGAGGAAGAAGTCCACGAGCTGGGGGTGAGTCAAATCAGTGGGGTCGAGACGGAGGTCCTCACACCAGGCGCACAGCACTCGCCACTTTCCCTCGTAGACGCGTCGCGTTGAGGGTCTGCGGGCCGAAGAGATCGCTTCCACTGCTGTACTCGAGAAGCCTCTAGCGGTGAGGGCACGCCGCACAACCTCCAGACGTGAAGGAGGAGACGCTCCGGGCACAGGTGGAATAGGGCCTGTCGAGGCTGTTTGAACATCGTCCGGGGCGTAGGTAATCGCAAGGGAGGGCCCGTGGCGAGGCTGAGGTCGGTGGTCCAAGAGCGGTTCCAGGAAAACGGGGCGACCAGGAGAACAACGGCGTTGGATCCCCGGAGTTTGAGGAGGACTTTGGGGACAAGGACCGTCGGGGGGAAAGGCGTACGCGATCAAACCGTCCCAGGGGATGGAGAGAGCGTCGACTGTCCAGGCCAGGGGATCCGGGATCGGGGAGACAAAGAGGGGAAACTGACGGTTCCATCTTGTGGCAAACAAATCGATCTGAGGAGTCTCTCAGTGGGCGCAGATCATCTGGAAAAGGTCCTGGCGAAGAGTCCATTCCGTGTGTAACATCTGACCACGACGCGAGAGCGAGTCGACCAGGACGTTCAGGTGACCCAAAATGTGTCTCGCTCGAAGGAAGATGCCGCGGGCCTGGCACCAAAGCATCAGCCGTTAGGTGAGCATGCACAAGTCGGGAGAGTGAGTGCCGCCTTGCTTCTGAAGGTACGCTACCACCGTCGCGTTGTCAGAAAGGACCCAGAGCTCCTGGTGCAGCAGACTCGATTCCCAAGTGATGAGGGCTTGCCAAACGGCCTGAAGCTCCAACCAGTTGATGTGACGGGCAGACATCTCTGGCGGCCAGGTTCCCGACGAGGTTCGGAAGTCCGGTAACAGGTGGGCATGCCACCCGGAGAGGCTCGCGTCGACACACAGGGATAGGCGAGGAGGGGGAGACGCGAGGGAAACTCCCGAAGTGAGCCACGCTGGATCCATCCAACGCAGCAGATGGGGACGAAGAAGCGCAGTGACCGGTATTGAGGCTGTCAAGTCGGCGGAGGACGGGCGCCAGTGAAGGAGGTTAGCAAAACATGTCTGCACTAGACGAGCTAAGTAGACTAAAATGAGTAATCATCACATGACTCGGAACCGGATGGGCAGTCACGGGAGATCACTCTCGGTCCCTCTGGGGGTTCCCCGAGTGCCTCCCGGTTGGTGCAGGGGCACAACGGGTTCCTAGGCTAAAATTGTGAGAGTAAGTAGACACTTCCTATCAGTCATGTCATCGGTAATGTTTTTGAGGAAATAAACACAAGCAAGGATATTGCTTCCTGGTTCTGACACTATTAGCAAGAAAGGTACAGGTCAAACAGAATTAATTTCCTCTTTTCCTTGTTGCCACATGGGCATTTTTTGTAGTTTTTTTTTTGTTTTTGTTCCTCTTCTTGAACAAAGACTCATAGTACTTGTATAAATTTTTTCCTTACAGTTTAACACTTTTTATTTTTTTAGTAGAGGATCTGCTAGTAGAGGATCTGCCGCCAACTGCAGGAAACTTTTCCCTCTGCATAGCAGCAAGAGTTTTAGTGCAGGTCTAAAAACAACTCAAAGCTGCTAGCACTATGACAGGCCGTTACCAGCTACTGAAAATTATGTGAACCTCAACCCTGGTCTTCCAAGTACTGTTTAAACTGAGGCTAAAAGCTTTAAATTTGTACACTGCCATATATGCAAGCTACATTATAGTAGTACTTACAGATAACGATATAGACCAACTGATGGCTTTAATTCAAAGGTGGTGCCAGAAAGCTATTTTTGCACTACCCTTAAACTATTTTACTCAAACTTATTTTTACACACAAATGATAAGGGTTAACTTAAAAGTCACCATACTCAAATTTGGGAGGTGTCAATTAACGACTGTACCAGTTTGCAGGAAATGGAGCAACCATGATAATTCAAAGGTAGTACCATAATAGCTTGGCGCCAGATGGTGCCAAGCTAATCTGGCAATACCCTTGAACTATAATGGTTGATCAGCCAACTGATGTAAGCCATCAGCACCAAATTGATTAACTCTGCTGTGCAACCAGCCATCGGTACTGTTTACAGTTTTGGTGGCTGCATGCATTCACCAGTGGTCCAAAGTGAGTCACGTCGTTATAACAAATTTACAGTTTCATACTGTTTATTTTTTTTTAAATATGAAGAATCTCAGGATTATCACCATACCTTGCTATGTTTCTTGAGGTATGAGTGGCATGCACTCAATACCAGAAGGGGTTTTTTCTTGCCCAGTTCAAACAGTGATTGACCAATCACCTCCTTGGTGCTGTCATCTCTGTCATGAGCAGCATCGATCAGGGCCATGGTCATATCTGGACCCACAACAAAAAAAAATATAATTGTCACAATGTTCATTTACTAAATATGTACCTGTAGCATTAAATTAAATCTATGGTGATAACCAGTGTATGTTCAATCAGTCAATGATTATGTAACTGTATTAGTAACTATTAGTATTATATTTTTTCTCCTCCTCCTCCAGGAGAAAGAACAGAGATGCCGCAACTCAGAACTCTGGCCATACCTTCCCCTGCAGCCACTGCGGTCGAACCTGCCTGTCCCGGATTGGCCTCCGCAGCCACGAACAAGCCTGCAGACGTCGTGGGCAACTCCTATAAAATCTTCGTTCGCGAAGTCCAGCCAAGAGAGTATTATATATAATTTGATATTGGTAGGTACTAACTACTATGACTTTGAGCCACAAAAGTCCCTTGTACAGGCTCTTCCTTTGGCAAGAGACATTAAACTACATTCATTACATATAAGACGGCCCCTACAACTGCAGGGGAATCTATACAGGAATCTATATCTGGCATCAAAACAAGGAATGGCTTCAACCATGTTCCTAAAGATTAATAATGCTATCTTTAGGCTAAAATGTACAACTTCATAAAATATAAAAACACTGGCACATGCTTGCTGACAAAAATACAATAAGTAATAATATAATAAGCAATAAAACATTTAACCCATATCATACTGAGGCTAACCTCGCGCTGGGACCATATGGCATTGAGGTGCGTCCCCTGGGTGGTGGATAGGGGGTCCCTCGTGAGAGGGGTGCACCGAATGAAATAAGGTGCCGTGAACCAACATGGTCTAAGGGAAGGTGACCCCGACAGAAAACCCCTGGTCCTCCTAGTAAGGGGGTTGGGCGTGGGGGTAGCTTCCCCACCCTGCAAAAAAGGAAATAGCTACAAAAACGCCGACGAAAAGACTAACAGTAATTCCATTCCTGGAGGAGGAAGGTTCTTCTACCAGAAGACTTATGACATCCTGTGGTGAAAGCCGGAAGTCTTCGGAAGCCACAGGACTGAGCCGCCTCTCTCTATCCAGGGATACAACCATGGGCACATGGAACGTCAAGACCATGTACCAGAGCGGCAAGGCCACCAAGATAGCAGCGGAAATGCAAAAGTACAACCTTTCCCTGCTAGGTATCAGTGAAGCCAGATGGACGCAGTCTGGCCAGAAAAGGCTGTTAAGTGGGGAGATGATTCTGTATTCAGGTCATGAAGAGGAGAATGCCCCCCATACAGAAGGTGTCGCCAGTGGCACAAAGCGCGCTGATGGGCTGGGAACCTCTTTGGCCAAGAATTATCACAGCAGCCTTTAGAACCAAGAAAAAGCTCAAGCTGAACATCATCCAGTGTTATGCGCCCACTAATGACAGTGACGAGGAAGAGAAACAAGAGTTCTACGACCGACTCCAGAGTGCCTTGGACAAATGTGCGGAGCGAGACATCACCATCGTCATGGGCGATTTTAATGCCAAAATAGGGGAGGACAACATCGGATACGAAGAGGTGATGGGGAGACAGGGACTAGGCTCGGAGATGAGTGAGAACGGGGAGAGGTTTGTAGACTTTTGTGCTCTAAACCGACTTGTCATTGGAGGCAGCATCTTCCCACACAGAAGAATACACAAAGCAACTTGGGTCTCACCTGACCATACAACAGAGAACCAAATAGACCATATCTGCATTAGCAAGAAATTTAGAAGATCCCTTCAAGATGTTCGAGTGAGGAGGGGAGCAGATGTCGCCTCCGACCACCATCTGCTTACCTTAAGAATTAAGCTCAAGCTAAAGAAAAGCCGCACAGAAACAAGAAGACAGCGCTATAATGTAGGCCTCCTGAGAGAAACTGGAGTTAGAGAAGAGTTTAAACTGGTGCTGTCCAATCGGTTTCAAGCGCTACAGGAGCTAGTAAATGAAGAGGAGGCGGTCACCACAGAGCAGCAGTGGAAGGCAGTTAGAGAGGCGCTGAACTCAACCTGCAAAGACACTGTAGGGTTCAGGAAACACCATCACAAGGACTGGCTGTCGGCACAGACCTTGAAGAAGATAGAAGTGAGGAAGCAGAAGAAAGCAGCTGTCAACAACAGTCGCACAAGAGCAGCCAAAGTAAGGGCACAGGGGGAATACTCGGAAGCCAACCGCGAGGTGAAGAGTAGTATCAGGGCAGACAAGAGGGCCTACACAGACAGCCTGGCAGCAGAGGCAGAAAAGGCAGCAGGCAGCGGCAACATGAAACAGCTCTACGACATTACCAGAAGATTGTCAGGCAAGTATGGCCATACAGAAAGACCAGTAAAAGACAAAGAAGGCAAGCCTATTGCAGACAGAGCAGACCAACTCGACAGATGGGCCGAGTATTTTGAAGAGTTACTGAACAGACCGAGCCCACCCGACCCCCCAGACATCCAGCCGGCAGAGACCGACCTACCCATCAGCTGTGACAGACCCAGCCGGGAAGAGATCAGAAGAGCAGTGGCATTCTTGAAGAACGGCAAAGCAGCAGGCCCAGATGGCATCCCAGCGGAGTCTCTGAAAGCAGACCTAGAGACAACAGTGGAGATGCTGTACCCACTGTTTGGAAAGATCTGGGAAGAGGAGGTGATGCCGGCTGACTGGAAGGAGGGGTACCTAATCAAGCTTCCCAAGAAAGGCGACCTCAGCAAGTGTTCCAACTACAGAGGAATCACCTTGCTGTCAGTACCAGGAAAGGTCTTCAACAGGATCATCCTGGAGAAAATGAAGAGCTCCGTTGACCCCCAGCTGAGACCAGCAAGCAGGATTCAGGAAGAACCGATCATGTACAGACCAGATCGCCACTCTCCGCATCATCGTGGAACAGTCTCTGGAGTGGAGCTCCCCGCTGTACGTCAACTGTACGCCTGATCAAGAGCAGCTACAATGGCATGACATGTCGCGTGATCCACGAAGGGCAGTTCACCAGGGAGCTCCAGGTCAGAACCGGCGTCAGGCAGGGGTGTCTGCTGTCTCCGTTCCTCTTCCTACTGGCCATAGACTGGGTCATGAAGATGACCACAGAGCACAGACGAAGTAGAATACAGTGGACACTGTGGACACAGCTTGACGACTTCAATTTTGCAGACGACTTGGCATTACTGTCCCACACTCATCAACAAATGCAGGACAAGACCACGAGGCTTGCTGACATCTCGTCCCAAGTGGGCCTCACCATTCACAAACAGAAAACAAAGACAATGAGGCTGAACGCAACCAGGGAAGAACCAGTCTTGCTTGCTGGCACCCCGTTGGAGGAGGTGGAGTCCTTCACCTATCTCGGGAGCATCATAGACAAAAAAGGCGGCACTGATGCAGATGTCAGAGCACGAATCGGTACAGCCAGAGCAGCCTTTCTCCAGTTGAAAAAAGTGTGGAGCTCCAGAGAGCTGTCACAACACACCAAAGTCCGGATTTTCAACTCCAATGTAAAAGCAGTTCTCTTATATGGAGCAGAGACTTGGAGATTGACAAAAACCACAGTCAACAGAGTACAGACCTTCATGAACAGTTGCCTTAGAAGAATTTTGAAAATCCATTGGCCAGAGAAGATCAGCAACGTCAGACTCTGGGAGAGAACAGAGCAGATAACAGCAGAGAATGAAATTGGGCGAAGAAGATGGGGATGGATCGGTCACAGTCTGAGAAAGCCAGCTTCCAGTATCACTAGGCAGGCATTGTCATGGAACCCCCAGGGAAAGATGAAAAGAGGTAGGCCGAGAAACTCCTGGCGTCGAGACCTCCAAGCAGACATCGAGACTGGGAACCACCTGGAGTAGAATCAAAGGAGAAGCACAGGACAGGAGTTGCTGGAGGTCTCTCATCGACGGCCTATACCCGGGTAGGGGTGACAGGCGTAAGTAAGTAATACTGAGGCTAAAAAGCTTCAAATTTGTATACTGCCATGCAAGATACATTACAAATTAGGATAAGATTAAGAACCAATGGCTTTAGTTCAAGGGTGGTGCCAGAATAGCTTGGCGCCTAGAGGAGCCAAGCTATTCTGGCACTACCCTTGAACTATTTTAGTCAAACTTATTTCACACACTGGTGTATTCTGAATGATAACCTGGTGGGTTAAAATGAAACAAAGCAAGTAAAACGCTTTTTACCTCCCTTGTTCTTTCCCGCATTGATTTTTGTAATTGGCTGGTGTTCCTAAGAATCTTCTTGATAAAATTCAAATTCAAAGAGTTATGAACTGCTCTGCTTGACTAATTTACAGAGTACTGAAACTTGAGCACATAACACCCTTACTTGTTGACCTGCACTGGCTGCCTGTATAGTGTATATGTGACCCTCTCTCACGAAACCAGTCTTAACTCGCAGTGAGGCAATCAGCGCTACACGCAGTAATATGAGGTGGGGGTCAATCTGGGCCATTTTCACTTGTTTACAGAAATGTATTCTACATACACCAAAGTATCGTGTGGTTAAAATCTTCATCATGAAAAATGCCATTAAATAGGTTAAAAATGATTTTAAAAGTCTGCCCTTGGCCCCAATTATGCTGCACACAGAAAATTCACAGGCTGTTTTCTCAAAATGGCTGCCGGAGGCTTTAACAACTTTAAACACTAACAACTTCTACAATTTTTGCACTACAGCATATAGTCATATATCACAGTAATCAGCAAACATTGTAGTTTTCAGAAATGAATATATATCAAAACATCCAAAATGTGAGTTAAGTCTGATTTTGTGAGAGAGGGTCACATATCAAAGAATTGTGTACAAGGTTTCTGTTATTTGTTACAATGCTGTTACCGGTTCTGCTCCCCCATATTTGTCCGACCTGGTTCATATTTACACGCCTTCAAGATGCCTCCGTTCAGCATCAGACACTCATATTTTCAGGGTTCCTAGTTGAAAGAAGTCTAGCCAGGGCCAGCGTGCCTTTTCTTATTTTGGTCCATTCACCTGGAATGACCTTCCAGCCCATGTCAGACATGCTCCAACTCTGTCTGCTTTCAAATCAATGCTCAAGACCTATCTGTTTTTTATGCGTATAGTTAGATGCATTTTCAGTGTCAGTGTGTTAGCAGTGAGTAACTGTTCTTGTAATGGTGTGTGTGTATGCGTGAGTGTGCGCTTTTGATGTGTCACTTTAGTTTTTGTAACATGTATTGCAGTGTTCTCATTTGTACTTTTTGTTCTGTGTTTTTTATCTTGTAAAGCGCTTAGAACACCATTCATTTGGAGGTTAAGTGCTATATAAATGTACATTATTATTATTATTATTAAATGCCTTTTAGGTTTTTTTTTTTTATTGTGAACTAATTCAAGTCAGTTACAAATTTGCAGTCTTTCCTTTCTTTTCAATACATCAATCTGATTAAATGTGCTTGTGGACTCTCGTGAACGCGTGTGACAATGTGTCATGCGAAAACAAATGCGAGTTGCAGAAGCCATTTTTCTCCTAACAAACGCTGTATCCAGATAAATTCTGATTTATTTTCAGTTACCAAACAAACAAAATTCAGCTGTGCTGGTCTTTATGAGAAAAAAAAATTAGTGGTTTGCTTTCGCTGACATAACCATCACGTGCAGTTATAAGCATGGACACTGGTGTGAAAAATCGGTATGAAAGTGCACACCACTGTGACCCGTTGGCTCAGTGCTGCAGACGACAAAAATCTGCGACGCACACACGCACTGCGACATCGAGTCGAAATACCAGATAAAAAAACATTGCAACCTTACCATCGACCTGCCCTCCCGTGGCCCGAACGGAGTCTCCTTCAGGGCCTGGCATTATCATTCACTTCTAGTCAGGCTGCCTGACAGAAACAAGTAAAAACTTTGTCCACTCCCCAAACAAACGCCGTCATGTGATGTCGAAAGGAAGACTTCCGGAAATAGGTCAGGGGGAAGAACTCTCCTTTCCATTCAAAAGAAACCCGAGGTTGCTGTTACTAAATAGTGGGCGTTCCTCTTTGCTGTGCAACACAAAGGTATAATTATATACATCATGCCGAACTGACCCCGTGTCATTTTGTTTTGGGAACCCACATTTTCAGCGCCATGCGAAAGGGGTATCGAATAGTTTGGTAAAAATGATAGTTGATAGTCATAATTAAAACAACTGAGGTGAGATGAACCATACTGAACCCACAAAGTCCCTTCTACAGGCGTTAGTGATGCCGCCCTGGCTGTTAACCTAATTCTGATGTTGAAATATCTCCTTTTGAAAAAGCCAGATGTCTGGATATCTCTGAAAAAGCCTAGCAGATCTGAAAACGCGTCACAGTGAATTCTTAAAGGGGTGCAGTGGCATACGCGTCATTGGTTTGTCAAACGTCATCATGACGTGTTTTGTGTTTATTTACTCGTAAGATCATGACGTATTTTTGGTTTTTACGTTATTTTATATTTAGCTCCACTTCCGCTTCAAGACTGACTTGGTAACTAGAATTTCACAGTACGATTTCAGTCTTGCTATATAATTTGTATGACTGAAATCAGGTTGACTTCATCTAGCTACATGATCGATGCATTAAGTACACCTGCATGCCGCTTCTGACAGCGCGTCGATGTGTGTGTGTGTGTGTGTGTGTGTGTGTGTGTGTGTGTGTGTGTGTGTGTGTGTGTTTGTGTGTGTGTGTGTGTGTGTGCGTGCGTGCGTGTGTGTGTGTGTGTGTGTGTGTGTGTGTGTGTGTGTGTGTGTGTGTGTGTGTGTGTGTGTGTGTGTGTGTGTGTGTGTGTAACGAGCGCCTTTGGGGCAGGTTTCGGTCGGACGATGGTGTGACGTCATTAGCAGTTGGACCGAATGTTCACGTGCGGTAATGTAGCGGTGAGCGATGTTCACGTGTCACGTGTGGGAGTGACAGTGTGGTATCGGGAATAATTGCCAGTTAGAGATGCTATACCAGTCGAGCCGAGCGGTCGTTTTCGTTAGGGCTCTGAGGAAGAATTCTGGCTAGAGAATTCGATAGCTGTATATTGAATACAGCGGGGCCGGTACGGAGCGGAATCCCCTGGTGTAGGGCCGATGAAGCTGTCCTGAGAGCATCACGTACGTGACCGGATGCGGACATCATCAAGCCGCCTTCATCTCTCCTTCGTCCTACCATCACTGGTGCTACGAGCAGCAACGGTAGCGAAGTAAGCCACAGATTCGTGCTACAGGACCACATGCGGTGTTCCGTCAGTGTAGCTATTGTCGCCTAGCGCCGTTGATAATTTCACGCCTAGGAACGTTCCTAAATCTGTGAGTAGTCATTGACTAGTAATATTCAGTTTGGGAATCTCCGCCAAGTCGTCAATGTGACATCATTGACTGTGTCGACACTAGTATAAAGAGGAGTCGAGTGACGTCTCTCGAGAGAGACAACGACCTCTATGGTAGCGAGTGAATGTGTGAGCGCCGAAGTTGTGAATAACCTATATGCCACTTGTTAGTTATTTGTGTAGATTGGTTTATATGATGTGAATTGTGTGGTTTAATGTATGTTATGAGTGTATGAGAAATAGTTAAACAGAGGGCAAAGAGAGATAACTGTGTGGCCTTTGTCCTTGTTTGTAAGCGCGTGTGTGGTGGATGAAAGAGTCTAGTAAACAGAGATAGAACACCCACCTTTATACAGATTGGCAGAAGGCCCACGCACACACTCATTCCATAAACGTTTATATATGTAACAATTTAATTCAGTACAACACTAAAAAACACCTTCGTTACATTTGGTGACCCTAGACTTTCTCTGTGTTAGCATTAAGTCATACATATTCATCTTTAGTGAGGGCACCACTAGTTATTATAGGTATATAATATATATCTATATTATAGGTAGGCTAGTGGGCTGCTTCTTTTGAAATTTTGTTATATTGTGTATGACTGGGATGTGTTTTGTGTGATATTTGCCGTCTCCAGTTTAACGGCTGTGTCTGTGTACAGTTTCTGGGCACTAAGGATTTAGCTCCTTTTCTGTCTTGGGGGTTCCTATTCTCTTCTTCGGCTCTATTCTTCTGTTAGGGAATTGTATTTGTTTTACTAGTTCTTTGCTGTTGTAGGGTCCTATCCTTTCATGCGTGTGTTTGGGTGTATATTCTCTTTGCCCTTATTTTAAGTAGATTATCGTGTTGGGATTTCAGCCTCATTTGATTTAATTTGTTTTGTTTATTGTTTGATTTGTATTGATTTTGATCTAGTTTTTTTTTGTATTTATGTATGTGGTCATAATTGGTTCATTTTTGTTTGATGAGTCTTTGATAATTTGATTGGGTTTATTTCCCTTTCGCCGTGCATTTGGTATTTAGTATTAGCGATTATAGTGTTTGAGGTGTTTGACGTAAATTTTATTTTATTTTTCTTTGAACATAATATATTTGGATTAAAACTTTTCACTTAGTAACTTCCTTTTTCGCTGTACATTTCTTGTGCTTCTATCAACTAAAGTTGACGTTCTTCAGCATATATTGAGTTAGTGTGTTCTATTTGGTATAAAATTGGTCACTGCATTACTTATAGACATATTGAGTTAATACAATACATAATTTGCTTTGTATACTTTTAAGACTTTACTGTTTTCATTGTAACTCCGACTGTGCATTGTCCTGTAAATTTACTTGTGAAGAAAACTTAATTTTTTTCATAAGGTTTCTAGACCAATTTATAGTTGTTGGGATTGATTGCGTTTTGCCATTTCATTGTTGACACTTTAGTACTTTACTGATTTCCTGTTTAGACATTTTGATATTTTATAGTAAGTTTTCTTTTGTTTGTTGATCTACATTGCACTTAGCCATGTCTGACGATTATGATAAGTTGTTCCAATCTTTTATTGCTCAAGCTACAACTTCAGTTGGGTCTCCCTGATAAGGATCATGCAAAATATGTACAGGATTGTTTTGATCGTCTTGAGAGACAAAGATTGCGGGATGAGAAAAAATTAGAGGAAGAAACAAGACAGAAAAAAATAGGAGTTGAGCTAGCAAATAAACAAGCAGAAGTTGAGCTAGCGAATAAACAAGCGGATGTTGAGCTAGCGAATAAACAAGCAAATGTTGAGCTAGCGAATAAACAAGCCGATGTTCAGTTAGCATTAGAGCTGGAAAGAGAGAAAACAAAACAAATGGAACTTGAGTTACGTTCTGAACGTAGACTTGAGGAACAAGATGCTGGTCATGGAAACAGAGGTAGGGATAGTTATTTTGGGGCTAGACCTGTTTACCCCAAGTTGCCTCTTTTCACAGAAAGACAAGATGATATTGATTCATACCTTTTTCGTTTTGAGACTCATGCTACAGCCCTTGGCTGGGATCAAAGCAAATGGGTTACCTTTCTTTCCACTTTGTTAGAAGGTAAAGCATTGAACTTGTACCACAGTCTTGCTGCTCATGGTCCTGTAGATTATCAGACATTGAAGGACAATTTGCTTAAGAAGTTCCAGTGTACTGCAGAAGGTTTTCGCAAGAAGTTCTGTGAAATCCGACCAGACTCGAACGAACCTTTCCAAACTTTTGGTATTGAGCTAAACAGATTGTTTGATCGATGGATAGCTTTGTCCGGTGTTCCTAGAGACATGCAGGGAATTATGAATCTTGTGTTAGGTGAGCAGTTTCTAGAATGTGTGTCACAGGATCTTGCTACTTTCATTCGCGAGCGTGGACTTGTCACATTAGATGATATGGTTAAAACCGCTGAAAGTTATCGTCTTGCTCATCCCGGAAAGAACTTGGCACGCAGATCGGCTGCTACAGTTTTCGGTTCAGTAGGATCAGTTGATGTACCTGAAGAGTCACAAGCTGTTGCTGGCTCTGCAGATTCGCGCGGTGGTTACTCAAACTATCGAGGTGGCGGCTATTGGAGAAATCGTGGTGGTTTTCGAAAGACAGACCAAACACCCTTGGTTTCGAACCAAAAGGTCGAAGGTCGTTTTGATCAAACTCGAGGATCTTTGAGACGTGGCCGTGGAGGTGGTTCATTTTACACCAATTTTGATAATTGCCCTCTTTGTGATGGTAAAGGTCATGGTCCCAGGCAATGTCCTCTTCGCAACAGTTCAAACCCTTGCCCTGTTTGCAACATTGGTGGTCATACTCGAAAAACTTGTCCCTTTGTTGTGAAGACAACCATAGCTTCAGATGATAAGAGTAACTCGAGCTCAGGTTGTGCAGTTGTCCCTGTAGACTCTGAAGTTGTTTGCTCTATTTTTGATCAGTCAGCTGGTCACTTGCATTTAGAAGTTGGTTCTGTCAATTCTACTGCTTGCTCAGTTTTGCGAGACACAGGTGCTACCATTTGTGGTGTTCGAAAACGTTTGGTTTCTGATGAACAGTATGTACCAGGTACTGTCCGTTGTAAAACTTTTGGTGGAGAAGTCAACATTTACCAGCAGGTTAAAGTTGTTGTTTCTTGTCCATATTTTGCTGGAGAGTTGGTTTGTTGTGTTCTTGAGGATCCAGTTGCTGACTTGATTGTGGGTAATATTCCAGGTTTGATTGTCCAGCAGGCCCAAGATACCAAAGTTGCTGCTGCTGCTGATGTGATCCCTGTTGCTGCTGTCACTACTCGTGCTCAGGCTAGGAAACAAGGTCTCCCGCACAAACCTCTTGTCACTGTGTGCGATGATTTGAAGGTCACTCGTGCTGAACTCATTCAGTTGCAGAAAGGTGATGCTACTCTGCAAGGTTGTTTCAATTTAGCTGCCTCAGGTGAAGAAAAGGTTGTTGGTTCTGCTACTTATTCTTTCTATTTTCAAGATGATATTTTGTACAGGAGATATCGGAAATCAAAGGATATTTTGCATCAGGTTGTTGTTCCCGAGAAACTTCGTGCTTCAGTCATGATTGCTGCGCATGATCAACTTTTGGCTGGTCATTGTGGAGTTCGTAGAACTCTGACTCGGATTTTGTCCCAATTCTTTTGGCCTGGTGTTTCTGCTGATGTGGGTACTTATGTTCACACTTGCGACATTTGCCAGAAAACAATTTCGAAAGGGAAAGTTTCCCCTGTTCCTTTGGCGACTATGCCTCTTATCTCGACTCCGTTCGAGAGGGTCGCTATTGATCTCGTTGGGCCTTTTCTCCTTTTTTGCTTCCAGATGTCGAGGGTGTGGAGCCTTAGTGTGATGTTCCTCATGTGGACGTTTCAGATTGGCATACTGTCCCATCAGTGGCTATTGGTGTTGTCCAAGATGTTGATGGTGTTGGTGGTCTTCCCACTATTCCTCTCATATTGTTTGGCTATTGTTTGGGCCATTTTGAAATTTTCCAAATTTCTTTGGGGGGTTGATTTCATTCTCCACACTGACCACAGACCGCTGACGTACTTGCATACAAGTCGCTTTAAAAATTCTCGCATCATGCATTGGTCCTTGTCCTTACAAGAGTTTAGATTCCATCTTGAACCACTTCCAGGTACACAGAATGTGTTCGCGGATCTGTTGTTGCGCCCTGATCGTAATCAATCGGTTCCATAGATCAAGGTTTCATAGTCGTTGCTGTATTTTGACATTATCCTCCGAGCTTGTAAAAAAGACCCTCGGTCGGTTCTTTTTTTCGTTGAGAGGGGGGTAGTGTAACGAGCGCCTTTGGGGCAGGTTTCGGTCGGACGATGGTGTGACGTCATTAGCAGTTGGACCGAATGTTCATGTGCGGTAATGTAGCGGTGAGCGATGTTCACGTGTCATGTGTGGGAGTGACAGTGTGGTATCGGGAATAATTGCCAGTTAGAGATGCTATACCAGTCGAGCCGAGCGGTCGTTTTCGTTAGGGCTCTGAGGAAGAATTCTGGCTAGAGAATTCGATAGCTGTATATTGAATACAGCGGGGCCGGTACGGAGCGGAATCCCCTGGTGTAGGGCCGATGAAGCTGTCCTGAGAGCATCACGTACGTGACCGGATGCGGACATCATCAAGCCTTCATCTCTCCTTCGTCCTACCATCACTGGTGCTACGAGCAGCAACGGTAGCGAAGTAAGCCACAGATTCGTGCTACAGGACCACATGCGGTGTTCCGTCAGTGTAGCTATTGTCGCCTAGCGCCGTTGATAATTTCACGCCTAGGAACGTTCTAAATCTGTGAGTAGTCATTGACTAGTAATATTCAGTTTGGGAATCTCCGCCAAGTCGTCGATGTGACATTGACTGTGTCGACACTAGTATAAAGAGGAGTCGAGTGACGTCTCTCGAGAGAGACAACGACCTCTACGGTAGCGAGTGAATGTGTGAGCGCCGAAGTTGTGAATAACCTATATGCCACTTGTTAGTTATTTGTGTAGGTTGGTTTATATGATGTGAATTGTGTGGTTTAATGTATGTTATGAGTGTATGAGAAATAGTTAAACAGAGGGCAAAGAGAGATAACTGTGTGGCCTTTGTCCTTGTTTGTAAGCGCGTGTGTGGCGGATGAAAGAGTCTAGTAAACAGAGATAGAACACCCACCTTTATACAGATTGGCAGAAGGCCCACGCACACACTCATTCCATAAACGTTTATATGATGTAACAATTTAATTCAGTACAACACTAACAACACCTTCGTTACTGTGTGTGTGCGTGTGCGTGTGCGTGTGTGCGTTCGTGCGTGCGTGCGTGCGCGCGCGCGTGCGTGCGCGCGCGCGCGCGCACACCAAACCACTCAAATGGGTTACTTTCTTTACCATCCTTATGCAAAATGGGTGTGTGTAAAATTCTGGGTGACCAAGTCAGGCACCCATTTTTTCTGAGGGTTGTTTCTGCATTATCTTTCATTCAAAAGTCAGAAAAAAATATCAAAATAGGATGTCCCCATTTCGCCAGATTTACTTCATGTTGTGTTTTGGCGATGCCCTGGGCCAGTCTGTTGACACGGAAGCGGAGTGTTTTCAGATCAACTTGATGATCGCGGATTGGTTAGCCCAACACCGATGAACGGAGTTGTTTCCCTTGCCCTTCCTAAAACGTCGTCTTTCGTCCCCAACAGTTGGCCATTCTTCAGCGTTTGCAGAGGTACTTTATGCAATATTTCTTAGTTAAGAGCACGCCCAAATGTACTTGTTCATTGCAGTTATTTAACTGAGAGATGCCTCCAATCCCCGATACCCGTTTGGCCCAGAAAAATAAGGCGTCTGCTTCAGCCATGGCTCGGTCCGTGTCTTCCTCTCTCTGACCGTTGAGTCTTGTAGTAAATGATAATAGAACCCCACGATTTTAACAAAAGCTTTCTTCTTCAATGAAAGGAATTCATTCAATAACCCCATTACAAGGTCAATCTGCCACGCGATTTTGTTTCTTTTTTTTTTCTGACGTGTGATTGTCAGTGATCGAAAAGTAACTTGACACATGCATGCACAGTATCAGTTGACTTTTTAAAAAAAAAATGGCGCCAGATTTCAATCCTCGTTCGCAAAACTGCCTCGCGATTCGAAGAACAAACGTCCACAAACAGGTCTTTCAGAATGTGCAACTGAAGTGTCGCTTTTTACTGTATTACCAGTTTTTAGTTCCCAGGGTCACCCTGGTCAGCCCCACAGGGTGGGTTTTTCTCTCTATTCTGGGGCATGTGTTTCTGTCTACCCTTTGTCCATTCACCTGTATTTGCCTTTTTAAAACTCTCCCTACTGTCTGCACTGCCTGTAGCTCTTGATATTGGATGTGTGTTGCTAAATGGTCTTAGCTTTATTTAGGCCCCATGTGTTAGGTTTATTTAACGTATTTGACCGGCTGGCGACATACATGGCAATGTTCTGTTTAGGTGTTTTTTTCACAAGCAGTGCAGGCACGTCCTGAGAAAGCCTTGTTGCTGTCGGGACGTTAAGCAATGTACAATCAATCTGATTCAAAATGTCAATTGGTTTACATGGTTGTATTGGACATGTTTGCAGCAACACCGTTTTGGTCACACCGGCTCAGGACTTTCTGCACACACCCAGCGCCGGATGGCAGCAGGATGTCCAAACCCATCGGGATCTATGGAAGTGGACAAGCACGCCCCTTCCTGGCACATGACCAAGGCCCATGGCCAAATTAGTCAGCTGCAGCATCATAGCCCCCCAGCCTCTGCCACAGAGGGTGCGTCTGGTAGGAGGGTGCATGGACGGCAGCGGAATGCTCCCAATTACAAACTGGTAAGTAAAGTGATTCTATGATCATCTTCATTTTATTGGCTGGTGTGCGTGCGAAGCAAAAGTGAGTTTATGTTCTGGGCCACTGGTCGTCCGTCCGTCGTCCATGGTAAACTTTAACTCATTCTACCCCAACACCAAAATCCTTAAATTTTGCCCCTGTCCTCTCAAGACCGCATTGCAGCGCAGGACACAGATCGACCATGATAGTTCAAGGGTGATGCCAGAATAGCTTGGCGCCCGTAGGCGCCAAGCTATTCTGGCATCACCTTTGAACTATCATGGTCGATCCTTATCCAGCTGTGGTGTGTCTGGGGGTAGAATGAGTTAAAGGTGGCGTTTTCTCGGAGACTATTCAAGCCACATTCTTCAAGCTTGGCCCAAGGATACTTTGTGGCAAGACCTTTTTTAAACATGCCAATTTGAGTGACCTCTCTCAAAGGGTCACGCAGGGTTGACAAATGTGTGAAAACTGCTTGCATTTTCAGAAAACGTGGATTTTGCTGCTGCAGAAGCCAGCCCTCGTCACCGAGGTCACACATGTAAATCGGTCATACACGGGATTACTCTTTTTATTCTTGTGCAAAGCCCCTTAAACCAAAATTGGGCTGTTTCTGTCCTAATGCAGCTTTGGTTTCAATCTTTCTTTCTTTCTTTCTCCAGTTGGCAAATGGCGCCTGGGATGGACCCGAGACTGAGAGTAGTGCCAGCGCATCGCAATACGAGGGCAGTGATGACGAGGAGTTTGTTCCTGGCTCGAGCTCACCGGATTCAGAGGGTGTGTCGGCATCAATTGCTGGGATCTCTGACATAGACAGTATTGTATCGACTATGTTAGATTTCATCAAAGTGGCAGGTTCGGGGTGGCCAGGTGTCGGTGACGCTAGTACCAGCAAGGTGCAGTGTGCGTTAGGGGGTGGCAATGAGAATGTGGATAGGCAGAAGGAACATGATGCTGGAAAGAGTGGGGAAAGAGCACTTACAGAAGAAACAGGTGTGCACGTGTCGCAGAGAGGGAAAGGAAAGTACAAAAAGAAACATGCATGCAAATTGTGTGGCAAGCTTGTCTTGAAAATGAGCACGCACTTACAAGATGTCCATGCAGATGAGGCAGACGTTGCTAAAATTTTGTCGATGAAAAAAAGGGACCAAGCAGAGACGTCGAGCATGGATCAGACTACAAGATGAGGGTGATTACATGCATAACGTTGCTGTTCTTGAAAACAAATCCGGATGTTTGATTCCTAAGTATTGCACCAAAACTAGTAAGGTAGACGACCTTCTCGCCTGTAGCCATTGCAAAGGGCTCTATCAAAAAAAGCTGATCTCTGTACATTCAAAACGTTGCTGTCAGAAGCCAGGAGGGTTTCAGATCACTCAGGGAGGGGACGCGGCGCGCCGTGGTCGGCTAATGCTTCCAATACCCTTAGACGTTGAATTTTCCTTCTATCACAAGGTCTTGGCCAGCCAGAGAGATGATGAGATAAGCCGTCTCATCAGAACTGACCCCTTGCTTCTTGAGTATGGAAAGAGATTATTTGACCGCAGGGACATTGAAGAACACACGGCTGGACAAATCAGCTCCAGGATGCGGGAGTTAGGGAGACTATTAAAGATTATCAGAGTGAGGTCAGAAATGAAAATCGCAAGTTTAAATGCTGTGATCAATTCAGCTAGCTTTGATCATGTTGTCCTGGCTGTAAAAGAGCTAGCAGATTTTGATGAGGACACACATCAGTTCAAAAAAGGCAATTTCGCAATGCGCATAGGCCATGCTTTGAAAACGTGTTCACAGATCAAACAGTCACAGGCATCCAAACAGCTTGGGCAGGGTTCAGACGACAGGTGGCGACAGGAGCTCTCTGAGGCGCAGCGGTTTGACTCTGTCTTCAACGGGGACTGGTATGATTGTGTGTCCGCTACAGCAGCCCAGTCGGTCGGGAAAATTACCATGAACAAACCCAAGCTGATCCCATCATGTGAAGATGTGAGGAAGGTCCAACAGCTGAGACAAGGATGGTTTCGGAAAGATTATCCGACAGTGGTTAAAGCAACTCTTTGTGCTGTATCACTTTTCAACCGAAAACGAGGGGGAGAATGAAGGTGTCAGACTTCCAGAATGCTAAGATTGGATTGATCACCAATCAAGATATCTTGAAAGGTCTCACAGAGGTTGAGAAGAAAATGGTGAATCATTTTCAGTGAGTGGAAATCAGAGGCAAGTTTAATAGGAGTGTTCCCATTTTGCTGACGAAGAAGATGATGACAACTGTGGACAGAATCCTTCAAATGAGGCAGTCAGTGCCAGCTCTCGCTGATTCCCAGTACATCTTTGCCAAACCTTCTAGTCAGAGGCCTTACAGAGGCCATGGTGTTCTGAAGGCCCATGCCCTAGAAGCAGGGGTGTCATACCCAGCCATGTTCACATTTACTCAGTTACGGAAGCAGGTTGCAACTTTGGCTCAGTCAATGGCCATCTCGGAGTTAGACCAGGATCAGCTGGCAGATTTCCTTGGCCATGATATTCGGATACATCGCCATATCTACCGCCAACCTCAAGACGTACTTCAAAAGGCAAAAGTGGCAAAGATTCTTCTGTCAGTTAACAATGGGATGACAGATTTTGAGAGTTGCATTAGAGCTGAGCTGGGCGATGATGAAGAGATTGACTTTGACAATGAAGATACATCAGAAACTGGCAGAGAGGTCTCGGGGGGGGGGGGGGCGGGGGGGGGGGAACAGCGCCTGTGAATGAAGCAAGTAGCAAGTCAACAACACAGGAATCGATGAGCATGACGGAGAAAAGACGTCCAGAGCCTGATGACAATCTAGATAGTTTTGATGATGACAGTACTGCATCAGCTCCTGTTCGAAAGAAAGCTAGATTTACAAGGAAACCATGGGGGGAAGCTGAAGAGAAAGCTGTTCAAACTCGTTTCAAGACACACCTCGTCATGAACAAACTTCCTGGAAAGGCCGAGATACAGCACGCAATGGCAGAAGAGCCCGCACTTAGACATAGGCGCTGGACAAACATTAAGGATTACGTCCGCAACAGACTGAAAAAGTTACAAAAGAAATGAATCGAGGTTCCCCGCCACTCGCGGCATTTTCGGTTTCATACAGATTTATTACAAGAGTGTTATTATTGGGGTGGTTTCAGCATGTATAGCCTGCTTTTTTTATCTGATGGACGCCTGGATCATTTTGTATACTGTATAACCTTTGGATTTGCAAAACGAAACGGCCGGCTGGGGACAAAAGACAATAATAAGATAAGATAAGAAAACCATTGACAACGTAAAGATTGATTACAAGAGTGTTATTAGGGGGGGGGGGGGGGCTGGATCATTTTGTAATATACTGCATACCATTTAAAACTCTGCAAATGGAAGAATGGTTGGTTGTTGGGGACGAAAAACAATAATAAAGGCTGAAGTTTTAAGTGATTTCTTATGTTGTCAGTTAATTAATTAATGTCAGTGTTCTGTTCTGTCATTTTAACTCATTCTACCCCAAGACCGGAATCCCCAAATGTTGAAGTCGTCTTCAGACGACTGCGTTGCAGTGCAGGACACAGATCGACCATGATAGTTCAAGGGTGATGCCAGAATAGCTTGGCGCCCATAGGCGCCAAGCTATTCTGGCATCACCCTTGAACTATCGTGGTGGATCTTTATTTTGCTGTGGTGTGTCTGGGGTAGAATAAGTTAAGTGTTAGTTTCTTCGTCTGGGTCTTTTCCTATCTTTCATATTTTTCCACACTTTTTGACCCGCATCATACTGAGGCTAAAAGCTTCAAATTTGTTTACTGCCATAATTCTATGCAAGCTACATTACAGTACTTACAGATGAGGACATAGACCAATGGCTTTAGTTCAAGGGTGGTGCCACAATAGCTTGGCGCCTAGAGGCACCAAGCTATTCTGGCACTAACCCTTGGACTATTTCAGTCACACTTGTTGCACACACTGGTGTATTCCGAATGATAAGGGTTAATATTCAAAATGCTCTGTTGCTGTTTGTCTGAAACTCCAGAGTACCCAAAACCAAAAAAAAAGTCCTTTAATTTCCAGAATACATTATGTTGATTCTCACATCAATGCCATGATAAAGTGTTTTGCTTCAGAAGGACAAAACGCAGCAATGTTTAAAAGATTTCCTCTGTAAAAATCATAATCGAAAGGTTACGGGCCAGTGTTTATTGAATTTTGCTCCATACAATGTTAAAAATGTTAAAGCACACATACACATTAAGTTGGAAAAAAAATTAATGTGAAAAAGAAGTATTCCATGAACTTGACCTTATTACAGACGGCTACTGTTGTGAAGACACCCATTTTGACTGCAATGCCAGTTTTTGTGTGTGAGAGGCACCCACATTATTGGTAGAAACCCATTTTTTTTTCCATCTAGTGGCTCTGTTTTCTAGAAAATGTCTATTTTATTTTAAGTTATAGAGCTTAGTTATAAGGTGAGTTCTAAACATTCGCATCAATTCCAGAGCCCTAGAATAAATAGAAATATGGGAACCCATTTTGACATAAAATGGTAGGTAACCCACTCTGACGCTTTTGTCTGCATGTGTGTGTGTGTGTGTGTGTGTGTGTGTGTGTGTGTGTGTGTGTGTGTGTGTGTGTGTGTGTGTCTTTGTGCGTGCGTGAGCGCGCGCTCCAAACATCGGCTCCAAGAAGCATCGATCCCCATGCGACCTCCGGGCACATGACTGAGGATCTATGCCTCTTGGAGACGGCGCGCATGTGTATGAGAGAAAGAGAGAGAGGTATTTAACACGATTTCGTTGTTTCTTATATTCATCAAACTGTTTTTCTTTCTTAAGTTTGTCTCTAAATGACATGGCCTGTTTGATATCTACTGTTAACCAGGGTGGCAGGGCAGAGTGCTTAGCTCGTTTTTGTCGTATGGGCGCATGCTTATTTAGAACCCCAATGAACAGATCCATCCAGTACGACAGGGCACAGGAGAAGTGTGGTTATACACGTCACTGAAAGGAGTATTGCGCAGATCCCACAGAAAGTCGCCGTTATTAATTTTTGAAAGAACGATATTAATTGTTTGACTGTCTACTTTTGTTCTCTTTGTCTAGTTTCATGGAGACTGTGCAACATACTGGGTTATGGTCACTGAAAGCTAAGGAGGGAACATGTACATTTGATATTTTACTCATAATCATCATTTGTCACATAAATATGATCAATCAGGGTCAGATGTACATGTGGTTCTAGTGGGGTTTTTAATTAACTGTTCTAAACCGAATAGTACTGTTGTTGACGCCCATGCGGCATTGGACCCTTTAGATTTAAAGAAAGATCAATATTAAAATCGCCCAAAAGAACAACGTCAGCTTTATTTTGATTTACGCTATCCATCATTGCTACGAAGTCATCATACCAGTCCTAGCTGGCTGCTGGATTTCTAAAAATAAAGCTAATGAGGACGGGGGTGATTTAGATGTTTTCACTTCTACCCACAAGCTTTCCACTTGAGCTGACTCTACGTCTTGTCGCCGTTTGACCCGGCGTTACCAAGTATTGAATTATGTATATATATACTGCTAGTCCAGTGTGTTGAGGGCTTGAGGCAGAGAGAGAGAGAGAGAGAGAGAGAGAGAGAGAGAGAGAGAGAGAGAGAGAGAGAGAGAGAGAGAGAGAGAGAGAGAGAGAGAGAGAGAGAGAGAGAGAGAGAGAGAGAGAGAGAGAGAGAGAGAGAGAGAGAGAGAGAGAGAGAGAGAGAGAGAGAGAGAGAGAGAGAGAGAGAGAGAGAGAGAGAGAGAGAGAGAGAGAGAGAGAGAGAGAGAGAGAGAGAGAGAGAGAATTAAGTCATATTTAGAGTATTGCGTCAATGTCTGCGTGGTGACAGAGTTGCTCCTTTTACGTCACCGCCACTGTCTGACTTTCTTCAGAAGTCAAGGATTTATACTGTTTAATTTTTTTCTGAAAAGAATTAATTTTTACTGAAGAAGTTGAAAAGATACAAAGCTGGCTAACGAACTCATCCAATGCCTTTCTCCAAACTAGCTATATCCAAAATTTCAAGTAATTTAATACTCATGACACAAATTACGGACTCAATCTGGGTCAACCGACTTTCTATAAACTGTCTTTTTTGTCTTTCAGGTGACATCCCGTTGCAAAATGCTCGGAGGCTCTCTTAGCCACCTGGTACAGAAAATATTTCGCCAAGTTTCAAGCTTGTGCGTACAGCAATATCGGAGATTCTCGTGTTGACATACATACGCACACACATACGCACATACGGCGCTTCGCTCCAAATGTATGTTCAGCAGCGAGGTTGGCGTAACTAGACATGACGTAATTTTTATCTTGTTACTCAGTTCAATTGTCAGAGGATTAGGCCTGCCCGTCTTTGACATCACTAATAATAATAATAATACCGTTATTATATAGGCGCTTTTTCTCAATTTTTTGGGGGGAAATCGACTCAAAGCGCCGCGCCTGAAACCCAACACACACACTCACGAAACAGACACGGATTTACGCCATTTAAGACAAACACAGTACAAGACAAACGAAGGGCCAGTCAGCTACTGAAGTTACAGAGAATTTTGATCGCTTGTATTTGAAATTTGTAAAGTGGCCTGAGACCGGTACCAAAGTGTGGGGGGTGGGGGGGGGGGGGTGGAAGAACCGGAGTACCCGGAGAAAGAACCCCCGACAGTCCGCCCGAATTAACGGTGACACTTACCAGAGGAGAAAAGTCCAACGCCGGAACCCGGTATCGAACCGCGCACCTTTGGCATTGGTGGCAGGCGCCTTAACCACTGCGCCACGGACCGCTGATGGATATGCTATTAAATTCGCCCCGCCGCGACCCGTCAGTCCTAAAAAGTCCCTTCTATAAATAGAAGTTACTTAATGAAATGAATGCACCGTGTCACTGTAACTGAGGGTATCTGATGGTGTTCGTGTCAGTGTTTTGTGTGTCAGTGATACGCGCACGCGCGCGCGTGTGTGCGTGTGTGTGTGTATGTGTGCGTGCGAAGTGCCAGAATACGTGTATGGGTGTGTCAGTATGTATGAAACCATGGTATATGTGTGTATGCATGTGTATGTGTGTTTGCGTGTCTGTTAGTAGGCTTGCTCGCGTACCGATTGTTTGTGTTATTGTCACCATGATTACGTTTCGATTGGCAAATGCACTATAATTCAAATCTAAGAAAGTACATGGCTCATAGTTTTACCTTCATGTTTTCATGTGTGTGTGTATGTGTGCGTGCGGAGTGCCAGAATACGTGTATGGGTGTGTCAGTATGTATGAAACCATGGTATATGTGTGTATGCATGTGTATGTGTGTTTGCGTGTCTGTTAGTAGGCTTGCTCGCGTACCGATTGTTTGTGTTATTGTCACCATGATTACGTTTCAATTGGCACATGCACTATAATTCAAATCTAAGAAAGTACATGGCTCATAGTTTATTGTTAATTTGACAGCGGGTGACTCAGGAATAACATACGATTATCCACCTTCCTTTGATCAAAATACTCAATGATAGTGCAGAACTATAATACACTGTTTCACGTCACATCCTTCAGTTGCCAATTAGCTTCTTCACACTTAGCAGATAATTTTATACATGTTTGTATGTACATTTAGAAATACATGTATTAATAAATTGTTGTCACTGTCTTTTTCAGCGTGTTTCTTTCTTTGTTGGGCTAAAGACTGTAAGCTTGTAAATGATGGAACTTGTTACGATTGTGGTTGTGTTGTCCTGTGAGAGCATACATGTGTTAATCGTAGGAAACGATCTGATATTTATTTGAGCTATCATGGTTACGATTCACGTACCTTTTTAGTAAGATTTTCTTTCGTTCGCGCGTTGAGCGGAATTCGCTTTGTTATTATGCTAAGTTTAACCGGAAGCTTCTAGAAAGGTCGCACGGAGAATAGCGGTCGATCTTTGTTTTGCGTAAATTCGCAGAGTATAGATTAGAACCTTCGAGCAGGTCGCTCTGTCTTGTGGCCGCGTACGTGTGTCGTCAGAAGAGTAAGAAACATTTCGCTACTTTGTTTTATAGACGAGTCATAGTTGTTTACTGTTCGCGTGAAGTTGGCAGCCAGTCAGTACGGTTTTTGAAAGATCGTGAAAATTCTGGAAGATTCCGACTAGGTCGTGAACTGCCTACCATACTTTTGTGAGACGTAATTTTACATTGGGATTTGGGGCTGGATTGAGCAGCCGAATTTTTGTAGCCTATTGTAGTTATTCCAGAAAATTCTTTCTTTATTAATATTTATGAGTTTCAGTTACGGGTTCCATTCTGATTGGTTGCGTTGAATGATTTTCTTGGATTATTCTGGAAATTGGTTATACTATAAAAGATTGGTGCTGGGAAGCACATAAATTATATACATTGTCTTGCATTGTCAGTTGGAGAGACACACAGTTTATCGTAGGTACGTGGCCCATATAGGGTGTACATTGTGAGAGACACAGCGTAACGGTGTGGTGTACGTTGTATGAGAAACATTGTGTCGTCAGTGTGGACATTTGCAGAAGAGACTTTGTATCAGTGTTGGTGCATTTGGAAATGCATTGTGTGGAGATCGCATCGCTGAATTAAAATATTGTTGGAACTGTTACTCCAGTATTGTCTACATCCTTAAGCCACGTGTGACGGGTTGCAGCTGAATGAAGTTTATTTAAAAGAACCTTACGTGCGTGCGTCTGGTGTGTTTACCATACTACGACTACGACCCCACCACGTAACAGAACTGTTCCCACAAACTTAAAGAAACATACCAACCTTTTCGTCTGCATTTGACGCAACTTTTTGGCCATCAAGTCAGGTATGTTGCAGATTTCTTTTCTGTCTTTGTTGTTTGTTTTCTCAAGTAATCTGCTTGATATGAACCATCTGTGTTTTGAGCGTGTGTGCGTGCTTGCAACAGGTTATGAACATCTTGAACAGTCCAGACAAATTGCCACTAACTGCAGTAGGTCAAAGCCAATCAATCATTCAGTTTCGACAATCAACGAAACAGGGACGTAGCGGGCCACTCCGGCGCTCCGGCGACCGCCGGAGTACTTTTTGGACGAAAAAAAAAAAAAAAAGAGCGAGAGAGAGAGAGAGAGAGCAAACCTGTCGTTGGGTGTCAAAACTTCGTAAGTGTATTCATGTTTACCAAAAATGGCAAGTTTGCGCCACTAGCTCAGTGCACCACTTAGCAGTAGCTGGTAAACAGAAAAGTGTCAAAATCGCCGGCCCGAGAACGAAAGCTACTGGCCGAAGTGCATCAACACAACAGACTTCTGCACCACTAGCTCCATCAATTTAGCAGTGGTATAAAACAGAAATAAGAAGGACACGAGTCACCACTAGCAAACGCCGCACGCCGACTCAAACGGTAACAGCCTCAAGTCATGACACATTAAACGAAGCAGAACGACTCCAAGATAAGAACTTGAACCAACTGCGGCATTGGAAATATCTTATTTCTACGCGCCACACCGCAACCAATACAAGGTTCACCCCCCCCCCCCCCCCCCCAGACAACGGGGAAAAGAAAACTGAATGAACCAGGAACAGAAAAACCGCCCGACTTTTGAACTATGAAATCATCATAGGACCAGCACACGAATGGGCGGGGGGGGGGGGGGGGGATAATACATGAGGACGAAAAATCTCCCACACTTTCAAACAATCCTACTAGCCGCATTCATCTTCTCCAATGCACTGAACCCTACGATATTCTTTGAATGGGTCGACTTCATGGGCTTTTGCAGAGACAAGGGAGCAAGTTTAGTTATTTGGGTTTAACGCCGAGCAGGCGACTAAGGCCATCTCACGGCGGAACAAGGGAGCAAGGAAACAACTAGAATACCTCTTCGTATACTTTAAAGAGGGCAGATACAGCAAAGCTTTGTACGCCTACGACATCATTGATCAACGGGCGCACGAATACTTAGATGGAACTCACCCCGAAAGACCACAGACAACCACGGAATTGTCCCACCAACAATCAAAACTAAGGACACGACATGAAAAGAACACACCACCACTCTCCACTAACCTTTACAAGTTATAGTGTGAGCGAGAGTACATCCTCTTGAACAATACAAAATAATCCACAAAACAAACTACCATAAAACCTAACAACAAAGGCTTACTCAGTCAACAGAACAAAAGGGTCAGCACGCTGATGAAGGCAGCCCTTAGCCAATAAAGGCTTAAACATGCCCGAAATACACCTGACATCTAACTCAAAACGTGACTGATTTGTGAATTGTCATATGGGTATACGGCTGGTCACAACAAGCCATCACACAGTGGTGTGCGATGTACCACAAAAAAGATCAAGTATGTGCACGAGGATCGATTGAACCACGTCCACAAGTCTAAAACTGACCCACTCAACTTGATTCGTGTTGCCAACAACTTTAATTGTGGCTTCTGCAGCACGCAGGCAAACAGTTTTTGGGACATTTTCTGAGCTGGGTGTATCAAGAAACCAATCATAAAATCATAAATCGGTCCCTCGAGTGAGGCGTCTTTCTGTCAGAATTTAAATCAGCCGTTGTCAAACCTCTCTGAAAAAGTCGAATCTTGACCCCCAACCAGCTAAAAAACTATCGCCCCGTTTCAAACCTACCCTCCCTGTCCAAAGTTCTTGAGAGAGTCGTTCTGACATAGCTCACTAAATATCTACAGTCAAACAATCTCGTCCATCCGATTCAGTCTGCTTAACGAAAACTGCTGAAACTGAAACTGCTCTCATCTGTGTCGTTAATGGCCTCCTAAGTGCCTATGATGAAAACCAGAGCTCAGTTCTTGCCCTGTTAGACCTATCAGCTGCGTTTGACACCATTGACCACTCCATCTTGCTCCAGGGTCTAGAAAACTACTTTGGTATTTCTGGTAAGTTCTACTCTTATCTGTCTTCCAGTCAGATTAAGGTATCTGTCAAGAACGCTCTTTCTGAAGCTGCTGCGCTAGAGTTTGGGGTCCCCCAGGGCTCTGTCCTGGGCCCCATTCTATTTACGCTGTACACTCAGCCTCTGTCTCAGGTTATCGCATCGCATTCAACCGATCATCACATGTATGCGGATGATACACAACTTCCGAAATCTGCACCTCCAAACAGTTCCAGTCAGGCTATTGCAGATGTTCAGAACTGTATCTCAGATATTAAGTTCTGGATGTGTGAAAATAAACTCCAGTTAAACGAGGGCAAGACAGAAGCTCTTCTTATCGGTGCCTCTCGACTGCTGCCCAATTCTCCTGACTCTATGCGCATTTGTGATGCACCTATTCCATTTTCTGATTCAGTTCGCAATCGGCGTTTTTCTTGATAAAGATCTTCAAATGAAGGACCATGTAAATCATGTCTTCAAAATTGCTTTTCTGGAATTAAGACGTATCAGTTATATCCATCATTACCTCACCACTGAATCTGCCACCAAACTGGTTGTCTTTTTAGTCTTGTACAGAATTGATTACTGCAATTGATTACTTAGCTGATCAGGACCAAAAAGGTGACTGACAAGCGTGTGAAATGCAAAGAAGTACCCAACGGAGAAAGAAACACGCTTAGAAAAATCGGTACAACACAATTTATTAATATTTCGGGTAAATACCCTTTGTCAAAATAGACAAACAAACAGAGACATTAGCCGCTACTTATCTTCATATGCAGAAGGAATGTGCCACATTCCTTCTGCATATGAAGATAAGTAGCGGCTAATGTCTCTGTTTGTTTGTCTATTTTGACAAAGGGTATTTACCCGAAATATTAATAAATTGTGTTGTACCGTTTTTTCTAAGCGTGTTTCTTTCTCCGTTGATTACTTAGCTGGCCTCCCTCGGTCTGTCATTCAGAAATTGCAGTGAGTTCAGAATTGTGCTGCACGTCTTATCGTCCACGCCTGACAGCATCAGCCCATCACTCCTATCCTGAGACAACTTCATTGGCTGCCAGTCAAACCAACGAGTCTCGTACAAAATCGCCTGTCTGTGTTACAAAACTATCAACTACTCTACCCCTGCCTATCTCGCTGATCTTTTTCAACTATACACTCCCTCCCACTCCCTCCGTTCCAGTAGTGACAGAGTCCCGCTCTGCAAACGGAGGTGACCGTTGTTTTGCGCACGTTGGACCTCAGTGTTGTCTGGAACTCCCTACCCATAGATATTAGACATTCTCCCTCATTCACTACCTTTAAATCTGCCCTTAAGACCCACCTGTTCGATACCCCAGCTCGCGCGCAGTTCTTCGTCAGTGGCCGTTATGTACCTGTGTGTCTGTCTGTGTGTGTGCGTGTGTATTGCAGAATCCTTTGTAACTCTGGCTTTATGACCCCCTCCACTCCCACTCTTTATTTGTAAAGCGCTAAGAGCTTATTTTAGTATAAGCGCTAAATAAGTAGCCATTGTTATTATTATTAAGAACAAATGTGCTTCAAAAATCCCGTGCAACACAAACGTCTGCTGTCAAAGTTGATTCAGGAGATGCAAAGCTTTTGTGATGAACATTTCTTCATGGATTATATCTCTTTTTTTAATTTTGTTTCGCAAGTCTCATCTACAACAAACGATCTTCAACTCTGACATGTTGTAATCTTCTACCTACAGAAAGGCGAGTTTATAATTGATTGGTTTCCCCATGACCACATGAAGGATTTAACCAATTGTGACATTTCCCAATTCTTGATTCCAAGCCAGCATATCATAGGTAAGTCTGTCTTTGGATGTGAATGTTGTTTCTTTAAAATATAGTTATCATTTTAGTATCAATAAATAAGCGTCTGGTCGCCATCATCCCTCAAATAGTTTCCGACTGACTTTCCGAAACCGCCGGACTACTTTTCTCATGCCCGCTACGTCCCTGCGAAAACAATCACATTTAGAGTGATTGCAAAGTGAGTAAAATATAAGAAAATAACCAACAGAGAAAAAAAACAAACAAACGCACTTAAAAATAACAAGAACGACTGTTTTATTCTTGTCTTTTCCCGAAATATGCTTCTTTCTTTATTGGTTTCAGTCAGTCAGTCAATCAATCAATCAATCAACAAGAACAACTTCAGGCACACACACGCATAAAGAAACACCAACACTGTTCTTTGTTTCATTATAAAACCAAGCAAGCAAGCGAGCAATCAACCAATCAATCAATATATAAAGGCATATACTCAGTTTTAGGCCGCATAAAGAAAACACTCAACCGAGTTCTTTCCTTACTATAAAACAAACAAATCGCTTTGCGCGAGCCGCATCCTGAGGCTGATTTTGTTTCATTTGCTTATTGTTCTATGAAGGCTACATCACAGATTAAGACTGAGTCTCCACCGACTCGGGCAACATCTCCCTTCTTACGCTACTCGACCTCTCTGCCACCTTCGACACTATACACCACTCTATCCTCCTCCACCGCCTTCACCACTCCTTTGGCATCACTGACTCTGCTCACTCCTGGTTTCTCTCCCACCTCTCCGACAGGCAGCAGTCCGTCACCATCGACGGCGTCTCCTCCAACCCAGTTACGCTCTCCTGCGGAGTTCCGCAGGGGTCCGTTTTGGGCCCGGTCCTTTTCACACTCTACACCTCTCCCCTGTCCAGCATCATCCAGTCCCACCACATACACCACCACCTCTACGCTGACGACTCACAACTACTAGACAAAGACAAACTCGACAACACTCAGTCACTACTGACTCGCACGGCTGACTGCTACGCCAGACGTGAAAAACTGGATGACAGCAAAAAGCTTAAACTGAACGACGACAAAACGGAAGCCATGCTGGTAGGCACTCGCCAGAAACTTTCCCAGCTCCCTCCCTCTCTCCACCTTCAATTCGACAGCACCCCCATCTCCCTCTCTGACTCGGCCAAAAACCTCGGCGTGATCCTCTCTTTCCATGACCAGCTTCGTCTCCGCCACGGCCCAGGCATGTTATTTCCACCTCCGCCGCATCAGTCAGATCAGAAACTACCGAAGCTGCCACCAAACTTGCTGTCTCTCTCATCTTATCTCGCATTGACTACTGCAACTCTCTCCTTTCCGGCCTCCCTCACTCCACCACTTTCACTCTCCAGCGCGTCCAGAACAATGCGGCCCGCCTCGTCCTCAGAAAGAAAAAATCCGACATCACTACCCTTCTCAAACTCCTTCACTGGCTCCCCATCCCCCAACGCATCCAATACAAGATTCTGTCTCTCTGCTACAAATCCCTGAACAACTACGCTCCTGCCTATCTCTCCAACTTACTTCACCCCTACACTCCTCCCCGCTCCCTCCGCTCCGCCTCCGACCCTCTCCGCCTCCACATCCCCCGCACCAAACTCAGCACTTTCGGCCCCCGCTCCTTCTCTGTATACAACCCATCCACCTGGAACACTCTCCCACTCTCTCTCTCTCTCCGTCAGAAACACTCTCTCTCCTCCTTCCAGTCCGCCCTCAAAACTCACCTCTTTTAACAGTTCTAGCGCTATATCACCATACTCCCCGCCACTATTTGTGGTACGTGAGTCGTTGTCCAAAGCGTGCGTATGCGTGTGCGAGTTGTGAGTGAGCGCTTAAAGTTATAATTATTATAAGATAAGCGCATTAAAAATACCGTAATTATTATTATTAGTAGATCAACCAGTTTAGTTCAGGCGCCAAGCTATTCTGCACCACCCTTGAACTGTCATAGTCAAATTAATTTCAAGCAGTAATGTATCAGGATGAAAAGGATTCAACAATATATATATATATATATATATATATATATATATATATATATATATATATATATATATATATATATATATATATATATATATATATATATATATATATATATATATATATATATATATTTTTTTTTTTTTTTTTTTTTTTTTTGAGGGGGGGGGGGGGGGGCTGTTTTTTCTGTGTTCGTTCTATGAGGAGTTGGGGGGGAGGGGGATGGGGTAGGGGGAGGGGGGGGGGGGTAAAAATCGGGATTGTGATTGGCGTTGTTTCGGTTCTCGTGCTCCGTGATTGTGCAGTTTTTTTCATTCTCGTGATCCATGAAAGAACGGGTCGTCGTGAAAAGTGAAAACCAAGATAAGGCTTACGTGATCCGTAAAAGCGACCCCCCTTCCTACGTTTTTATTTGGTTTTGTTTTTTTGGTTGGTTATGATCCTACTTACTTAAATGTTAGATGTGTGCGCGCGTGCGCATGTGTGTGTACATAAGTGCACGTGTGCGTGATTACTTCTGCGTGCGTGCGTGTATGTGTGCATTTAGTTAGTTGTTGTCTGGTTGACGTTCCTTTTATTTTAACCCATCCACAGCCCTGTTCAAGTTCAGCCCTGACGCACTGCAGCAGTACTAGATTTGTCGACCATGATAATTCAAGGGCAGTGCCAGATTAGCTTGGCGCCGACAGGCCCTTGAATTATCATGGTCGATCCATCTCCTGAATTATCATGGTCGATCCATCTCCTGCAACTGGTGCATAGTCATTAGATGACGCCTCCAAAATTTGGGAAATACGACCGTTGGGTTGAATGAGTTAAAGTAGTTTAGCAAGGGCAGATTGTACGAAAGGCCTGAGCGCCTAACGTCTCAAGCCTTGGAAAATAAAGTTCCTCTTCGTTTGTTTGTTTGTTTTCTTCTGTTGCGTGCGATTCATGTTTACAGAATAGACACTTAGATGGAAGAATGAAGCCCACTGTCTGGAGGGTAGACGACCCGACCGATGATCCTATGGATCTGGGTTCAGTTGCTGTGAACAATCCGGGCTTAAATCCTGCCCAAGCCACTATGCAAAGTGCTCTGCTATAGCAAAGCACCTTGTGTAGTGGCCTGCGCAGGAATGACGCTTCATCATGCAACCGAGGCCTGCGCCATTCGTGAATGGTTAGAGACTATAACCTAATCTGTAGAGAAATATTTCCTTCAACTGTAGACCGCACTACATTAACTCTTTCCACCCTGATAAACCCATCGCTTGAAATTAATTTGAATATGATAGTTCAAGGGTTGTGCCAGAATAGCTTGGCGCCTCAGGCGCCAAGCTATTCTGACACAACCCTTGAACTAAAATGATTGATCTGTCTCCTGATCTGTAATACAGCCTTCACAGGAAAATAAGCAACATTTTTTTTTTTCAAATCAGCTTGGTGATGCAATGGGTTAACATTTTTAGCTGACTAATGGGAGACAAAATGGTATTTAGTTCGGTTCAGATTTCTTACCCTTTAGACCTTTTAGGAAACCCGATTACAAAACGTCGCCCGCCATACGTTGATCTGCATTTTGATTCTCAATTTTGCCACAAACTTCGCTAACATTTCCATCCTTCAGGGCAATAAAGTAGGCAAAGGACTTTGCTCGCGTCATTCGGTAATTCGGAAAAAGGCACATTTCTTTACTTTGTTTTTGGCTTGTTTTTGTGAATACCGGAAAGCAGAGTAGCAGCCAGTAGATGATACCGATTTTAGAAAAGAGAAATACGTGTTGTGGAGGCAGAGATACTGTTGAAAATATGGGAATTTCAATGGAATGATTTGTATAGTTGCGTGTATGTGCTCCCTCCACCCCTTGGCCTGCTGGAATCAAACCAGTGGATGTGCAGCAAACAAACAAAAATATAGATTCGATTTATTCAGTAAAATCAACACTGATATTAAAAGAACGTTAAGATGAGACGTTTGAACACACTCAGCCCCAACGCCCTACAGCAGGCGATGGATGGACCATGATAATTCAAGGGTAGTGCCAGATTAGCTTCGCGCCATCAGGCGCCAAGCTAATCTAGAACCCTTGAATTATCATAGTCGATCCATCTCCTGCAACTTCTCCGTCCTCGTTAGGTGACACCTCCAAAATTTGAGAAATGCGGCCGTGGGGTTATATGGGCTAACTATCAGAAAACCGACGCGTTTAACACGCACACTCAGAACACACAAAAATGCGGAACAAACAACAAAGCTATGAAGATCGCCAACAACCAATGGCCGAACAAGGAAATAACGAGAACAGGAATCAGGTATTTTCTCCTTTATTTTTTTATTTTTTAAATTCTAAGCTATACTGGTTAGTCTCGCCACAAGATATATTACGTGGTATGTCTTCTCCATATTATTCTTAGTGGTCTAATTGTAGCCGTCAGGACTGAGAAGGTAGCCGCTGAAAGTAGTGATCGTCGCGTCAAAGTAGGAAGAAGCTGCCGATCTTAGCCAGACTTCCTGACCTGACGTTAGGTGCACTACCGCGTGACACGATCCCGTCTTGGGGGTACCATAGCCGCTGGAACTAGCAAAAGTCGTTCGTATGCTGGAAACTACATTGCTACTGACAACTAGGTCAAGATCAGCATGAAACGTGCTACTCGCGTATGGGCCGGTGGTGGCAAGGAAGACATATGTCCCGTTGTAGGGAGCCGTGAAGTAGCCAGATGTTTTGTTGTAGGCGTCGCCCTGGTTGGTGGTCACAGTTGCTAGAACGATGACACGACCATCGTTTATTGATGTAGTGCTGGACAACTTTGCGTGGAAATTAACCCTCTGGCTCATGGTTCCTGCAAATGGAGTGATAGCTTAACCCATTTAGCCCGGATGACCATGATAATTCAAGGATAATGCCAGATTAGCTTGGCGCCTATGTCGCCAATGCGGCTGTGAGGTTAAATGGGTTAACCCATTCGCTGTGGCTAGCGCATTTTATCGAGATGATTCCCGCAGGAATCATCTGGACAAAAAAATGCTCTACTGACAGCATTGGGACTGCGCATTCATTGATTAGCGTGGCGTCTTTTTAACGATTCTGATAAGGCAAAAATGTTCTCTCTTTGGACAGCAAAGTCCCACCCTCCCACCCCCCCCCCCCACCCCCCCACCAAAAAAAAAAAAAAAAGAAAGAGAAAAAAATCCACAAACAACAAATAAGAATAAAAAACAACAATGAAACAAAACAAAAAACAAACAAACAAACAACAACAAAAAATACAAACAACAAAAAACAAACATAAAACAAAACAAAACAACCACTAACCAGCCAACTAACTAAAACAAGAATTATGTCCACGTGTGAAGAAAGTATAATGAAAGCTTCGTTGTTCGATCTTCAACCCCCACCCCTCAGTTCACCACCTCCCCCCCCCCTCTTCCCTCCCCCCCCCCCTCCCTCCCTGATCCCTCCCTTACAACGGTTTTCGGTCTTCACCTTTCTAAATCCCAAACATTACAGGCGGTGTATGAGATAAAGAAAGGTGAAGGACGGACCTGGACGGTAGACTTTTCAAGAATAAAATAGATAAAAATGATTCTTTTTCAAGCTCCCGGCCTCATAACCTGACCTGTTTGAGCAAACGTACTTCCTGCGCAATGCCATTATGAAAGGTGTTCCGCTATAAGTTGCATGAGTGAGCATAAATCCCGCGCAAACCACTACGCAAGGTACTCCTCACAGAATACCTTGCGTAGCGGCTTGCGCGGGATTTAAAATCACTCATGCAGCACCCCCCCCCCCTCTCCCGCCCCCCCCCCCCACACACACACACACATATACACACACTCACACCGTACGGCCACATAAACTTAACTACTTTGACTAACAAACCAACCAACCGTCCATGAACTCTTTTAGCATGGCATTCTCCGCCGTGAGGTTTTGGACGTTCTCTTTCAGGAGAGCGTTTTCCGACGCTAGTGCGCCTTGCTGGGCTTCGATCAAGGTCAGACGCCCGGTGACTTCATCAACATAAATAGTGTCGCCATGTAGCGTCGGGTCGTCACTTGGAAGACACTTTGCTGCAGGAGCATCGGGATGGATGCGGCACGTGTAGTTACCCCCGGACACGGGGTTGGGAAGCAGCAGACTGAAGGCGCTGCCCATGATATCGGAGCTTGGAGTCTCTGACCCGGCAGGACTCTGTTGGAGAAACAGTATGGAACTACTGACACTGACGCGCGAAAGAAATGCGATATTTTTTGGAATCATCGGAAACACTTCAGTGTCAGTTTCCGATGTTTCCAAAAATGTCGAGGTTCTTCTGCTTGTCAGTATATAAATTCGGGGAGCTGAGTGTACACAGACAGGAATTGGGCGACAGAAAAAAAAAGTCCACAGCACGTAGTATTGCCGGAGTTTTCTTTGGCCATTACCGCCTGTTTTGATATGCGCCATACTTCATCTTGGCTCTGACTGTGTAAAAGTATTCTTGGGCCATATCTCCTTCAGATATAACCGTCGAATTGCTTAGAAGCACATTAGTCACGTATGCAGCAGTATCAAATAAATGCGAAAAGCAGGCTGATGTGAATGGAAATGTTATTGTTCACACTGGTCATATTTAGACATATCACTCCTGTTCGCCATGTGTTTCCCTCCATCTTCCCCTCCCACGCCTGTCGTTTGAATGTTGTAACAGTTGATCCATATACCTCAGCTGGATACCTATGTCACTGAGATGATTTCATTAACCTAAGTCAATGAGATGATGTAATTAACTAAGTACATGAGATGACTTCACTAGACGCAGATGCAGGGTTTAGGTCTGTCACAGATGTCTCTTTTTTCGTTGGTGGTGTTCGCATTTTAAGCCGCCTAAAATTTAGCTATAATAACCTAATGCGCAAAAGGCCATCAGGCCGACGCCGCCAGCCGTTGGCCCGCGCACGGCCGTGCGCGGGCCAACGGCGGGCGATGTCGGCCCGATGGCCTTTAACGCATTGGGAAGTAAGTAAGTAAATAAATAAATAAAGCGTCGTCGTTTTCTGTTTCTTATTGTAATTACCAGCAACAAATTCTTCCCGCTTGAAAAAGCCTAAAGGCGCATTTATTTTATTCATACCGTCCATATTACTGCAGGCGGTTGTCGGCCCTGACTGGTGCAGGTGAGTTGCACGTGATACTGGTTCGTCTGATCGTTGTACACTGCCTTAGGCTCTTGCCTGACTTTCATGGTGGCGTCAATCCGGGCTGTTGCTTCTGTAACGTATAAAACAGCAGAATTCTGTAAGGAACCAAACTATATCTCCCTCCCCCCCCCCCCACCTTCCAACCCACTTCCCGTCATCGGTTTATTTTATTTGCTAGAAAAGCTTGCGACATACTATTAGAATGCTGCTGGGTTTATGTTTTTTTTTTTTAATTTATTTATTTATTTTTTATTTGGCCATGTGCGATAAAAAAAAAAGGGAGTCTGTGACGTGAGCCAGTGGTCGTCTGCCCGTCCGCCATCCGGGGTTAACTTTAAAGCTGACATTTTCGCGGAGACTGTTCAGTCTTCAAATTTGACCTTATACATCGTGGTAAGACCTTTGTACACATACCAAAGGTCAAGGTCACAGGGAAAATTAAATATTTTGACAAACGTTGGTTTTTTTTTTTTTTTTTTTGCACTATACTATTCAGAACTGTAAAGCCAAAATTGTACAGAGATACCTGAAGGTAAGATCTTCCTATGTATGCTAATTTACGTGACCCCTCGGAAAGGTCAATGGTCACAAGAAATCAAGAAATTGGTTTTTTTTTTTTAAATATTCAATATTTTTGGCTACAGCAACATAGAATACGGTCTTTTTATGACAAGCGAAACAATCGGACAGTGGAAGGAGGGAGTGAAGCTCGTCTCAAATCCTGTGATGCAGTCCCCCCGCCCCCCCCCCCCCCCCTTTCACCTCCCAAAAGATTTTTAATATATTTTTTGCCGGGGTGGAGGCCGGATAATGAAACAATGAGAGGGGGGAGGGGGGGGGGGTGGGCGACAACGTATGTCCCAGTCTCAGAAAATTGAGGGGAAAATAAGCGAAAGCTATTCCCCTTTTTTTCTCAGTTTTATTCTCTCCATATGCTGCCCCCTCAGTCTTTCTTTACCCCAGTAGCAACTTGAAACGTCTTCGGGCCCACGGCGGCCGCAGTGGGCCCGCGTACAGCAATGAGCGCGGGCCCACTGCGGCCGCCGTGGGCCGGAGGTCCTTTGCTTACTGGGTAACCGACCTGTGGCCACATGAACGACAGCTGTGCGGCGGTAATTCGTCAGTGCGGCGCCAGTCCGCGTCGTCACCTCCACCGTGTAGTTCCCTTCATCGTCGGTTGTTGCGTGGGTCAGAACGAGCCCAGCTTCCGGCACTTGGCGCACGCGACGTGAGAATGTTGGGGCGGGCAGAAACAGTCCGTGGGCATACATCGCAATCATTTGCTCTGAAAGACCCCTGTAGAGCCACTGAACGTCAGTAATATTCTCACCAGTGGTGAGGCTGATGTTCCAAGGCAGAGAGATGTCGTGGCCTTTGCAGGAATACACCAGGTCGCCATCTTGGAGGCCCGAAGCCCATTGGAGAGCGCTTGACTGCCCTGACCGACAATAAATCATTACCGCACTAGCATGACTCTAAAGGGAAGTGTTAATTGGGCTGTGATGTTAAATTTAGTCACACTGATTTCATTCGAAGTCTGTCAAGTTGAACTTATGATTCAAGCCGTTTGAGCAATTTCTGAAATGAAGTCAGTCATCGACAATGCAAAGAAGAACCACTCGTACTAAAAACAAACAAAGCCATATGACCCAGCTGCAAAAGGTACAGATCCCCACGAGCATCCGCAGTTGCTGGGGCTCAAGACTGAGGATCTATGCTTGGTGAAACCACTTTGTATCCATTTTTCTTTGACGCCTGGGGATCTTTGACGTTAACTTAAGGCCCCGCTACACATGCCCGGATTTGAGGCCGATTCCCGATCAGTTTCGAATCGGTAGGTGATTGGGCCGGACTAAAAAATGTGTGCACTGCCACACATTTCCCGACTTGTTTAGCCGACCGGTTTGAACCAAAGATCAAAGTCGTACTGACCTGTTCTGCAAAATGGCTGCTAGTTTTGACAGTGATGATGATGTGCTTGCATTATCAGCAGTTTTGCATCATATTCGGGAAGAGGTGTGCGAAACATCAGCAACGGCGGTGGTACTGATCACAACAGGCGTGTTCCGCCATTTGCAAACTGAAACGACATGCTTTGCGAGACGCGCTCTGATTGGTTGAAGCTTACAACCGGGGCCGATTCGGATCGGAAAAATAGAGCCGCAGGTTCTAGACACCCGATTCCCAGCCGATTGGGACCGGATCGGATAATTGACGTCATCCGATCGCAATCGGATTGGAATCGGCTTCAAAATCGGAGCACAACCGGCACGTGTGGCGGGGCCTTTACTTGACTGACGATGTTTTCAAAAATGCAGTCTGAGTTAACTGAGTTAAATTTTACATTTATTCAAGATTTTCTTTTCATAAAAAAGAAGCAAAGAGAACGAGACAAGAAAAAAAAAAGACTGATGCTGTCAGGGATTTTGTATAACTTACCTGCTGCTATTGCGCAGACGATGAACATGCAGATTATCATTATTGATGAATAATCTGTGTTCTGCTCTCAAAGGTTTCTGAAATTACGTTTATCGAAACCGTACAGTACATACACAGCGAGATAACAACTTAAAGTAAAGTGGTGTGTAATGTGACCTGGACTGCGGCTGTCTCGTTCAGTCTTATCTAGCCCGGTGTATACGACGCACCAACTGTAGGTCGGCCGCGAGGGCTCAAGGTCAGAGCCTGATTATATGATTAGCTTGTCGCCTTGCCAGACGCCAAGCTAATTAGGCATTACCCTTGAACTATTACGATCAGTCCAGGTTTTCGTGTAGTGCGTTGAAGATAATTTTCAAATTATATACTTAGGAAGTAAACATGTCAGTCAGTCTATCTTTATCTTTCAAGTTTAAACTAGTAAGGAAAGGTCCTCGGGCCCACTACGGCCGTCGTGGGGACGAAGACGTTTGGCTACTGGGGTTGTCCTGTATACTTTTCTCGAAAATGTTACCGGGCGCATCTGCCAAGCGCTCAGGCTTGCATAGGGCACTGCGTTTTGACGATGCCACTATGTATCAATGGTCATACTTATTTCTCTTGTTCACCGTGAAAAGAGCACAGTCAACAGGATAAATGAAAATAGCGCATTGTAAATAACACTAAAAGTCCCACAACCTTTTCTTTCACGCTTCATGAATACATTCTGCCCCAGGACCGAAATCCCAAATCTTGAAGTTGCCCTCTGAAGGACTGTATTACAATTCTAGAGACAGATCGAGCATGATAGTTCAAGGGTGGTGCCAGAATAGCTTGGCGCCTATGGGCGCCAAGCTATTCTGGCACCACCCTTGAACTTTTTGTTCGATCCATGTCTTGCTGTGGTGTGGCAGGGCTGAATGAGTTAAAGTCGACTACTTTTGTTCAGTATTTTTCAAATCTGCATTTTGGCACCACGACACTGTTTGCCTCACAGTCACTAACCGCTAATGACAAAGAATAAGAATAATACCAACCCTCAACATGCCACATTCCAGGTACCCTCAGTCATCGCCCCCTACACCCTTCCGGCAATATTATTTACCACTGTGTGAGATGGGTCAGTTGTGGGAGTTCTGGGGTAGTCAATGCTGGTATAGATTAGCATTTATGAGAGTGCCGGGCTGCACTCTCTCTATTTCATCATAGGGTGGCGTAAATCTACCCAGCAAAAGTATCCGGCCAACGCGAATAAAAGGTGCAAATCTACCCAGTGCAAATTTGTGCTGCCTCATTTCCGCTCATTTTGAAACGTAAACCTATTTCTGCGCAGCGTAAATCTACCCCTGAAACCACGCAGGCTTGTGTCCACCTAACTAAATAGAGTGGGACCAAATGGGACGGCCAGCTGATGTCGGCATAACACAGATCTCTAAACAACGTCAATATGAGGATTTCATCCCAAAGTCTACCATATTGTTTGGAGCTCACGTGCGTTTTTCTTTTACGAACATTCAGAGTTGTTCATATTTTTAAGCTTATCCTTCTGATCCATTTCCCTCCTCTCTAAGCCAACTTCTGATCAACACGCACGCCGGCGCACACAAATCAAGATGGACACACATGACACGGCGCTTCCCGCCACTAGTACGCTTGTACGACAGGAATTCTGAATAAAAATAGCGCGAGCAGGAAAATGACGCGACTATAATTTGACGTCATGGCATCGCTAGGGCTCACGACGCCCTGTACACAGTGACGAGATGTTCCACGTCACTCATCCGAAAGGCCGCACGCTGCCTCTTCCAGGGCTGGCTGTTTTGTTCCACACAACCTTTTCAGATGGGAGTATATAGTAGATCCAAAACTTGCAAAAATGAATTAATTATTATTCAAAAAGTCGAAGAGCTACAACGCTGGATTACCAACTCATCCAATGTCATTTCCAAGCTGCTAGCTATATTCAAATTCCAAGTGCCCGAATAGAACGAACTGAACTGAATTACGGACTCAAATGTGGGTCAACCGACTTTATATAAACATCAATTTTTCTCTTGAATGAGTCAGCCATTTAATTTGAATATGCGCGAAGGATCTCCCGATCAAAGCGTTTCCTAGCGTTTCAGGCCTGTACGTACATAAACACCGGAGATACTCGTGTCTGCACGCACACACATACACACACACACACACGGCGCTTCCCGCCAAATCAGTGTACGTTCTACAGCGCGGTTAGCGTAGCTAGTCATGACGTAATTTTTATCGTGTTACATCACTGGCAGAGTCTGATGTTTGCCCGCCTATGTTTGTCATTTGCATGCTACGGAACGTGCTCCGACCAGCATAATCCCAAAGTCTACCGTATTTTCCATACGGTAGACAAAAAGATGAGGCGATCATGACTTAGTTATGAGCCGAAGAGGTGGGTGGGGATAGAGGTGAAGGTAGGGGGGGGGGGGGGGTACTGAATGGGACAAATTAACCCATTTAATCCTGAGGCTGACATTTTAAAAATGTGTATATTGTCCTTTGAATGCTACATTACAAATTAGGAAACAGACCAACAATTTTAGTTCAAGGGTGGTGGCAGAATAGCTTGGTGCCCCTGGGCGCCAAGATAATCTGGCACTACCATTGAACGGTCATGATACTTTTATTTATTGCAAAACTGTATAAGACTGATAGTGTGGGTGGTGTGGGGGTGCGGATACTGGTAGTAAATCCGGGGGTGGGGTGGGGGTGGGGGTAGGGGATCTGACATGCAAGTTAATTAAGTTCCCACCCATTCTCAAACAAGCCCACGTTTTGTCTGGATGTAATTGAAAATCTTAATCCTTTTCATCCTGATACACCCATTCTTTGAAATAAATTTGACCATGATAGTTCAAGGATGGTGTCGAGCTATTCTGGCATCACCCTTGAACCGAAACGGTTGATCTATGTCTTGACCTGCAAGGTAGCCTTCATAGGACAATAAGCAATTTTAAAAAAATCAGCCTCAGGACGTACACTGCCATATGCAAGCTACATTATAGTACTTACAGATAAGGATATAGACCAATGGCTTTAGTTCAAGGGTAGTGCCAGAATAGCTTGGCGCCTAGAGGCGCCAAGCTATTCTGGCACTGCCCTTAAACTATTTTTGTCAAACGTATTTCACACACTGGTGTATTCCGAATAAGGGTTAAGAAACTGGTCCCGCTGGGCCACATTACATAGACCTGTACCCACGCACGAAACTTATTATACTTTTCATCTTGTAAACAGTGCATCAGTCTTTGTATGTCAGCGTCTGATAAATAATTATGGTCTTGATGTTTAGATGTTACATAATAAATTATTTATCCACAAATTCACAGTAAAGGCATATTTTGAGAAAGCGATTTGTTTTTCTTTTTTTCTTATTGTTGCTTGTGTGACCTGTGGCAGGGGCGGATTGGGGGAGGGACGGGGGGGGGGGGGCGCTTGTTATTCGCGGGACTCTCCCCACTTTCGCCTGCCAATTAAAAAAACAACAGAGAGCGAGAAGAAGAGAAAGGAAGATAATTAAAGTAATGAAAGAACATGTATACTAAAAGGAACACGCTTCTTGATTTCAGACGCATTGTATGGCTCGTCCAACGTTCTGGCCGGCATGCATATAGCACTGACGGAGTCCTGTAGCGTACGCTTTAACCCTTTTCGCGCCATGGGCGCGTTTCCCGAATTTGGGAAGTTTTACATGACTATGTACCACTTGCAGGAGGCGGATTGACCAAGATAATTCAAGGGTAGTGCCAGAATAGCTTGACGCCTGAAGGCGCCAAGCTAATCTGGCACTACCCTTGAATTATCATGGTCAATCAATCTCTTGCTGTAGGGTATTGGCGCTAAAAGGGTTAAGTGACCACAGAGCGATCTGGCCATGGGGTCACTCTGAGGTGTTCACCTGCATTTGGATCAGTGTGCTGTGTGTCAGTGTAAGACTGTAGATGTGAGTGGGTTAGAGAGCTTTTCCTGTATAAGCAGCTAACGTCTAGATTAACCACACTTCACTGCCGGGATAACGCATTAGCTGCAAGAGACACATATCCTTATCTATGCCGCTTGCTGACGACACTTTAAATCCATGTCCCTTGTACGGCAGGGGGCTTTTCAAAGCTGAAGTAACATAGAGTTCAAAAACACAGTGCGGGCGTCCACTGGCAGTGAAGGGGTTAAATGCAGCCAAAACAAATAAGTAAAGCGATGGCTCGACAAATGAATCTATGTTTATGTCAATGTATCTTAAAATCCGAGAACAAGATTTACAAATTTTAAGACTACAACAATTTCGTTTTCCCATCACCTTTTTAATGCTGACAAATGGGGTGTACAATTTCAGTATGGGAAAGCACAGGCTGTGATTAGGCTCCCAGTGCGCAAAAGACCATCGGGCTGACATTAGCGACAGTTGGCCAACGTATGGCTGTGCACAGACCAACCGACCAATATCAGCCCAAATTATTTAATTTTGCTGGATGCGAAACTGTGATGGTGACGTAATTATGTATTGCTAATCACCTCATTCCGAGCCCGACGGCCGTATCTCCCAAATTTAGGAGGCGTCATCTAATGACTATTCACCAGTTGCAGGAGATGGATCGACCATGATAATTCAAGGGCAGTGCCAGATTAGCTTGGCGCCTGTTGGCGCCAAGCTAATCTGGCACTACCCTTGAATTATCATGGTCGACCCGTCTGCTGCTGTAGTGCGTCAGGGCTGAATTTGTTAAAGCCAGAGTACCAATCGTCCGCAGCTGCTGTTGTGAATGGACCAAATGTGGCCAATGTTGGCTCGATGACCTTTTGCATACTAAGTATGAAGTTATTGCACTTACACTATGTACATACACATATTAAAGAATACAGGTGGGGTACAATGATACCGATCATCTAGGAGTTTTTCACACATGAAATCACATTTCAACCTCAACTGTGCATGCAGCCACAGGTATAGTGTTAACAGTCCTGTTGGCATGCATGTGCACACAAGGGTGTGAAGATAACACAGCCAGAGATATCCCTAAAACATAATGTCAGAGAATGCAGGTATGGAGAGCGCACATTCTGTGACATAACTAATTGCCTTGCACGCTTTTCCACACCACGTGTTACAAGGCTGTGTCAGTTCACGGGTCGTGACGTGGGTTGTGCTGTCTCTGCCGTACTTTTTTTTGCTGTTTCATGTAACGATTATCTTCTGTAAGTAAAGTAAGAGCGAAACAACTGTGGCACCGCACCACTTCAAAGAGAAAAGAATGTTGATACCGAGGTTTAAACCTTATCAAAACGTATAAATAAATATAATTATGCCCGACCTACTGTTATGCAAAATAAATCGATCACTCCTGCTCAGTTTGTCTGACAAAACGTGAGTTTTGGTGGCTTTAGCTCACATTTTATCTGAGAAACTGAGCACGAGTGATTTAATTTGTGTAACAAGAGGTTAGGCATAAATTAACTCTTTGGCTATCGGTAACAGTTTTTGTCACTTTGATTTGCTGCAGGAATCATGATGACAAAAAAGTGCTATCAAAAGCCAAAGTGTTAATCTCTACGCACTCCACCTGCAAGTGGAGTGTATTCCAATGTGCCCCTGTAGCATCGGGTTAGTTGGTTGTACATTGCTTTACGTCCCGACAGCAACAAGACTTTCTCAGGACGTTCCTGCACTGCTTGTGAAAAAACCCAACTAAACAGAATATTAAATGTATGTCGCCAACCGGTCTAATACGCTAAATAAACCTAAGACCATTTAGCAACACACATCCAATACCAAGAGCTACAGGCAGCGCAGACAGTAGGGAGAGTTTAAAAACGGAAAATACAGGTGAATGGACCAAGGGTAGACAGAAAACGCATGCCCCAGAATAGAGGGGAAAACCCACCCTGTGGGGCTGACCAGGGTGACCCTGGGAACTAAAATGTAGTGAATCCCACCCAAGTCCCCCAGGCCAGACCCTGGTGGGGCCCCTGTAGCATCAGAAATTTATGGGAATCTATGCCTCTTACTGGTAAGGAAGGGCCTCATTTACATTCTCATTTGAGGATTACTCTGGGATTAAAGCAAAATGGTCTGTTTATACTGATGTCCTCGCTATTAAGGGGCAATATGTCTTTGACCTGGTTCTGATTAATATGAACTTATTTTGATAACTGTAAAGAAAGACTACATTCAGATTCATACACTGCATAACAACATAACAGCTGACATAGTTTGGCACACAAATAAATATTTCAGATTTTTCTCCATGGTTCTGAGACAGCTCCATCATAAAAACAAATGCAATAAGAGCCAGCGTCGTGTGTACAAAATATGTACCTGTACCACAGTCTGTTTACAAATGAGAAGCACAATTCCACACGTGATTACTGTGATCAGTATGATACGACCAGAATCCAACATACCAAATAAAAAAAGAAAGAAAATACTTTGGGTTGCAAGAACCACAAATAATATAGTAGAAACAAACAGTTCAAATGGAGGAGTTGATTATGGTTCTAAAGGTGCACCCCAGTCCACAGAAGGTCTTTGGGGCATGACGAAGGCTCATAAAGGCTTGTGATATTAACCCTTTTAGCCCCATGGGTGCATTTCCCAAATTTTGGAAGAGTTACTTAATGACTATGTACCAGTTGCAGGAGGTAAGCTAATCTGGCACTATCCTTGAATTATCATGGTCAATCAATCTCCTGCTGTAGGGACTCAGGGCTAAATGTGTTAAACTGCTGTATCACCAGTAGCATGGTGTTGGATGCTTTTGTCATACTTTTAAATACTAACTTTTTGTCCAAAATAATGGTCACACAGCAGAATTGGACAGTCTGTGAACTCCACTGTGTAGTCATAAAACAAAACAAGTTCTTCCGCATTGCTGCGTGAGTCCCCTCCTACAAATCCCAGCTCTCGTAGAGACAGGTGGGGAGGCAGCAAGGACTCTCGACTACGGGTTCTGTCACGGAAAATGGCCAGTTTTGAGGATGTGATCTGCGTCTCCTGAATGATGAGTTGAATGAGGCCGGAGATAGGAATGTGGGAGTGCACAAGCAGCTCAATGTGTCCAGGGTAGTCCTTGAAACCGTCAAATGTCACCATTCGCAGCTCCAGTGAAATATACCTACAGCAGGATACACAGGAAAATGTCAGACATAATTAACTTAACCCTTTGGCTGTTGGTAGCACTTTTCATTGCGAGGATTCCTGCAGGAATCATAGCGACGAAAAGCACTCCCACAGGACTGCCACTGGACATGAAGTCAATTTCTGAAAGCTTGGCAACTGTTTTGTGCGAGCAGCACAGACATGAATAAAGCCAGCACGAGCCTCATGAGGATCTACCCAGTACCCAGTAAGCAAAGATCCTTGGGTTGACGCCAGCCTCAATGGGCCTGCGCACATGTGTGCATTGGCCCACTGCGGCTGACGTCAGCCCGAGGTTCCTTTGTTTACTTGGGAATGTCTCCTGAATATGAATGTGGCAAATGCATTCTGGCTGCAACCAAGTTAAAGCACCATGTGTTGGGTGTAATAGGTGACTACTGGTACAGCGTTTCCCAGAAAAATAGTTGCCTATCAGATGGTAGATGGCATGTTGTAATAATTAAAAAGATATGAAACAAATTTAACTCATTCAGCCCGACGCATGTATTTCCGAAATTTTTGAGGTGTCATCTAACGACTATGCACCTGCTGCAGGAGATGGATCTACCATGATAATTTTAGGGTAGTGCCAGATGAGCTTGGCGCTGACAGGCACCAAGTTAATTGGCACTACCCTTGAATTATCATGGTCGACCCATCTCCTGCTGTAGTGCGTCAGAGCTGAATGGGTTAAAAAGTACCTGAACATTTCCATTTTTCCTCCCTGCTAGATATGTACTTTGAAGCAGAGAGTAGGCTATATGAGAAACATGTCACTCACTTTGGATTTGGCTCGAGAGTAGGCTCTATAATACTCATTTTACAGCAAGGACAGGGTGGAAACTTTCGCTTTGTCAGCAACAGCATCTGACTATCCAGCTCAGCCGTTCTCTCCGCATCATACACCTCCCTAACAACACAAAACAAACACAGTCAGTCATGGTTATCCCTGTCAGTGTGTGGAGACTTTAGCCCTTAGGCTGTCCATAGCACTTCTTGTCATGATCATTTCTGAAGGAATCATTGCAACAACAAAACAGCTCTAGCAAAAGCCAGAGGGTTAATCCCCAAATCTCATTTATTGTCGTTAGCAAAGAAGGCAGGTCAATTAGATTCTAACTTTAACTCATTCAGCCCCAAGATAGTATTTCCCAAATTTTGGAGGCGTCATCTAACGACTATGCACCACTGAGTTGCAGGAGCTGGATCAACCATGATAATTCAAGGGTAGTGTCAGATTAGCTTGGCACTACCCTTGAATTATCATGGTCGACCCATCTCCTGCTGTAGGGCGTTGGGGCTGAATGGGTTAACCCTTTGGCTGTCGGTAGCGCTTTTGGTCATGGGTTAAGCCATAAGGGTTAACTCATTCTACCCCAACACCAAAATCTCCAAATTTTGCTGTTGTTCTCTGAAGACTGCAGTGCAGAACACAGATCGACCATGAAAGTTCAAGGGTGATGCCAGAATAGCTTGGCGCCCATAGGCGCCAAGCTATTCTGGCATCACCCTTGAACTATCATGGTCGATCCTTATCTTGCTGTGGTGTGTATGGGGTAGAATGAGTTAAGCCGTAAGGTCCAAAATAACAACCAAGCACACATGCTACCTGCTGGTGAATTTCATGCTGCTCCAAAATTATGTACATGTAGTATGACATGTAAAACTCAGTTCAAGTTATAGCAATCTGTCTTCTGTACACTGGAAGACTGAAATGGTGTTTGTGTATGAGCAATCCTGCATCAATACAGATAACAGCACAACCAACACAGCCTTCCACATACTCTTTTCAACAAATCATTCTTTTACCTTAAAAAAATGATCACAGATCCATTAAAGAAACTGGCAATCAGGGAAGGTAATAATGCACACATTACAGACAGGTCTGGGCTATATTCAAGGGAGGTAATGCTGCATAGGATGGTAATTATGCAGGCATTCTAACAATAAATTAACCTCACATGAAGCAATTTACCATTTACCAGTTATCCATTTCTTAAAAATTTTGATTGCATGAAGAAGCATTTACTTGTTTTCAAATCTAGATCTTTTTAAATACTGAGAATAATGTTGGTCTTCAAAGACATATCATGTACATTGAGCCTTCAGATAGAAATTCCCACAGCAGCTGTCTTCAGCAAACAAGAAAAAATAGCAGTTTATGGGACAGATTGACCATAACAGTTCAAGGTTGGTGCCAGAATAGGTTGGCGCCTGGAGGCGCCAAGCTATTCTGGCACAAACCTTGAACTATTATGGTGTCCAGCTGTTGCAGTGCATCAGGCCCACAGTGTCCTCTGTAGACTGCCTGGGTACATCCATAACACTCCATGGGATTGAGAAACCATGACAGTTCAAAGTTGCTACCTGAATCACTGTCATGGTCGACCCATATCTGTAGCATAGGGCATCAAGGCCAAAATTTCCTGCCACTGGATGCATACTTTGTTTCAGAACTCTTTATTCATTCAATGACAAAAAGCCACAAATGTCCAAGAAACAAGGATACACTTTAGTCTCAGCAAGAGGCATAGATTCACATGAGCCCCGCAGTTGCAGGGGCTCATGAGGGTTTATGTCTCTCGCAGTTGGATCATGTTCACTTTTTCTCAGCACACAAGGAGTTAAAACTACAATGAACAAAGCGACTGGCGAGTGGACAAATTTACCTAGAAAACTCCAGTCCTTCTTGTAGATGCATGTAATCTATTTCCCCAGTGTCATCTGCATCCAAAAGTCGAGTCAGCAGGTGAAGCTCCACTGTGGTCAAAGGCACGTTGAGATCAAACATTCCTGTAAAAGTTTTTTTTTTTTTTAAATTCAGCTGAAAGAAGTCATCAGTCTACATGCAGTAATACCAAATTTCACCTATAACAGCAGGTCATGTGCATTAAAAACCCTTTTCATCCTGATACACCCATTGCTTGTAATAAATTTGACTATGATAGTTCAAGGGTGGTGCCAGAATAGCTTGGCGCCTGAAGCGCCAAGCTTTTCTGACACCACCCTTGGAAACGATTGAGCTAGCTCCTAGTCTGTAATGTCGCCTTCACAGCACAATAAGCATTTTTTTAAAATCAACCCTAGGAGGAAATGAGTTAACAAAACCTGGTAGAAACGTACAAAATTATAACACCTAGGATATAGCTTACTGTTGCTGTCACAGGTTCCTCCCAGTTAGTTTCATACAATTTTAACACAAGGTTACAAAAATAAAAGTATATATGTACTACCATTCACAGGTTTGAGAACATTTGCACACACCTGACTTGAACTCATCGGTTGTAACAGCCCCCTCCCCATCAAGATCCATCTTCTTGAAAAGTTCGATGGCACGTGGAGCGATGTCAACTAGCCACTGATGCATGCGGCTGATGAAGTTGTCATAGTACACATGGTTTTCCTTCAGTTTGCCTATGGATTTCTCAAGTTTCTCCTGTAGAGACAAAGTATAACAACACTTGATCACACAACACCCTACAGTAGGAGATTGATTGACCATGATAATTTAAGGGTAGTGCTAGATTAGCTTGGCACCTTCAGGCACCTAGCGGCAATCTGCCACAACCCTTGAATTATCATGGTCAATCCACGTCCTGCAGCTGGTACAGTCGTTCAAAAATTTGGAAATGTGGGAAATGCACCTGTGGGGCTATAAGGGTTAACCCTGCCTAACATGCTGCATGTACTCATGTTGATACAGTAGAACACATTTTTAGCAAGCACCCTGCTGCAAGAAATGTTTTACTAACAACAAAGGCAAAGTCCTTATGGCTCACGTGTATGGACCGATCCACACGTCTGACAATAAGTAAAGAGATGTTTTCTGCACTAACAAAAGCCATGTTTTCTTAAAATTTAATCAGTTTTCACACATCTGTGAAACCTCCATGACCCTTGACCTTTGTGATGAGTCAACTAAATTAGGATACCTTTGTGCCAAATTTGATTGAAAAGTTTGCAAAATTGTTGATAATAACTATATACAATTATTGGCATTTTATACACATTTGTCAAGCTCTTGTGACCCTTGACCTTTTCTAAGGGGTCATACAAATTAGTATGCATAGATAGGTCTTACCATCAGGTATCTCTGTAGCAAGTTTGGGTTTGAAGTTGTGAATAGTATTTGAGAAAAAACATTTCTTCTCAAAATATGGCTATTTTTGACCTATTTTCTAAGCTCTTGTGACCCTTGACCTTTCTGAGGGGTCATCCAAATTAGTATGCATAGAGCTTGAATAGTGTCAGAGAAAACTGATGCCAACGTTAAAGTTTACCAGGGACGCTGGACGACGGCGGACGGACGACCACTGGCCCAGAACATAGACTCACTTTTGCTTTGTACATGAGCCAAAAAACAGGTGCTCTCTCATGTGAAGTCCTGAAGGGCAGAGAATGTCACCTGCCATCTACCATCATTTAGATGGCTATACAGCCAAATAAATGATAGTCTTTTATGACTGGTGATCTCTCATAGATGATAAAAGTATAAACTTGCTCAAAACAGGTGCTGATGTGGCACTATTAGACAAAATGAAGATTTAAATTTAAAAAGCTCTGAATGCCCCATGCAAGAGAAAACCTGGATCATTCCCGTGAATGATGAGAGGTATGTACTGTGAACACCATTCAAGATGCAAGAGGTAGAAATCCTCATGAGCCCCGTAACTTGAAGCAGGCTGGGCTTATGAGGATATGCACCTTTCACAGGCCCATTTATATGCATGTTTTTCAGGGAGTCAGCATTTACAATTGGTCAGTATTGTAACCGGACTCAGTGACTGGGTGTAGGCGACTTAAATATTTTATCAGATAGACAAAAACTGCCCATCTAATACAGTACTCAAGTGCCTACAGAGTTTAAGTCCGCATTCCTTTTGTGGTCTAGGGAAGGACTGGAGATTGCAGTGGAGAGTAGATAAATCTACTCTAGTCTCGCATGCGCACAACTGAAATCCGTATTTGCCTCGCGTTGTGTTCAATAGTCCAAAGTTGCTTGCGCAATGGACTGACCACAGTATCCAGAAAAACCCTATTTTGACTGGACTTGTTGTTTGTTGTTATCGTTCCTACCAGGCTGCTAACGTGCGCTCGCACGATCAGTCACACCGTCATACATGCACGGACATACACACAAACAAACTTCTCGCACGTACACACGCACAGTCTCAGTCTAGCCGAGCATCATAAGATATAAGTAAGGTTCCAAGATTTATTTATACCAGAAAAGCATTCATGATGAAACAAACAACATGATCAAAGTTAGTCAAACCAGTGCAAGTCCTAATAACCTTAAACACCTATAGGCATAGTAACTATACCTACGAACACTACACCTGGCAGACCTATCTCCTATGACTAACACCTGTAACGTTGAATACGATTCCTAGCGAACATAACTCTTAGGCCTAACACCTATATGCACTTACCTATAAAACCTACGCGCAATCCTAACACAGCCTAAGCCCTATTTAGGTGAATTAGAACTGGACTAAAACGCTACTGTCCTATGGGGTAGGGCCGGGGTGTTGAGGAGATCATTGTTCACAATCGCCTCGTGGGTTAGGGTCGGGGTGTTGAGGAGATCATTGTTCACAATCGCCTCGTGGGGTAGGGTCGGGGTGTTGAGGAGATCATTGTTCACAATCGCCTCGTGGGTTAGGGCCGGGGTGTTGAGGAGATCATTGTTCACAATCGCCTCGTGGGTTAGGGCCGGGAAATGTAGGAGATCATTGTTCACAATCGCCTACGGTGGAAGAGGGAGGGGAGTGTGAGAAATCACTGTTCGCAATCGCTCACAGGGGGGGGGGGGGGAGGGGTGGTGAGCATTGTTCACACTCACCCCGAGACTATGCTATGCTATTATTAAAGGGACAAGGACTTCCAGCTGGCGCTGATTTCGTCCGAGAGGGGTGGGCCATGGGATTGGGGGGGGGGGGGGGTGTCACTCTGGCTGTCAGTCGCTGATGCCCGCGCATCACTATTTTTTTTTTTTTTAATTTTATTTATTTATTTATTTATTTATATTTTTTTAAAATCTAGTATCATGGCCGCCCGCGCCCTAGGAGGGGGGGGGGGGGGGGGGTCGAGTCGTTGGGGTGTGGGGTGTGGAGAGTTGAGTCTCCTTCGTTCTTGTCAGTGACGGGTCGTTTGTTTAGATGTATTGGATCAGGGGGTGTTTGTTAAGTAGTTGTATTGTGTGGTTTGTGGTGGTGTGCCAGTTGTCTGGGGTGGGGTTTATGAGACCTTCCAGTGAAAGGGGTGAGTTTAATATGTCTTCTATTCTAGCTCTGGCGTGGTTTATGGTTGGGCAGTCTAGGAGTACATGTTCTGTTGTGAGTGTGTGGCCGCATGTACATATGACTGGGCTGGGGTGGACCAGGTATCTCTCGCCCCCTAGTCTGATTCTTGTTAGTCGGGTTTGGTCTTTCCTTTTGCCTGAAAGTAGGATGGGTACGTTGTTTAGAACCCTTGTGAGGCCTTTACGTCTACCTCTTTTTGAGTGATGGAATTCCTTTTCCCATAGATTTTGAAAGGCTGGCCGGAGGGCGTTTGATCTTTCGGCTGCCGACAGGGGTAGGTTGAAGAAGGTCGATTCTTGGTCGAGACCTTTCTTTGCTATTTTATCTGCTTTCTCGTTACCTGGGATCCCTACATGGGAGGGAACCCAAATGAACTTGATTTCCTGGCCTAATTTAGTGAGTTCCGCTACTCTGAGTCTAATAAGATATGTTAGGTCTTCTCGGGAGGAGTCCAAGTTTTGGATCGCCTGGATCGCTGATAGGGAATCAGAGGCTATGAGAATTTGTTTGGCTGCCTTCAGGTCTGCTTTTATTACTTTGATGGCTCCTAGGATTGCCGTGAGTTCGGCTGTGAAGACCGCCGTGTGGTCCGGTAGTTTGATGGCTCTGTCCGATTTGTGGGGAACGTGGATACCTAGTCCGGTTGCGTGTGTGCGTGGGTCGTGGGATCCATCTGTGTAGACGATGATATAGTTATTATACGTGGTTGTTCTTTTTACGTCGAACTCTAGTCTCATTTTGGGCCCCTCTATTTCCTTTTGGAGCTTGGTTAGGTCCAGGTCTACTTCTATTTGGGGTAGTTTCCATGGTGGTACGCTTATTGGTGGGTTAGGTACTTTATTTGGTAGCTTAAGATTTATGGATTCTTTAAGCTTCTGTACCATTGTTTTTATTTGGGGTTGTTGAGTGGGTTCCCATTTTGGTGTGTGGTTGGTGTTTAGGGTTTGTTTGGCCGGGTGGTCGTCCGGCATTCCTATTGTTTTATAAAGGAGCTTAGCCGCTCTTTCTGCTATTATGATGTTGATGGGTTTCTGGCCGCACTCCGCCAGTACAAGGAGGTTGGGGGTATGTCTTGGGACTCCCAAGACCACCCTCAGGGCCCCGACCTGGACTGTCAGAAGTTTTTGGGTTAGCTTTTTATTGAGGTTGGTGAGGAGGGGGGCTGCATAAAGTAGCCTGGACATCACGTATGCGTGGTATAGATTTAGAAGTGATTTGGGGTCCGTGCCCCAATCTGCTCCGCTAACTTTGCGCATTAGGTTGATTCCTTTCCTGGCCGACTGACAGATTTGGTTTACGTATGGTGTCCAATTATTATTGTGTGTGAATATTACTCCTAGGAAAGTGATTTGTTTGCTGTATTCTATGTTGGTCCCGTCGATTTGAAGCTGAAGAGATAGATAAATGGGGGATCTCAAACCAATACATTCAATAAAGCCGCATCCGTCGCTAATTTACGCTATTTTTAATAACAAAATTCAGTTATCCCATTACACTCTCGTTATTTCCGAATCAACCCTTTAATTTTTAAAAAAATGATGAGCATGACGGATGCGACTCTATTGAATTTATTATTTTGGGATCCCCCATTTATCTATCTCTTTATCTCTATCAAGTGATGTCAATCGAAACTTAATACTTATTAACAAGTTGCAACTAACTTCTAGGAACCTACATAGGTAACCTTTAAGTGAGTTGCCATAAGAACTTATTAATTACTTACCCTAAGTTCTTACAACAACTTGACTTAAGTCACAACTTACTCGATCAGTTTTATCAAGATACAAGGACAATAAAAAAACTTTTTTTTCTCAGTAGTACTCTGGCGGTGGTGCAGATGGCGTCAAATGAGCAGGCATAAAAGGCATGACATCTCTTTGTGAAGAGTATTTCAGAATTAATGAATGATTACCAAAACTGATCTTTACTTGCCTAACAGTCCGTAAACTTTTTTCATAGTTTCTTCTACGCCTATTTTCTTTCCTTCCTCTAAAAAAGATTGCTTTAGCTCTTCAACATTCGCGGGTTGACTACGCATCTTATTCTGTATTTCAGACTTCTGTTGCTTGTAATTTGCTAAATCATCCTGGACTCTTTTAAATTCATTATCGTCAATTTCATTATTTTCCAAAGATTTACTAATAATAAGTTTCATACTCGTCAGCTTAGCTGCTGCGAGCGTACTTAATGCTTCATGCTTCTGCAACTTCATATAAAATCTTTTGTTAATAGCTTCCATACCAAAGCATGCTAGACTTGTGACAAGACCAATACCTTCAACAGCAATTCCTACGACACTTCCCACCCCCGTTGCAAACAGAGTTATACCTCCTACAGATAATCCGGCCGAAACCACCCCCATGGTCATTGATGTGTTGTGTAAAGAATTGAAAACTGTTTTATATCGTCTTTTACATCGAGAGTATTTTGCTTGTTCTTCTTCCAAATATTTTAATGCTTCTGTAATATTTATTAAACGAAATGAATCTGCCTTTAATGTTTTATCAGATTGTATTTGAGGATACAATGGTGGCATTTTTTATGGCAAATATTTTTTTAATCTTCTATTTTATTTTGCAACTCTTCAAATGTATACAATTTGCTAGCGTAATAAAACGAAACAAGATCTATGTGTTCCAGGTTTATGAAATTTAGATAAACTAGAGTTGTTTTATCAATCATTACTTTAACGGCAGGGACACTACTCGAAACTTCAAAATCTGTATTGATTTTTCTAATAGCAATAACAACCTTTGTTGACTCTGCTACTGTGGTATCCCATGTAAGTTTGATTCCCTGGGCGATATCTGCTTCTTTCGCAGCTTCCACAGATCTCATGAGAATTTCAAAAACTATTGTCGCTTCTCTATCTATGGTAAAATTTGCTGGTACGAACGAAATAGAAGTATCTGTTCTACCCTTTCTATTTGTTAGAAGATACCTTCGTTTCCCATACTCTTGAAGTTTTAGTTTTTCTCTGCTATTGGTTTCTGCGGAATAGCTTGGCACAAGACTTACAAACGTTGGCTCAGAGTTAACAACTTTTTTAAATACTAGGGCACCTTCATCAGTAAAATAAACATAAGGACTGATAAAAACAAACTTTATGTCCCATACAATGGGAACAGGAGCAAGCGAAACAGGGGTAGGAATAATTACCCATTTATTACCAACATATTTTAAACTGTATAACACATTACTTACTGGAGTAGGAACAGTAACATCACGAAGTTGACTAAGTTTAGGAAACTGTCTCTCATCTTCAATTGCCTTTCGTTTGTACAACCCAGCGGACACAAGTTCAAGGCCATACACTTCTCCTACCTCGCCTTCTTTTTCGAAATCTTGCACGTCAGCTAAATCTTTTAACTCTACTGACGGACATGAAACTGGAATAATTTTTGTCTTCGGGCCGCCACTCATTTTTTTATCAAAAATAAAACTATTTAACTTCTAAAACAACAGTAAAATCATGCATTACAACTGGTTTTTCATCTTGATTAGTTACATATAAGCTCAGTGACTCAAAGAAACTTGAACCTAATTTTTTAAACTGTAAATTAGGAAATCTAATAACTTCAATTTCACAATACGGAGCAGTTCCAGTTGGTAAGCATCTCAGCAAAGTTGAAGGCTTTCCATTGTGTACATTTTCTGATGTGTTTAGTTCTTTTAAATAAACATTTAGCACTGTGTGTACTGACAAATGAACAGGATATATTCCAGTTATTTTAGTTACATCTTCTGTATAATACCATCCACTAGTACCATTATCTGCAAAACTCATTACCCAATTTATGGGCATTGTATTTCTATCTATTAAACCAAGCAAATATGCAAGTTCACTTGAAAATACTGGTATACTACCTGTAGGAACTTCTAATTCAACAAGTAAGTTAGCCTGATTTAAAGTTGCTTTAATTTTAAATATATTTTGAAACCAGTTAGCTAATGTACAAAAGTCATAATACCCAGATGGTATAAAGTGTGTATTTTTGTCTACACCACTATTACCAGAATCTGCATAAACAGCATAAAAACTTGTATCATCAGTTACATTAAACCATTTTACTGTGTAGAACATTTCATGGATAGCTACAGCCTTGCTACCATCACGATTATCAATCCCATTAGTTAACCACATTGGTTTGCTTGTGTCAATATTTGTTAAGGTTATAAACATTTTTATTATCACATAAAAAAAAAAGGATGGAATTTAAATCACCAACCATTACCACTACAAACGCATTTCAATTTAACGTGGATGCCAAGTATAATGTTGCACCTACTTATGAACAGAAAATAATTCAGTTAAATCAGCTTGATATAGCTTTGTCTGAACAAGATTTATTTCAAGTCAAAGTACCCAACCCTTTTGATCATTACCTAAACCCTCCAATAACAGACGATGCTACAGCAAGAAAGTGGTCTTCAAGTCCACTACAGATGTTTCAAAACCAACTTAACTTTGCCATACTGTGTTCTACTACAGGCTGTGGTGTTTCATTTACAGACCATTTGAATCACTCAAACAAACTTATTAAGTCTGTGTATCATTTCCATGTTTATTACCAGCTTAGAAGAATACTGTCAGAACTGCATACACCATTACCAACTGAATCCAGTTTTAATCAGTTTAACAATCCCATGGATTTGAAAGCATTTGAACGGATCTGTAATGAATTTAACATCAGTACAAAGTATGACTTTACACAAAAACTTGATGATCACAATGGTATGGGAACATTGTATTATGCTATGAGTCACAGACAATACCCACAAGATTACTACCCTGGTTACACTTCATTCTCATCAAAATCACAAGTCTGGTTAGGATCAATAGAGCAGAAGCAGACTAATGCGTGGACCACATTTATTTTAGATAAATCTGACGGGTTTACTCAAGCAGGAGTCGAGCGCGTCAATGAGTCTATCAGAACATATGTCTGGTGTTTACTAGGAGCACAATCACTAACAAAATCAAACATTTTGAATGGAAGTGGTAAATTTGAAGCACAAAAACAGTTTTTAGCAAATTTAGAAGATTCTATTAACTCAGTTGTTGATCTTCCATCTAGCATACAACGTTACCAAAACGTTCTCAGATATGCCAGATCAAAAGTTGACTTTGTAGTAGGCATTGGGTTATACATGTTGCCTTCTGATCTTCAACTACAAATTGGAGTAATAACAAATTATAATAATGAAATAGTTGTTGCAGGGAGTAATCAGAAATTAGGACTTAATCAATCTGTAAACTTGAGTCCAACAACCTCTCACATACAACCAGTAACACCACCAGTAACACAAATATCAACACCACCACCTGAACAGATAGTAAAACCAGTAATGTCAATAACAGCCCAAGCATCGGCACAGACACCTGAACCAGCACCAGTACAGTCAGTAACAGGCCAAGAAAACACACATGAGTCAGAGAGAACTGCATTGGTAATAGGCCTTACTGGATTAGGAATATTACTTCTTTACCTGTTTCATTAAGTATCCTATAATTAACCCTCCTACTGTTACCAAAAATATCCATACATGCTCTGCCATAAACCCTACTACCTTTGCTGTAGTAGTAATCAGCCAACTGACAACAGTGCCTATAATACCTGGTAAAGCATCTGCTGCTTTTACAGCTAATTTTTTAAGCAAGTCTGATATGTGAGACAACTGTTTTTTTACCCACGTCTGTAAATCTTTTGGGTCTGATGGAGTTGGAGGAGCTGGAGGTGCTGGACTACTACCACCACCTGTTACAGCTAACACTACAGTACTAATAATAAATCCAAGAGCAGTAATTAAACTTGCAATAGTGATACCCTGCTCTCTGAAAAGTGTTTTTAATCTCTCAGTCAAAGTTGTATCCTCATTAAGTATTTTCTGAATAGTTTCTCTAATTCTGTTGACCTGTGTTTTCAGTTTTTCTTTTCCATTTTCAATCACTTCTAGTCGCGCTGATCTTTCTGTATACAAATCTTTTAATCTGTGTTGTATTCTTTCTTTCATTTCTATGTCATAATTCCCATTATCTGCTGTAGCCAGTTTCTCTTTTTCTCTTTCAATATGATTATCAAGTTCACCCAGTTTAGCTACATTATTCAAAAGCTCACCTCTTATTGTCTGCAGTGTTTTATCCAACGCAGCTAACTCCCTCTTTGTCAAAGGAGAGTCACCAATTGTTTTTAATTCCTCATTTATTTGTCCTTCTGTAAATGATGTTTCTTGTATTACTGTGTTTGCTATTTCTGGTAGGCTTGTTACTGGTGCCACATCAATTTCTTGTCCTGTTGGCAACCTTGTTTGCGCATCATGAAGAGCACTAACAACTCGAGGTGGCAACCTTTTATCACCAACACCAAGTTGACGCAAGGCACCAACACCACCTTCTTTTTTGATTGTACCTAAAGCTCTAAACTTAGTAGGGTCTTTTTTGTTAGTCAATTGTATTTTTCCTTTGTCAATAGTTTTTAAATATAAATGTCCTTTTTCATATTCAAACTGATTAGGATCTATTTGATATGGACGCTCATTAACACTATCATAAAACGAGTTAACTTTACTTTGTAAAAGTTCTTGTTGTAAAAAAGAAGTATTACTCGACATATCTGTTACACTATTATCAGAGACATTTATGTCATCCATTTTAAAATCTTCATGATTAAATCCTCCCGCTGCCATTGTTTTATTAATTTATTATTTTTTATTGTGCATAATAAAAATGACACAGTCTTACGGATCAAAGTTAGACCCATACAGAAAACTACGTGAGCCTCTGGGTGTTAAGGGCATAAGACAATCAATCGTCATCACAAACAATCCTAGTACCATAGACCAGAATCAAACACTTACAGTCAAGTTTCCAAACCTAGGTCCCAGTGACGTTATTGTTCCTGGCACTGCACGCCTAGCATTTAATATTGAACTATCATCAGAGGCAGATGTAAACAGAACACTGGTTGACAATCTTGGCAGAGCAATTGTTAGAACTATTAAAGTAAAACTTGAAGGACAGGAAGTGTTTAGTCTTGATGACTCAGATGTATTCTACTGTTACAAAGACCTTTGGCTAACAAGAGAAGAACGAGAGGATCGTATTTACCAAGGCATACAGTCTGATAATGTTGGTAAACTTCGAATCAATGCTGGAGATAAAGTAACTACTGGGGTACCAAAGGAAGTTATAATGGCTGAAACATATGGATCCAGATTCTACATTCCACTTGAGTTTGAAATCCTAACAGCTCATCTGCCTTATTATCAAGGAGCACTGAATGACCGTCTGAGTTTTGAACTAACCTTCAATGACTACTCCAAAGTAATTAAATCATCTGCCACAGATGCAACATACAAGATCTCTAACATTTCCTTGGAATATGAAATTGTCACACACACTGAACTAGCCAGACTCATTCAAAATCAGTATCAGTCAAGACTACCAATTTATTATGACAGGGTGATTAGACATAGTTTAATACCCAAAGACAAAAGCGACCCAATGTGGAACATAAACTTGAACACACCAGCCAGGTCACTGAAAGGTATTCTTATGTTGTTTGTTGAACCGGTGAGTCGATACAAAAGGGATTCAGAAAAATTCTACAATCCTAAGATTACACATTTGTCCTGCACAATCGAAGGCCGTCCTAATCAAGTGTATGCTTCAGGAATGTTACCTTATCAACACTACGATGAGATCACAAAGTATTTTGCGGGTGGAAGGATTAGAGATAAACCAGCAAACATTGCGTGCAAAGATCTACATCTGTATGACGTTAGGATTGGTCAATACCTGACAAACAAGTATGCACTGTGGCTAGACCTTCGTAGTACAGATGATGATTACCTTCATGGGTCAGGTCGAACTGTCGAGAACGGTAGTGATGGAATAACAATTCAGATACAAAAGAAGGTTGAAACTGCTGCAGCCATAAACATATATTTGTATCTAATTTATGACGCACAACTCAATATTGCAGAAAGCAGACTGAGTGGACACATATATTAAAATTATATTGTGTATTAAAATGAACTTAATGACACTCGATCCACACTGTGGTTTATTTTGTGGTGCCACAGGGTGTGGGAAAACTGAATTTGTTCTTAATCTCTTACAAACAAGATACATCTATCATTTCGAAAACATAGTAATATTTTGTCCTACAATCAAACACAACAAAGCTTATCACAACCGTTTATTCATTTGGACTGACAGCAACATATACTTAGTCGACCCTGAGAAAAAACTGAATGACTACCTACAATATTTTTACAAACAATTTGAAGGACAGTCAACATTGTTTATTGTTGATGACTGTTGTGCAGAGAAAGACATTGTCAAGAAGAGAAACACTCTAGCAGAACTTGCCTTCAGTGGCAGACATGCAAACGTCAGTGTATGGATTCTCACTCAGAAATATAATGCTGTACTGAAAGATTTTCGAGAACAGTTAAAGTTTATCTGTTTGTTTTACTGTAAGGACCGTGACAGCTTTGAAGACTGTCTCAGAGAGAACGATGTCATCCCAAATAAGCATGAACGGGATGATGTGAAAAATAAACTGAAATCGACTAAGCATCTAAAGCTTATCTTAAAGACAGATCAGCCCACTGGGTATGGGTTAATTTAGCCTTTTGTTTTGTCCATAAAAATGATGGACAGACAAAGCGGGCAAGCATTTGATATCACACAGAGCTTCAGAGGTGTTGTGCGTTTTAATGACTTAAAAAAACAAGTTAAACACCTTTTGATAAAACTCTCAACACCAACAAAAATATACATGGTATATAATGTAACTTTTATATATTCTAATAGACCACCACGCTATAATTACAAGACTGTTGATCTTAAGACACAAGATTTTATAGTTTATGATGCTAACTGTGACTGGTTTGAGAGTATGTGTTTACACATATTTTACCAAATAAGTAAACAACATGATTATATTGAATTTGTTACTGTCAATAAAGTGATATTACACCTGCAGCATGAGCACAAGACCTTAAGACACATACCAGGAAAGTGGATGATTTGTTGGAATTACAGTCAATAAAGAGCTATTACACATGGTGTGATTTTATATTTATTATTTTGACGGACAAATAAAAAAGATGGACAACCGACAAAGATTAAGAAACGTGTTTCACACAACTGACTTACCTATATTTAATATTTTTAATGTCTATGAATCAATAGAAAGATCTTTTTTAGTCATACAAAATAACCTTCTTTCTGATAGTGTAAAGATTCAGATTGTTGCAAAAATAGAATTTGCCAGAGATGTTGGTGAAGTTATTGTAACGTATATCTCGACAAGGCAGCACACAGTTAATTCGAGAAGAGAACTAGAGAAAGTGTTTAGAGAAAGATTGTTACCAGACTTCCATGAAGCAATTGACAGAGCAGAAATGCAAGGGTCTGGCTGGCATGAAGGCCTTGTACATGAACTACAACTGAAGCAGTCAAGATATCATCCTATACTAGGTAAATCATGGATACCACTTCCAACTGAGGTTGCAAACAAAAAGGCTGTAGTCAATATTCAAAACAATGATAATTTATGTTTTATGTGGTGTGTGCTTGCTAAACTTCATTTTGTAAAAGCAAAACCTGATCGTGTATCTAACTATACCAAATTTGTAAACGAACTCAACTTCAGTGGCATTGAGTTCCCTGTTAAAATAGAGGACATAGACTTGTTTGAAAAACTAAATCCTGGTATATCTGTGAATGTGTATGTGTGGGATAATGAGTCTGAGAACAAGTTACAACCGATTAGAGTATCACCACTTGCCCCAACCTATGGTCAATCAGAAGATAAGCATATTGATATGTTACTAATAAGCTCAGGTGATAACTTTCACTACACAATTATTAGGAGTATGTCACGTCTATTTCACAATCATGTAACAAAACACAAGTGTAAACAGGAAGTTTGTAAAAAATGTTTACAGAGGTTTTCTTCTATTGCAGTAGCACACAAACATGTTTTAAATTGTAGGTCAGCTGATGACGTACAAACAGTACTTAAGTATCCAGATCCTGGTAGTCAAGTGTATTTTAAGAACTATGGGAATCAGCAAAAGCTGCCGTTTGTAGTGTATGCAGATTTTGAATCACTCGTTGTTCCGTATGACGGTCCTGTTCCAGAGTCATTACCAAAGACTATAAAACTAAGTGACCAAGTGGTGTGTTCTTTTGGATACATTCTTGTTAGGTCAGATGGTCAGCATACAGAACCTGTTATCTATAGGGGTGAAAATGCAGCAGCTGAGTTTTTAACAGAAATGAGACATCTGTATATTCAGGTAGTAAAGTATTTGGAAAACTGTCAGATGCCTTTGGTAATGACAGAAGAAGACAAACAGAATTTTGATGCAGCAGTGATGTGTTGGATTTGTGAACAACCTTTAGGAGGTGATAAAGTTCGTGACCATGATCACATAACTGGACGTTACAGAGGTGCCGCACATAACAAATGTAACTTGTTTTTAAAAATAGATCCTAAGACATATAAGTTACCTATCTTTTTCCACAATCTCAAAGGATATGATTCACATATTATCATGCAGGCTGTGGATGAGTCGTACAGAAAAATTAGTTGCATTGCCCAGACAACTGAGAAGTACTTGACTTTTAGATTAGATAAATTAGCATTTTATGACTCTATGCAACATCTGTCTTTAGGGTTGGCTAGTCTGGCAGAAGGACTGAGTGAGTATCCAATAACAAGTAAATATTTTGAGCCAGAATTGATTAAGAAAGGAGTCTATCCATATGAGTACATCAGTGACTGGGTAGTTTTTGAAGAAAGGAGTCTTCCACCAAAAGAAAATTTTTATTCTACACTAATTGGTAAAGGTATTTCTGACTCTGAATACCAGCATGCACTTGATGCATGGGATAAGTTAGGGTGTCAGACAATTGGTGATTACCACGATCAGTACTTAAAGGCTGATGTCTGTTTGCTAGCAGATGTATTTGAAAGTTACCGTGAAAAGGGTTTGTTACACTACAAGCTTGACCCTGCTTGTTACATAACTAGTCCTGGCATGACATGGGATGCATTTTTGAAATCCAGTAAGATATTTATAGACCTGTTGTCTGATCGTACGATGGGTGAAATGGTGGAACGTGGATTGAGGGGAGGGATTAGTTTAGCAGCGAACAATTACGCCAAGGCAAATAATAAATATCTGGACAACTTTGACCCCTCAATGTCAAGGTCATTTATTACGTACGTGGACGCTAACAATTTGTACGGATTCGCGATGTGTGAATTATTACCATTAAAAAACTTTTGTTTGTATGATTTGTCACAGTATGGCATAAAAAAATTAACAAAATATATTATGGCTCGAGGTCAAAATGATGAAAAGGGTTGGATCTTTGAAGTAGACCTGGAGTACCCACACCATCTACATGATTACCACAATGATTATCCATTAGCAGTTGAAAAAATGAGTATGACGGGAAAAAAAGAAGACACCAAACTTGTGCCAAATCTAAATGACAAATTTAATTACGTTTGTCACTATCGATTGTTACAGTTTTACATCAGACATGGGTTAGTACTAAAGAAAGTTCACAGAGGTATTCAATTTGATCAGAGTGCTTTTATGAAAGATTACATAATGAAGAACACAGCATTGCGTGCAAGAGATGGTAACACTGCATTTGACAAAGACTTCTTTAAGCTTATGAACAATGCCTGTTTTGGTAAGACGATGGAAAATCCTCATCACCGCAAAGATGTGAGACTGGTCACAACTGAATCGGGCGCAATTAAACTTACAAGTAAGCCTCAGTACACAGGGTATAAAGAATTTCATCCATCATTGTATGCAGTGTCACTCAAAAAAAAGATTGTTAAACTGGATAAGCCAGTATTTATAGGTATGGCTATTCTGGAGTTGTCAAAATTATTAATGCTTGAATTTTATTATGATTACTTCAAACCAAAGTATCCTGAGTGTCGTCTGCTATACACTGACACTGACTCTATGATCATAGACGTATGTACTGAAGACTTTTATGAAGACATGAAAACAGAACTACACATGTATGACACGTCTGACTACCCTAAAGATCACCCATTGTTTAGCACACAAAACAAGAAAGTGCCTGGAAAGTTTAAGGATGAACTGAATGGTGTGCCAATAGTTGAGTACGTTGGACTGAGATCCAAAATGTATTCTATACTGCACCAAAAGGGTAGTCAGTCAAAAGCTAAAGGTATCAAGAAAACAGCAATAAAAAATAAAGACATACGTCATGAACATTATAAGCAAGTGTTAGATGGTGCATTAATGCCTGATTATCCAAACAAGACACTAAGATCAAACAAACATAATATTGAAATGATTCAAACATATAAAAAGTCTCTAGCAGTAGGTGATACAAAAAGAGTGTTTCACACTAAGGAAAAGGCTTATGCACCTGGGCATTACAGGCTCAAGTTATCTGAAGAAATAGCTGATAATCTGCTTGATAAACTAATTGATGAATTGAAATTGTTAAAAGTGGGTAACAGTATCTGTGGGAATAATCTGTAATTCTTCTCTAACAAATGCCCTCTTTGGTGCAGGCTCATACAAATAATATATTGTTGCATTAGCTGAAGGAACTATTTTTTTTATATTATGAACAGATGTAGACCAAATTGGATCAGTTGCCCTACGTCTAACGTCATTCTCAGCTTCACCTGGTTGATACAAATATCTTACCTGTTTTGTAAACAAGCTAGTGTCTGGAGGTGTTGTTGTTTTTATTTCTGACGGTATTGTTTTCAATTTAATAGAATCAACAGGTTTAGTGTGACCTTCATTATTCATTGCTTTTATTACAGACGGTAATCTTTTAACCCACTCAGTGTTACGTGTGTCATGCATGAGTTCCTTAGAATACTGATAGCTAAAAAGTCTCTCTGATAATTGTTTATTGAAATTTTCTACAATAGCCTGTGATCTATGCAAGCCTGGTATGCCTCGCCGCACTAGCACTCCATGCTTTGCAAATAACTGATTAACAGCGCCTTTAAATTCACTCCCATCATCAACCTGCACAAGCCTAGGGTATTTTAAAGGACCTCGACTATATATTTTTGATAATGCAGTGGCCACTGTTACAGCTTTTTTGTCAGTTATGGGTTCTGCATCCTTATACCTTGAAGCTATGTCAACAACAGTTAATGCATACTTGTATCGTTTCTTTTTTATTGTGTCATGCGGAAGAAACAGGAGGTCCATTTGGTGTGTGTCATTAGGGATAGTGTTTTCAAAATGAGGCCTTGTTATTTTTCTTGGAGCAGGAAGATATATTTGCCAAATTGCCTGTTTTTTGAGCCACTGTTTTATTTGGTTGACATCTCCACCCACAGCAGCATGTAATTTTTCTACTGCAGTATTCCCTTTCCAGTAGCCAATTGGAGAGTAATATATTTTTGATAGTTTAGCGTCTACCATTTTTTCTAGCAATATAAACTCCTGTAAAATATACTAATGTCATTCCTACTAGAACAAATATTATTTCTCCATTTCTTTGTTCTAGGCTTGGTTGGTAGTAGTCACTAAGTTTTGGTTGTGGAATAGATATGTCTTCACCAGTAACAAGATAGTATTCTTTGATCGCGTCATCGACGTTTGAAAATGTATGCTGTGCGTGACCCTCAAGTTTTAGTTTTTCATTAATAAAATCCAGTTTTTCTATTCTTTGCTTCTCGTAATCTTGTTGAGCTTGAGTTAGTTTTTCAGATGCCTCATTGTGGCGCTTCATTTCTTCTGCTGATTCTTCTTTACTAACTTTTGAAAAGAAATAGTTTGACCCACTGAAAGCTAATGCGTTAATAACTGCACCGCCAATCATAACAGCTATAGTTGCCATATTTTTATTTACATAGAAATATTTTCTGGAATAATTCCTTGCTTAACTAGAAAATCTTTTGTTGCAATCGAAGCTGTTATAACAACTACTAGCTTAGCACTGTCTTCAAAGTCTAATTTACTAAGGTCTGCTGATTTCATTTTGAGAAGACTTTTTCCCAACATAGAATAAGCTACTGCTAGTCCACTTATTACAGCAGAGTGATAGACAAGGTTCATTAAGTTCTTTGTGTCGCTCATTTTTTTATACCATAAAAATTAAAATAATAAATTTATTTACTGCATGTAAAATGGGTCCGCGGCTTTGGGTGTTGCTTGTAATGTGGAGACTTCTTCTTTTATTTTTGGAGTGTTTGATTTTTTGTACACTGTTTGAGTCTGTGGTTTGTATTTTTTATATAATTGGTAACCTACGTAACCAAATCCGACAACAAATCCAGCAACTATATATTTTGTTGTTTGAGGGTTAGACTTAGTTGTTTGTTTCTCACTTTTATAAGTAAGTGTCGGCTCTGACGGTATTGACACTGGTTCTGTTGATGGTGGATCAGTTATATTATTTTGTTCTTTTTGAATCTGTAATTTTTTTTGCCTATTCCATTCAGCTAATCTTTTTCCAGCATCAACCCTGCCTTGACTTTTAGTCTTAGTCACCGTTTGTACCTCTGTCAAAACTGGAGTCATCTTGTTCTCCTCCATTTGATACTTCTTTTTCTTCTGCAGTAAAATTTATTTTTGATAAATCGATATAACTACTAGTTACCATCAAAGTTACGGCAGGAGCAAGGTAATTGCCAAACTTATAAAACATGTTACATGCTAATCTACCAATCGAACTAGAAACTATGGGGTTGTTTTCTAGATCATGAGAAAGGCTTTCAGTGTCTATCGGTATGAAGTGATTAACAGCTTTTGTGTATAAAAATATAAGAGATCGACTCAAATCGCGTGTCATTAGTGAAGCAATATGGTTCTCATATTTAGCATGAAGCTTGATTAGTTCATCGGCAGTTAAAGACTCTATGTCTTCTGCCATGTATTGTTTTCCTAAATAAGTTTTTGACTTACCAGAAACAATAACGGAGAGAAGTCTCTGTTTCTTACAGTCTAAGTCTTTATTTTCCACAGCATTGATATCATTGAGAAGAAGTAATTCGTCTTGATTCATTTTATAATTTAATATAATAAAAAACATTAATTATTTAATGATTATAATAAAACGTCTTATTAAATGATAATTGTATTGATGATAAAGAGATAGATAAATGGGGGATCCCAAAATAATAAATTCAATAGAGTCGCATCCGTCATGCTCATCATTTTTTAAAAATTAAAGGGTTGATTCAGAAATAACGAGAGTGTAATGGGATAACTGAATTTTGTTATTAAAAATAGCGTAAATTAGCGACGGATGCGGCTTTATTGAATGTATTGGTTTGGGATCCCCCATTTATCTATCTCTGCTGAGGTACGGGGGTTCTTATTTTGTATCGTTTGGCGCGGTTGGTTTGAAAAATGATAGCCTGGGTCTTTTGAGTAGAGATTTTTAGGCCTGCTCTTACTAGCCATTTCTCGACTCTTGTCAGGTCTTGTTGGAGTTCTTGAAGTCCCCCTAATTCCATTTTATTCCCTTTCCATTTGTTCGTGATTTTTCCTGTTAGGGACGTGTCGTCTGCAAATTGCATTATTTTACTGTTCCTGACTACGTGTTGTAGACCCGTGAGTAGGAGTGTAAATAGGAGGGGGCTGAGTACCGATCCTTGGGGTACCCCGTTATCTAGGGTGTATTCTTTGGATATCGCGTTGCCTAATCTGACAGCTATCCGACGGTCGGCCAGGAAGGCTTGGACGAAGTTGTACATTTTGTTGGATATCCCTAGGTCGCCCATTCTACTGAGTAATTTTTCGTGCCATACCATGTCATAGGCTTTTTCTATGTCTAAGAATATTCCCACCAGTTCGGTTCTCCTTTCCCGGTGGGTGTTTAGAATTTCTTGTTGTAGGGAGGCCAAATGGTCTAATGTGCTGCGTTTTTTCCTAAACCCGCTCTGTTGGGGTGGTAGGATATGGTGTTTTTCGCAGTGTGACATGAGTCTATTTTTGAGAATTTTCTCTAATAATTTGCCCAGTTGAGATGTTAGTGCTATGGGCCTGTAGCTCCCTGGTTGGTATGTTGGTTTGCCGGGTTTGGGGAGTGGGAATACTATTGCCTTTTTCCACTGGTTGGGATATTGACCACTAGTGTATATATCATTAAATAGGGTTACTATGGCTTGTTTCATGGATGGGTGACTTTTTTTAATCATTTCGTATGTAATTAAGTCCGCTCCTGGGGCTTTGCCCTTCCCTGTATTTTGCAGGGCTTGGGTTAGTTCCATGATTAAAATTTTGCTGTCTAGTTCATAATTCTCTTTCCAAGTGGGTCTTTCGAAACATTGGCTAATGTGTGGTTTAAGATCTTTGAATTCTGCTGTTAGATTTTCGTTCGAGCTGGCCATGCTGAAGGTGTGGGCTAGTATGTCTGCCTTTTCTTGTTCGGTAGCGTACACCCTATTCTCAGTTTTTAGGGATGGCATGTCTGATCTTGGACCGTTATTGAGAGCTTTAATTTTGTCCCAGCTTTCCTTCATTTGGGATTTAATATTGAGTGATTCTGTGAAGGCATGCCAGTCTGCTTTCTTGGCTTCTTTAATAGTTCTGTCGGCTATCGTTTTGGCACGTTTGTACTCTATTCGGTTTTCGGGCGTTCTATGTTTTTTCCATATTTGGAGTTTTTGTTTCCTACTTTTTACAACGTGGTCACAGTCTTTGTTCCACCAGGATTTCCCTGGTTTCCAATTATCCGATCTGGTGGGGGTGCTCTCCTTGACTGCTTGGATAATCTGGTCTGTGATGTGAGCCGTTTTGGTGTCTATGGTAGGCTCTTCACCCCATGCCGATGCGAACCTTGTCAGCTCAAAAAATTTGTCCCAGTCTGTCCTTTTGGTGTTAATTTTGAAGGGGACCCCGGTGCGATCATGCTGGGGGAGTTCGCCCCTACTACTTATGATGACGAGTGTCGGGAAGTGATCGCTTCCGAGATTATCGCTGTTTACTTGCCATTGTGCCGTGTTGGCGATGGTGTTGGTGGCTATTGCTATGTCTAGGGTGTTCATGGTGTCCTTGTTGCCCTGGGCATACATATGGGTAGGTTCGCCCGTGTTCAGTAGACATCTATGTGTTTCATTTATGGCTTCCTCTAGTTTAAAAAAAAAAATGAAACACATCACCCCGAGACTGAGAATCGGCCGCTTTATATAGGCTCCCAGCCTCTGGGTCCGGAAACTACGTCACAGCTTCGCGCGTGTAGTCCGCTACACACCAACTAGCTAAGTCAGCGAAATTCTCGCTCACAGTGCGCCAAGCGTGCACTAAACCACTGAACTCTGACCCGCTGGTAGTAACTAGTGATAGCATTAGCAGAGGGCTCCTCTGCTACAGTATACTATGTAACTGGATTCCTAGGAGGCATTTGCTGGTAACTCATTCAAGACCTGCTGCTTAAAGCGCTTCTCCCCAGGTTTAATCATCTCAACACAGTCAGAAAACTGTCTGCAACAGATACTGCTGACAGTATTATGCATGGGTCTTTTGTGTACTAACTTAGAGCTTTATGATGTAAATACAATGCCAAATGTTGAAATTCATCGTTTGATGGGCGTGTTGTTTTTGTACCCGAGAGTGCAAATTATCGTCTGCATCGGCCTCGTTTTGAATTTGTGCATATTAACTAGCCTACGTCACAAGGCAGCCGGAACCCGATCAATCGATACTGCAGACGACGGAGGCAGTCATCGTTGTCGACATGTACAGTGTAGACATGTACTGATGTTCTCCGGCATCCCTTTGACATTAATTTTCCACGAGAATGTAAAATTAATTTTCCACTCATTCACTATGCTGTCAAAATCAATGCGGGTTCCGCTTGACCTGCTACCCTGAGTAACGGGGCAATCGTGCTGTGGGCGTGGCTTCAAGTTCTTCGACTCGGGTCTCCGCGCCAAGCCGGCGACTGAGCCAGCGTCAGTCACGAAACAGAACAGTGGTATTTCACCCACTTATACCAATTTCTGCATTGCAGTTTCACATCACACACATCGAAGTCTACGTAACTGAAAGCATCTCTGGAAACGACAAATGCACCATCGCAGCAGAAACACTACCTCTGTGAATCGAGTGAATGAGAGCCCGCACCGGCAGACAAAAACGTGTGCACGACCATCGATGTCGGCAGCCCATGCCGCAATTTTGACACACAGGCCGTAGTTGTCTGATCCTTGCAGCATAAAATCTGATGAACTAGCTCGTAACTTCATCATAAAACAGGTTTAAAATCTTGCAAAATCAGTAAGAGATAAATTCTACTGAAGATCATGAATTCTCAGTCTCTAGCGCTCGTGAAACTACTCAGATGATAGGAAGATCGACAAAGATCGTAACCGGATTACTTACTGTTTCACATAGCAAGAAAGCGACAAATTCCGGATGGGCGGTCAAGCCAAGCTCTATATTCCCTTGTCCGATGTCAATTCTACTTAGGGGTATCTTGTCTCTCTTTCTTCTCTTCAATTACGAGTCTGTCATTGTCGGCCGGCGCGAGTTGACTGATACTTTCTTCTTTTCTCCGCTGGTTTATCCGACATCTTGTCTCTGATTGGTTATAATTATGCAGATGACCTAAGGTCGTATAGAATAGTTATGACGTCAGCTACCTGATCGTCTATCGGAAGCAATCTTTTGACCGGGTCCAGCCGCACGATTCCGGTGGCCTCTTTCGCTTTGAACGGACGAAAGAAAGCATTTGGTGGGACAATAGAGTGGTCACTGTCTAAGTGGGTATGTATACTGAAGCCCAGTAAAAGCTTTTTGTGAACTGAAGCATTAAAAAAGGTCGGTCGTGCCCCTTTAAGGACAAATGGCACATGAAATTTCATTTGCCGCTTATGGTGCATCTCAACTGATTTGATGAGGTTCTCTGCCCATTCATATTTGTTTTCTGCAAGAAGAAGGTATTTTCAGGCATTCATCACACAATATGGTTTAAGAGTAAACTGCATAACAGCAAAAATGTATTGGATCTGATTCCCTGGTGGGTGGGAATGGTTGCATGGGTTTTATTCCTCATTCCATCGAGTCAAAAGCTCATAGGTTACAGACTCAGATTATGGTGCCTGTCCGCCATTGTACGCAGTACAGCACACATTTAATCACAAAGTGCACACATTAAAAATCCCATCGCCACTGTTCAGAAAGAGAATTAAGGCCTAAAGAGCCGGTGGGTCAAGAAACTGACAAACAACATGCATACTGTATCCAACAAAAAGTAGACCCATAAAATATTGAAGCTGGTCTGCAGAATTTGCAGAACAAGAAACTAAGTTATACTTACATGAGCCTTTTCTGACTTGGACATTTTCACTTTCTTCTTTTTCTTCTTGCCCTTTTTCTTCCCCTTCTCCCTGTCATCTGCAGGTGTCTGCGTTCCTGACATGAGGGTGGAAGGGTTAACATCGTCCATACCTTCAACCTTGTCCTCTCCATCAGACACAGCTCCACCTGCTTTGCGGCCAGCTGAGGGCGGTGCTGACTTCTTTCTAAAAACAGAAACAAGTCAGATCGATCAGTACAATTAACCCATTTAGCCCCGCACCTGAAGGCACCAAGCTCATCTGGCACTACCCTTGAATTATTATGATCAATCCATCTCCTACAACCGGTGCATAGTTGTTAGACAATGCCTCCAATGGAGACGGCAACATCATGAAATATTTTAATAATAATTATGTCATAAGACTGTTATGTATAAATGTATATTCCTTTGATGTCAATCATGTTTGGCATGATACAGGTCGGAAGAGCTCTTCTTGATTTTTTTACGAAAATAGTGATGGAAAGAAAACAAATACGTTATTGGTAGCAGGGCTTGCTGCACTGATGCTTGTAGGCCTTAGGGAGGTCAAAGGAACCACTGTACCCCTCAGGCCTTCGGCCTTCTGGGTACAATGGTTCCTTTGACCTCCCTCAGGCCTACAAGGGTCCATGTAGAAAACCCCTGCTACCAATAACTTTTAATATGTGCTATATTTTTAGAGTTGCGCAAATAATCATATGAGAATAATTTTTGGCACACTAGGTTGAAGCAACACACTGGTTGTGCAGCGCAGCAATCAAATAAGTCAACCAGTGTGTTGTAGTATAGAGTATTCAGTCAATGGTAGAAATTATATTCATGAATAGTTCAAGGTGTGACAACAGGTACTAGGTAAACTTGTGAAGAACTTAACATCAACGTGTGAACTAGGCAAACATTATGTGTGCTGGTTTGTGATTTTGGACCTTACAGCTTGCAGCTTTCAGCTGTAAGGTCCAAAATCACAAACAAGCACACAGTTATGAGTTACAGCCTACCTTTGCCATGCACAATTCAAAGAGTCCTATTGTATACTGGGTCAGAGGCACAATCTGCGCTTTGTTAGACCTTGAATATAAGTTGGATAATGACAAAAATACACACAAGCTATACAGCTTTCTATTGCTATTGAAATTCTTTTGAATAGACAGTGTTCTTTTAATAAAATGTACAAATTGAATAATATATATATATATATGTATATGCTCAATTCATATTACAGTCGCTAAACATTTGATAGGTGAGCTTTTCACAAAAAGCTCTATGTCAAACACCTTTCTTTCGTCCACATTGCATGCGTACTTGTGCACAAAAGACTGTGTTATAGCTATTTGTCAGCACAGTGCATAGACCTGCCTGTATTAAAGGTGACAGCCTACACAGCTATGGCAGGCTAATGTTTGACAAGTTTGATTACCAGTGCACTCTGAAAATAAGCACAAATGATCGAGCATAATCATATTCACCAGGGTTCTGTTGTTTTGTATGTGTTGAGGGTGTTGTTGTTAACCCATTTAGCCCCATGGCCACATTTCCCAAATTCTGAAAGGGTTACCTGACAACTACGTGCCAGTTGCATGAGACGGATTGACCATGATAATTCAAGGATGGCGCCAAGCTAATCTGGCACAACCCTTAAATTATCACTGTCAATCCATCTCCTGCTGTAGGGCGTTGGGGCTAAATGGGTTAACTGATTTCAATAGCATGTTACAGCTTGTACCAAGTAATTTGTTAATAAATATGAATTTTTTTTTAATTGTCATGCAAGCTTTCCAAGCTGTATTACATTATCACCATGGGTAGCTTAGGGAGTAATTGATTGATTGATTGTACATTGCTTAACGTCCCGACAGCAACAAGGCTTTCTCAGGACGTGCCTGCACTGCTTGTGAAAAAAAAAAAAACTAAACAGAACATTGAATGTATGTCGCCAGCCGGTCAAACACATTAAATAAACCTAACACATGGGGCCTAAATAAAGCCAAGACCATTTAGCAACACACATCCAATATCAAGAGCTACAGGCAGTGCAGACAGTAGGGAGAGTTTTAAAAAGGCAAATACAGGTGAAGGGACAAAGGGTAGACAGAAACACATGCCCCAGAATAGAGAAAAACCCACCCTGTGGGGCTGACCAGGGTGACCCTGGGAACTAAAAAATACCTAACCCCACCCAAGTCCCCCAGGGCAGACCCGGGTGGGGGAAGCTTAGGGAGTAAATTACAAATGCAAATGTACATGTACTAACCGGCACCTGGCTGTCAATACTCAAACAAATGTTCTGATTTACAGACCACCGAAGGAGCACAGACCCGTCACAATGACAGGAAGCACCCTGGCATTAAGTACCTAATTTATACAGACCCCCCTTGAGGACAAAACGTGCCATGGTATTTGCCAGGTGTCATTGCACTTGCACATGTGTGTAATACAAGTGAGCCAGTTAGCATATTTATTGTTAAACCCTTCACTGCCAGTAGACAAGCAAAGACTGTTTCTAAAATCTTTGTTAATTCAACACAAAAGAGCCTCAGTAATCTAGCATAGATCGTCATGAACCCCAGCAACTGCTGGGGCTCACAAGGATCTATATGTCTCTTGCTAGCTGTTTGATCATATGTTTATTTTTCTGATGGGGTTAATTCTGTCTGCAGGCTTCTGTCTGTATCACTGACCCTGCTGCTCCTCCTTCCACTCCGGCACCTCAAAACCTTTTCATACTTGATCCTTCACACAGGCACGTACAGTGCACAGTGCGGTGAATTTCCTTTCGCATGTGAATTTTTCCAAAGTGATAGCTATATTTGTTGATCTTTACATCAGGCCTGCCAAATCCCGACAATATAATTAACAACACCTTATTTTCAACAGCTGAAAGTTGGACACACTGTGAATATTTTTTTTATTTTTTCATTCAACAGTTAATCCTCTTAACCCCACATCCGCATTTCCAAACTTTTGCAGAAATTGTCTAATGACTATGCACCAGTTGTAGGCGCCAAGCTCATCTGACACTACCCGTGAATTATCAAGATCAGTCCATCTCCTGCTGATGGGTTCCGGGACGGGGCTAAATGTGTTTATTCAATAGTCTCGAACTGCCGTTATCAATCAACATATGTGCCGTTGAAATATTTTTCGGTAGCGTGTAGTCACAACCATTTAACGAGACCAGCTTAGCTGATACTCACCGTCAGCAGACATCAAGTACCAAGCTGAAATCTTCGAAATGGCAGAACATTCGGCATAACTTCAATTAGTTTATTCATACCTGTTACACCATCACATCGATCAGTACTATATAATCGTGGGCCGGGGCTTTGACAAGCCACATTTTTACGTACCTCTTCTTGCCGCTCTTCTTTTTGTCAGGCATGGCGTGTACTAGACTTGCGACTGGGACGTATCCGACAAATTACAGATGAAAGATAGACCAACACAGGTGTATATCAGTGCCCGTGATCTGCCCTCTCTCTCTCTCCACTTTACGCACACTTGTCGCCAGGCACGCGCTGACATGCGCACTCGCTACTTATTGTAGGGGAGACAAGGCGTACTTCCATTTGGGTTGTTCTTGGCAGCTCATTGGTATACTCGCCCTTTCGTTCCAATGCCGGTCCAGCCGGTTGTTTCACTGACTGAATGGATGCCAGCTGTCCTAGTGCCACGAGTACAGTGCCGATGATAAATAACAACAATAGAAAATGAAAGTGCGGACAAGAAAGGAGCAGTTACACTATCACTGAGTCCCGGGGGCGGGGTGGGGGTGGGATGGGGGGGGGGGGAGGGCCGGAGGGGGAGGCCGGGGGAGGAGGCAGGGGGGGGGGGGGGATATGAGACCTTATAACACACTTCTATCAGGTAAATTTATACATTTACAGGAGGCATGCGCTATGGGAGGTGGGAGTGCGGGGTCAGTTCCAAACTAAAAAAAAAATAAAAATTGGCACTTTCAGTGTCTATAGCACTTTGAAGTATTTTTAGCAGTCTTGGGGAACCTATCCCACCCCCACCCCCCCCCCCCCCCCACACACACACACCACCACCCCACCACCCCCGATCCGCCCCTGAATCACATGATTAAATGAATAACTGAGCGAACTCAGTAATGGAGTGCCCGAACTGATGCCGGAATAACGACATGAACTGGCGCCGGATGAAGTGCTGAAAACTGAAAATGAATGAATGAATGAATGAATGAATGAATGAATGAATGAATGAATGAATGAATGAATGAAAAGAAAAAAATGACTGACACGTTTTGTTGCGGACCACGCGAGATTTATTGAAGGCCCGTACGGTGTCCTCACTGTCTGTTAGACTGAGCCGTTTGAATGCATCATGGGCGATCCATCTCCATTTCAGTGTAGCGTGTCAAGGGTTGAATAATGCTCTGTTGAAAATTCTCATCAGCAAGATTTTAAACATTTTTTAACATCTTAACTGAGTTGTCTGCTGCCGGGGAATAAAAAAATTGTTATAAGCTTTAACTGCCAGAAAATATCACGGATGCCCATTTTTCACTTATTTTTTATGATCCGCCTTGCCCACACGAAACTGACCAAAGATTCAAGCGGAAACCGTTTGGCAGGAGTGAGTCCCACCGTAGGCAAAGGTCCTCGGGCTGACGTCAGACTGAGTTGGCCCGCGGCGTACGTCCGTGCTCGGGCCAACTCAGGCCGACGTCGACCCTATGACCTTTTGCATTCTGACGTGAGTCTCTTTCAGCCCCCCCCCCCCCCCCCCTTGGACCCCACCCCCTCCCCGCCCACTGTTTTATTTTCTGGAGGGTGGAAAATAGCACGTCAGACATGCTGACAGTCCTCCACCTACCCCCTCCCTCCCTTCCCCCCCCCCTCCCCCCCCCCGTCCCCCCTCCCCCACCCCCAATGAAAAAATATCTTTCTACGCCAGTGGTCCAAACATTTAATCTGTGCCCGTGAGCTATCGTTTGTGTGATACCAGTTCTAAATCTCGGTTAGTCTTTGTCGGTACCAGTTCAGTGTCCAATGGAGACAGTGCTTTGGCAAACTATTAGTGAGATTTGTCCAATTGAGACAGTGCTTTGGCAAAGTATTAGCGGTGAGATTTGTCCAATGGAGACAGTGCTTTGGCAAACTATTAGTGAGATTTGTCCAATGGAGACAGTGCTTTGGCAAACTATTAGTGAGATTTGTCCAATGGAGACAGTGCTTTGGCAAACTATTAGTGAGATTTGTCCAATGGAGACAGTGCTTTGGCAAACTATTAGTGAGATTTGTCCAATGGAGACAGTGCTTTGGCAAACTATTAGTGAGATTTAGTTTGGGACGAACGACTCCCAAACTGGAACAAGAGAGAAGTCACGGTCGGAACTGAAACCAGCTTGTACTATAAGCATAAACAAGACTTTCAACATCCCCAAGAGGCATAGATCCTCATGACCCCGTTTAGAGTGTTGTGTATCGGCAGTGCTTTATCTCATTCTACCCCAGACACACCACAGCAAGATAAGGATCGACCATGATAGTTCAAGGGTGATGCCAGAATAGCTTGGCGCCTATGGGCGCCAAGCTATTCTGGCATCACCCTTGAACTATCATGGTCGATGTGTGTCCTGCACTGGAATGCAGTCTTCAGGCCAACGGCAAAATTTAAGGATTTCGGTGTTGGGGTAGAATGAGTTATGGTGCAAGATTGCGCCTTCCGGTTGCTCTCGTTTGCTGTTGGGATCCGGGAATCCGGTTCGTTGCAAACAGAAACCTCACTATTAGTTCTGGTTAAAACGCGAACGACCCATTTGGATCTGGATAAGAAGGCGGACTGGTTCTGGCAGACACATCTTAAAGCACACAGCGGCTTGAAGTTGATGAAGAAGAGGGACAAAGTCATCAGTCTCCAGCGTCCCAATAGTTATTCCAAGGCTAATTTGCGCGAAACTCTATACGCCCTTTGAGACTATTCGCACGGAAGCCGTGCCTGTCGGCTCTCTCCCTCTCAGCCTGGGACACGGACAGTCTTGTCACACTGGTTGCCTCTCTCGAATCGCTGCACAGCACAACATCGAATCGAAGGAGACATCCAGTGTGACTTCTTGTTAACCCTTTGGCTGTCGGCAGCGCATTTGTCACTGACGATTTCTGCAGGAGTCATCGCGACACAAAAAGCGCTGCCGAAAGCCATAGTGTCAAACCCATCGGCAGTCCTGACGAGCTACAGCAGGAGACAGATCGACCATGGTCATTCAAGGGTAGTGCCAGAGTAGCTTGGCGTCAAGCTATTCCGGTTCGGGCCGCTCTTAAACCCCTTCACTGCCAGGGATCACGATTTGTGCGTATGATACCACCGACCGGCTATGACATTGACCGAATTCGCCCGCGACGTCAGAAACACAGATGCAAATGGGATCAAAAATAGACATAAAGAGCACAGGCCGGACTGACAAAAGACATAAATCCTCATGAACCCCCGCGATAGAGGGGGTTCATGAGGATTTATGTCTTTGTAACTGGGTAGGTTCGCCTTGCCGTGCCCCGGCAAATTATAATGGGTTAAACAGTCATGGTCACGATTTGTCTCATCCTAGTCAGAGGACAACAGCTGTGAATTTCGATGTTTCGGCAGCCCTTTTGTTTTCACACTGTGCTGCTGAAGCTGTTTACAACAGATGGCGCTGACTTTGTCCCCACCACCCCCACCCCCACCCCCACCCCCACCCTCCCCACCCCCCCACCCCCCAAAAAAAAAACCCAACAACAAACAAACAAAACTAAAACCCACAAAAAACCAACCAAACAAACAAACAAACAAGCAAACAAAACAAAACAAAACATAAATACTAAACTAAACTAAATACATACATACATACATACATACATACAAACACACATACATACATACATACATACAGACAGACAGACAGACAGACATATTATACATACATACATACATACATACATACATACGTACATACATAAAATAAAATAAAAGACCAAAATAAAAAGAAAGTTTGTTAGCACCTCGAACTGGTAGTTTTCTACATGTGATGCCCCATGTCAGTATCGCTGACTAATGCTTTAGTCGACCACGATTCACCCGGCCCCTATCTAAGCCAAGCCCTATACCATAAACTACCACAATCGCGGTCTTATTCACATGCCTATATTTGGAAGCAGCCCACAAAATCGTGCCACAAACATGTTAATCGTAAAAGCCTCATTTCAGCATTGCAAAAGTGAACCCCCAATCTCCACTCTGCGAGAGGCCTATAAATATCCTTATGAGCCCCTTGACTGAGTCCGGTACATTTTTTACTCTGAGTTGCCAATGCTAGAGCTATAGATCCCCATGAGCCCCTGCAAGTTTGCAGGGGCCCTTGAGGCTCTATACCTCTCGCACTAGCAACTGAGTGTCACAAGTGTACCGGACACTGAAGCTATCGGAGTTTGATCGTTGCAATTTATGAGTAATGATTTGGGTTCGGCATTGTATTTCTGAGAAACGTGGAACATGGCATGCTAATTTCTGTCTATGACGCCATTACTGCTGTTTGCGATACTGTTTAATTGTTGGTTGTTGTGACACGGGCGCACCATGCCCTTTGTAACCCACTTTTTCCTGTAAAGAGTCTGGCTGTACATGCACAGCGACGGTGTTAATCTTTTCACGGTCAGTGGGCGCAGATTGTAATAATAATAATAATAATAAGCGCATTAAATAGGCGCTTTATCCCAATTGAAAATCGGCTCAAAGCGCCGCCGCGAACTGAACCCAACAAGCACGCTCACGTGAATCAGGCGCATTCACTCACACACTGTACGTAAACACAGAACATTCACGTGGTGCTAAGGGCAAGCTCAAGCGAGCTACTGAAGTTTTTGGAAATTCAAAATCGTTTGTATTTGAAATTTGATTAAGTGGGCTGAAGCTGATACCAAAGTGGAGGGGGAGGAAGAGCCGGAGTACCCGGAGAAAGAACCCCCGACAGTCCGCCCGAATTAACGGTGACACTTACTAGAGGAGAAAAATCCGACGCCGGAACCCGTAATCGAACCTCGCACCTTTAGCATTGGTGGCAGGCGCCTTAACCACTGCGCCACGGACCGCCCCAGATTGTGTGTTTGAAACCATGTAAATTCAACGTCAACGATCCGAAACCGTCAAAGGATCATGCATACAAAGTGGTTTCAACAAGAGGCATAGATCCTCATGAGCCCCCGCAACTGCGGGGGCTCATGAGGATCTATACCTCTTGTAGACTTCGGAGTGGTGTTCAACTTTTCTCGGCAGTAAAGGGGTTAAGAAGAACGGCGTTAATAAATGAGTGAACGAACGAACAAATTAACGACGAACGAACAAACGAAAAAAAAAAAGATGAATGAATGAACGAACGAATGAATAAGTTCGATCAGATAAGTCAGTATTAGGAAGTTCACATATTTACCATCGCATATTTAGTTTGTATACATTTCGTTCAGTACCTTGCATAGGCGGGTGACACTGCGAACTCGAAGACATCAAACAACGGCAGAGAGGCGCGGGGAGAACTGAGGAGGGGGGGGGGGAGGGGGAGGGGGGGGGGAGGGGGAGGCATACTCTGACCCCTATTCATTTTGTGTGTGGGTGGGTGGAGAGGGCGGTTGGGGGGGGGGAGATCATGCCCCCCCCCCTTCCCCCTCTTCCCTCCCCCTTCCATTTACGGGCTCCCTGTCGTCGGGTCCCACGTCAATAGTGATGGCAAAGCCTACACAGACGGTTTTCCCGGCCTACAGACTATTTTACACAGCGAATTGTGCGGTCGCATTTAACTGATGACCGAGATACGTGTAATTGGTGCCATGACCCTACGTAGCTGTTTATGTTCATTAACTCTTTCGAGACGCGCTGCAGTCGGATTTGCGGCATAAAACCGCAAATCCGGACGCGACACGTCTCGAATATGTGAAATACTTTGGAAATCCGCCAGTGGAACAACCTAAAAGGTCGTTGGAGGGCTTTTTATTTATTTTTATTTTTTTTAATTTTTTATTTTATATATATAAAACCAAACTGACCCCTCCCCCGCCCACACCACACGCACAAAAACGCCAGCTCTACCCACTTCCTTTCCCCCGCTTTTGAATATCTAACCCCTTCACTGCCGGTACACGCAGATTCGGTTTTTGAAAGTGAGTTCAACGCTAGAGTCCAAGCCGGTCGCGGGAAACTTGGATTGAAAATAGTTTCAGCAAGAGGCATGGCTATTCATGAGCCCCCGCAACTACGGGGGCTCATGAGGATCTATGTCTCTTGCAGTCGGAATCTGTTCACTTTTTCCCAGCAGTAAAGTGCACCCAGTGTCTGTCACTGTCAAAATCTTTTGTCTAGCGACTCCACTCTAACCCTTCGCACCCTACGACCGACTTCCCCAAAGTTTGGATTTGTCCTCTGAAGCCACTGCGTTACAATCCAGGAGACAGATTGACCATGAAGGTTTCAAGGGTGGTGCTAGAATAGCTTGGCGCCCATAGGCGCCAAGCTATTCTGGCATCACCCTTGAACTATCATGGTCAGTCCATATCAGTGTTGCCAGGGTTAAGTGAGTTGAAACAAGAACAATAAATCTGACAGGTTGTTCAGTCTGGAAACGGTCCACTGCATGTTTTCTATACTGAGTTTTGTGTTCCCCATTTACTTGATTAGTTCTCGTTAAAACATCAACGAGACAGGCACAAGTGCATACTCTGTGTTTAGACACACAGCGCTCGTTTTGGACATTTCGTTAAGTGACGCATACTGTGTTTCTCAGTGCCATCTTTCTTAATTCAACACCAGATGCCCCTAGATTTCCCAAGGATATGGATTCAAAAGTGGTATCAGCAAAAGGTATAGATCGTCATGACTCTGAGCCCCCGCGAATGCGGGGGCTCATGAGGATCTGTACCTCTTTTCACTGAGTAGAGGTGGTGTTCACATTTTCTCGGCACTGCCGGAACCAGTCTGCACTTCCTACAGGCGCAAAAGAGCACAGGAGGTGAGCTAATCAGTCACAACTACTGAGCTATGAAGGTCCACACTCTTCCAGTGACTGACTTGCAGACTCTTGTGTTGCCACTTTCCTTCTTCGCTGACAAGTAGCGACTGAATTCCTTACTTGTCTGTTTGTCTTTGAAAAAAAATGGTATTTACTCGAAATATGAATAAATTATGTTGTAACTGTCTTTTCTAAGTGTGTTGGGTTATTCTCTCTCACCAAAGCAATAGTGAGTCTACGTTTACGCCGAACGACCCCCGACAACGAACGAAATAATTTATAACCACATCCGACCATAAGCATAGACAACACTCCACGCATCTTCAAAAGAGGCATAAATCCTCAAGAGTCCTCCGGGCTCATGAGGATCTATACCTCTTGAAGATGTTTGGAGTGTTGTCTATGCTTATGGTTCAGCTGAGCTGATCGTCCGCCGTGAATGATTTCGCACTCGTTCGTTGCTGGGCAGTCGTTCTCAATTGCAAACGAAAGTGACCTCAACAAATTATCGTCTGACCTCGAACTGATTGTTTTGGACAGAACACTCTCAGAAAATAGCCTGGCGATGCCATTTGCCGCTTGCCTTTTCATTTTTCTGCTCGTTACTCAGTTACGCATTTTTGTGAGCAAGTGGAAGTCGTTTATACGTGTTTCTGGCATTGTGAGTAAAACAGCGCGGTAAGCCGAAGTTGTCTATTTGTGTGCCTTTCCTGCTGCTTTTGAGTGGATGTAAAACTCTCTCTGCTTAACTCATTGTGCCCGAGGTACGAAATACCCACATTTTGGAGTTACTTGATCCTCCGAGGACTGCATTACAATTCAGGAGACAGATCGACCATGACAGTTCAAGGGTGGTGGCAAAATAGCTTGGCGCCTATAGGCGCCAAGCTATTCTGCCACCACCCTTGAACTATCATGGTCGAGCCATATCTTGCTGTGGTGTGTCGCGGGCAGAATGAGGTAAGTGAATGCACACGGCATATCACAACGCAGAAACTAAATGAGTTTAGTGTCGGTGTGTGCACCCAAGTCCTGCAGTCGTTTGAACAAACGCAGGGCGAAAAATTAACCAGTTTGTAATAATTAACCCGAGCCTGGCGGTTAACCAGTTTGTACTAATTAACCCGAGCCTGTCTGTTAACCCCTTCCCTGCCATTGACCAATCTATTCTGGCACCATCCTTGAACTATCATGCTCGATCCATGTCTTGCTGGGGTCTGTCGGGGCTGAATGACTTAATACGTTGTGTTGCAAATGTCTTTTCCAAGCGTGTTTATTTCTTTATTGGGATGTTCTCCGCATTTTACACGCTTGGCAGTCACCATTTTGGTCACACTGGTTACCTCTCTCGATTCCCTGCGCTGATCGAGATAGACAGCCAGTGTGTTTTTGGTCTATATTTTAGCCCTAAACTTTTAGCGCGCTTTCAAAGCCCCCAGTACAATGAATGCTTCAAGTAAACCTACCATGCAGACTTCTGTGACGAGAGAGAAGTGCAGCTTATTGTCCCGCAGACATTAAATAACGTATGTGAAGAAAAGTCGGTACACGACCTTTATTATTCCAGCTTAACATACAATCCGACCAATCAGCGGCCGGGAGTTGGCGTATGTCTCTCTGATTTCAGATAGGACGCCGATCCTTGCCGCTTAGTGCCAGGACCAAACATGAATCGTATTCTCGTAAGCCCCTGCGGCCGTACGGGCTCATGAAAATCTATGCCATTTGCTGATGTTGTCGAGGAGTTCTAGAAGCGTCCAGGAGTGATTATGACGAGCCTTGTAGCAGTTGAAAATCGCAGATGTATATTTTGTAAAGGATTTATGATGATCTATCCTTGCGAGCTCAGAGGATTCGCTGCAGAACTGTACTCCGAGTCAAAAACGATCTCCGAACTTTCTTAAATTTTTATGTTATTTTTGAAGGGTTAAGAGGGAGGGGGATGGGAGGGGTGCGTGGTGGCTGTTTCAAGTTTATTTTAGATTGTTTGCCACCCTGACCGCTGACATTACAGCGAACAAACACTTCACTGCCGGCAGTGGCGACACATGTCACGTCTGAAACGACTTCACACTGACCGACTTTCGCGCGAAGAGCACAGATTCAAACGGGACAAAAATGGGCATAAAGAACATAGGACTAACAAGAGACATAATATCCGCATGAGCCCCCGCCACTGCAGAGGCTCAGAAGGATCTATGGTCTCTTGCGGCTGGGTATCGTTCACCTTGCCCCGTCAATTCCGGGGATAACCCATATAGCCCCACTGCCGTATTTCCCAAACTTTGGAGGTGTTATCTGACGACTATGTACCAGTTGTAGGAGATGGATCGATCATGATAATTCAAGGGTAGTGCCAGATGAGCTTGGCGCCTTCAGGCGCCAAGCTCATCTGGCACTACCCTTGAATTATCATGATCGATCCATCTCCTGCTGTAGGGCGTAGGGGCTGAACGGGTTGGGCAGATGATGTCCTTGAGCCAGTGTCGTCCCAGATTTCATGTATGCCGTGTAGCCAACCAGTGTTAATCAGACTGTTTGAAGTCTGCCTCAGTTTCCAATAAACCAGGTCAGTGGTGAACGAAGGTATTGTAGGTACTCAGCTGTTCCACAAGGAGAGAATAGTAATCATGCTAAATATTCACTCCTGACTTCATGATCAGTATACACCGATGAATCATGCTCAGAGCATTGAGGGCGACGGAGTACATTGTCGGGTCCGTCCACATATCTCGATGTGAATTCAGCGTAGTTCATTTCAGTATATACTAGTATATAATTATATGTATATATAGTTAGTTCAGGTTATTGTGGCGGCCTTCACTTTTTGCGAAGCTCATACAATGCAATGCAACGCAACGCAATACAATACAATACAATACAATACAATACAATGCAATGCAATGCAATACAATACAATGTTAACTCGTTCAGCGTCAGCCGATGCAGACTCTGTTTCTGCAATCTTGGCGTTGATTCAAGACCAAAAAAACCCCTAGGTGTCCCAGAAACATGGATTCAAAGTGTTGTCAGCAAGAGGCATAGATCCCCATGAGCCCCTGCAACAGCGGGGGCTCATGAGGATCTATACCTCTTGCAGTTGGGTGGTGTTCAATTTTTCTCGGAACTGAACGGGTTAAAATGCACATTAGGCCCAACCCTGGCGTTCATTTGTGGAGTACAAATTGACACTGAGAGAATTAAAACTAAAATAAGAACTTTTAGTAGTTGAAGCAGAATATAACACAGAGCATTCTTGGTCTGCTAGTTCTATTTTGACTGTCATGTGTCTTAGTTAATGTAAAATAAACGACAACAGAGTATTCAGTGCTTGGAACTGGCACGCTCATCAGGTATATTTTGGGGGCTCTAACTCTATTTACGCTCTCTTGACCCATTTCACATCAAAGCCCTACTGCAGGAAATGGATGGGCCATAATAATTGAAGGGTCGTGCCAGATTAGTTTGGCGCCTGATGGCGCCGAGCTAATCTGGCACTAGCCTTCAATTATCATGGTCGATTCATCTCCTGCAACTGATACACAGTCGTCCGACGGGTTTGTTCAAATACCATGTCCGTTAAAAGTTCTGGTAAATCAAAGTGGTTCAGTTGCAGTGCTGCTGAACTGATCAATGTTCAGGTCGTACTTCATAGGCAATAGCTGTCCCTGTGTCCTATAACCCGCCCGTCAGGCCCGTCCATTATCACTCCGGTGCCGTGCACGTCAAACCCCGAACTAGCATCCACAATTTGGGAAATGCGGCCGTGGGCTTATTAAATGGGTTAAAGTGTCCTTTAACCAAACTAAAACTCTTAACTTCGCTGTCAGAAACGGTTGAAGAAGTGTTATCCGTTTTTGTTGTTGTTGTTTTTGTTTCTTCTTTTCTTTCTTTCCATTTCGCCGTTCAAAGAGCAATCCACGCCACCGAGGTGAATGAAAGTTTGGATTCTACCAGAGTAAAAAATGAACGGAGTTCCGGCGGTTTTGTTTTTCCTTCACAGCGATGATGCAAGAAGACATTTACTGAAAATGAAAATACTCACCAAGTATTCTTGGTTTTCTAACTCTACTTTCGGCTTTTTGTGTCCATTTCCTACTGAGTTTATTTTGACGGTGACGTCAATTCAAACAGAGGAAGTGCAGTCGCCTTCAAGAAACTTGGACATTCAACAGTACCCGCGTACCTGACCTGACTCCTAGTCTTCAAGAGGCATAGATTCTCGTGAGCCCCTGCGAATGCACGGGCTCATGAGAATCTATGCCTCTTGCTAGCTGCGATCAGGGCCATTTACATCTATTGCTGCTCCTCAGATGGATAAAGTCGTCGAGTATAGCGCGAGTGAGTGTGTAAGTACCCAGCACTCATGTCGGAAGCATTCCAGGTATGTCTAGCGACTTGACGTGGCCCCCAAATAAAAGTTTGTTTGTATCTATTCTGGGACAAGTGGCTTTGACCCAACATATCCGACTGGGGTCGGGGTGTAGGTGCCGGGGCACTTGCCGGTGATGGTATTACGAATATCATTGGCAAAAACTGACTAAAAATCTAAATTGTGCATTCACAGTCCTTTTATTCATTGGAAAATCCATGAGGTGACTGAAGGTCTGTGGTGTGACGTTATTTTGAGTTTCACGTCACTGCAGGCCACAAATCCAAGGTGAGAAATGCAGCAATTTGTAACACTAAAAAAAGAAAATTGCTAAAAATGACGTGCCGGAAAGAATGTTGTAGGTCGTGGCGACCCAAACAATGAGATGAAGGTCGCAAAAAGCGACGCTTTCACTCGCTCATTAAGAACAGTTAATTGTGTTGAACGTTGTCCTCTTCGCACAGTATTCATTTACATGAATACGGATAAAATTAAACAATCCGGTCTGAACCCTCTTCGCTGTAGTAATTTCGAGCAACAACCAGCGGAAAGAGGCACAGATCCTCATGATTCCTCGCGGCATATGTGAGAGCACGTGATAAATGATGCCTCTTGCTGGGCTCTATAGTGTACCCGCGTGCATTTTGCCAGATGGGGCGTTTATGAGGCATTGGATTTGGGATGGCGTGTAACCCGCTCAGTACAGGCTGTCGGATACTGTGTTTCTGCAGTCTTCCTTAATTCCACATAAAAAACCTAGCTGTCCCAGGAACATAGATTCCAAGTAATGTCAGTAAGAGGTAGACCCTCATGAGCCTCCACAATTTAGGGGATTCAGTCATGAGGGTCTATACCTCTTGCAGTTGGTTGGTGTTTAAATTCTTCTCGGCATTGAACGGGTTTAACTCATTCTACCCCAGACACACCACAGCAAGATATGGATCGACCATGATAGTTCAAGGGTGATGCCAGAATAGCTTGGCGCCTATGGGCGCCAAGCTATTCTGGCATCACCCTTGAACTGTCATGGTCGATCTGTGTCCTGCACTGCAAGGCAGTCTTGAGAGGACAACGGCAAAATTTGGGGATTTCGGTCTTGGGGTAGAATGAGTTAAGGTTAGAACTGCCGGTAGTGTTTTCAGGAGTGCTCCAGAGATAGACTTGTACCTCCCAAACGTGAGTGGTTCGCCGTACGCATCTCATTTGAATTTATAGAAGTGTACGTGTGGCGTACTCTCCAAGAGTAAAGCATCACAAAGAAGTGTGCTTGTGACGTGCATACTACACCAGTCAGAGTACTTCCGCAGACGATACGGATGGGGCCATGCCATCAGAGTACAAATTATAAGATCCGCCACACATCAAAGACCGCCACGCATGCGTGGGGTTTTTGCCATCCATAGGTGTTACACACGTTCCCGTGGATATAGAGGGAGGCAGTGATGATGATGGTGGTGGTAATGGCGGTTATGGTTGTGGCTGTGGTGTCGGCGATGTCTCTGTAGATATCATGTCTGGCTTATCATCGGAAGACGGGTCAGACTAAACTGGCGATAGCTGGTCGTGTTCTCTATCAACGTTCACAACTGACGCTCCACCGTTTTGCGATGCTCAACGATCTATCAGAGGCATAGATCCTCATGAACACCCCAGCAACCTGTAGGGACTCACGAGCAGCAATGCATCTTGAAGGCGTTTCTTACTTAGATGGTGCAGGTCGTTCAGATGTTCCGTTTACGACGAGTAGTGTCCTCCAAAAGCAGCTGGCTACGCTCTTGAGCCATAGGTTCTTATTAGCCTCAGCAGGCCGCGGGGCTTCTTGATAATCAACGCCTCGTCCTCGCCCAATTTTATATCTGCTCTCCCTTAAAGGAGACTTGTTATTAGTCCTGATTGACCGGCACGCCGCTTGTCTGCACAGGAAATCGCAGCATCTTGTCAGTGCTAGAAGGCGAACCTGTCAAGGCGACGACCTGTACAGGGCGACCACCTCTCTATGGCGGACACCTGTCTAATCAGATCACCTATTATAGGTAGCCGTGGTTTTCCTTCTGTCAGTTAGATGACCCCGTGTAAGGAGACTAGGTGACCACGACGACCACTTGTTGATAGTCCCTTGTGTGGTGCATTGCACAGGTTTGACTGTATCAAATACGCTCATCGTATCACACGCTTTTGATGCATGAGTACAAGTCAGCAAGCGAAACAGATCTTCATGAGCCCCCGCGCCAGCGGGGGCACATGAAGATCTGTGACTCTTGCCAAAGTGGGCGTCGAAGTGGGAACTGATGTATCTCCCACATGACTGTATTCTCTACACACATTTGCATTATTTTAATGATCAGGTAGGTCGTATTCAGAGGGCCGCGATGGCAACGCATCATAAAATGTGTAAAAAAAAAAATAAAATAATAATAATAATAATAATAATAATAATAATAAAATAAAGAAGAAGAAGAAGAATGTGTAATATAACTGTAAAAATGTAAAATACTACTACTACTACTACTACTACTACTACTACTAATAATAATAATAATAATAATAATGAAGAATTTGGCTGTCTTAACTCTTTCTACCCCAGACCCACCACAGCAAGATAAAGATCGACCATGATAGTTCAAGGGTGATGCCAGAATAGCTTGGCGCCTATGGGCGCCAAGCTATTCTGGCATCACCCTTGAACTATCATGGTCGATCTGTGTCCTGCACTGCAACACAGTCTTCAGAGGACGACTTCAAAATATGGGGAGTTCGGTGTTGGCGTAGAATGAGCTAAAGAGTGTGAATCCTAATGAGTCTGTGGCTGCTATGGAGGTTTATTATGATGTATGTTTCTCAGTCGCGGACAGAACTGGCCAAAGATGCATTAGTTGTGCCAATCAGTTATCATACGCATACCTTGACCAGCGTGCTCTACGCTTGACAGACATGATTTTGAGTGGGGTTTATGAATGACGTTTTCATAGAGATGTCGAGGACAAAGAGGCGTTTGTCCGCTGTCCTTCCAAAGTAAATATTTGTTTCTCTATTTCAGAATTGCCGTATAAAAGTAAACACTACGCGTTGAAATGTTAAGGGCAAACACCTTTTGTTGTTGTTGTTGTTGTCGTTGTTGTTGTTGTTGTTGTCGTTGTTGTTGTTGTTGTTGACGTGGGTCTCTTTTAGTCTTGATTTTTTTTAACCATTTCGCTGCAATGCAGAACACATTGTATTTTTGAAATCATTATAAATTTGTTTACAGATCCCCAGCCGTTCAAGGAACATGGATGTAAAGTGGTTTCAGCAAGAGGCATAGATCCTCAAGAGCCCCCGCGACTGCGGGGGCTCATGAGGATCTATACTTCTTGCGGTTTGTGTTCAGTTTTTCTGGACCGGTTAAACTGATGCTTTCTAGACCTGTTGAAGATTGCATCATCACCGCCGTACAAGTCTCCCTCGAATACCAATGATCGCATAACATTTCATTCCCTCGCGCTTTTGCCATGGAATGCATAGCCAGATTGTATTGGATCATGATCACCGGGGTCTTCCAGCATGGCAGGAACCCACTGACAATACCCCTGCTCGCGAACCGCACTCAGTTTCCGCTTCCGGGTCATGCAGTAACAATTCCAAGTAAAATAATACACAAGACTTTACACCACCGCCCCCTTTCCCAATGTAACAGTCTGTGATTTTTCCCCCTATTTCTTTTGTTTTAAGTAGCACGGTCACGTGCATGACAGGTGTTGTGGAAAAGAGGCTTTTTGTCAGTGCTTTATTGTTTGCTTATAAATGGGCGCCTGACATGTGACATGTGAAGGCTGCGAGCACTGGCAAGTAGGCTAACTGGCTCAGTCAGTACATTTATTATTTCTGTAGACTGTGGAAGATCTGAGGGTAACCCCTTCATTGTCAGTGATCACGAATTACGCGTCTGACTGACAAGGACATGCGTACGGACGGACATTCTCGTGAAGAACACAGAAGTGCATGTGACAAAAATTGGTATAAAGAAAGAACACGGGACTAACAAGAGACATACATCCTCATGAGCCCCCGCGACTGCGGGAGCTCATGAGTATTTATGTCTCTTGCAGATGGTTAGTTAAGGGGTTAAGAAGGGGTTAAGGGCGATTTGCTGCACAGTTTGCTACTGTATTTGGACGTGAGATGACTGGAGATTGACTGTCACAAAGAGATTGCTTCTTTAACCCTTTTGGCGTCTGTGACAATGCATTAAAAACGTGTGTAAAAAAGACGCTCTTAAAATTTTAATGGTGGATTATTTCGACCGCTCGCTTCTAGGGTTGTCTCCCGCCTCGGTTAGACGTTGAAGTAGCAGCGAATCGAGACAGACAACCAGTGTAATGGCCATAAAGTCCAAAATCACGACCAGCATATATGCTCAGTGAAGGTAAAGGGATTTTTAAGGCCATTGCAGTTTAGAAATGAATCAAATGTAATCAGAAGATAGAACAGACAATGATAAAGAAACTATTTGATGATGATGATAACAACAACAACATCAACAACATCTGTCAATAGATTACATATAGGCGCTTAGTTCAATTATGTGAATCTGCGAACTGAACCCAACACTACCCACTCACAGTGAACTCACGCATTCACTCTGAAGACAAACCCAGTGCACAAGACAAGCAGTGGACAATCACATCGCGCGAAGGGTCATCTCAGCTATTGAAGTTTCAAAAATTGTGATTGCTTGTGCTTAAATTTGATCAAAGTGACCTGAAGTCGGTGCCGAAGTTATTGGATACCGGGACGGCCTCCCAAAATTTTTGCCCTTCATTACCGACATCATCAACACATCTCTAGAGAATGGCTCCGTCCCCGATATCTTCAAGTCCGCCATCGTCCGTCCTCTTCTAAAAAAACACAACCTCGACCCAAACGAACTCAAGAACTACCGCCCAGTCTCCAATCTCTCTTTCCTGTCCAAGCTTCTTGAGAAGGTTGTCCTCAACCAACTCAACCTCCACCTCGCCGACAACAACCTCCTCAGTCCCTTCCAGTCTGCCTATCGCAAACATCACAGCACTGAAACAGCCCTTCTACATATCCTAAACGACCTGCTTCTCTCCACTGACTCGGGCAACATCTCCCTTCTTACGCTACTCGATCTCTCTGCCGCCTTCGACACCCGTAGACCACTCTATCCTCCTCCACCGCCTTCACCACTCCTTTGGCATCACTGACTCTGCTCACTCCTGGTTTCTCTCCTACCTCTCCGACAGACAGCAGTCCGTCACCATCGACGGCGTCTCCTCCAACCCAGTCAGGCTCTCCTGCGGCGTTCCACAGGGGTCTGTCCTGGGTCCGGTCCTTCTCACACTCTACACCTCCCCCCTGTCCAACATCATCCAGTCTCACCACATACACCACCACCTCTACGCCGATGACTCACAACTACTAGACAAAGACAAACTCGTCAACACTCAGACACTACTGACTCGCACGGCTGACTGCTATGAAGACGTGAAAAACTGGATGACAGCAAACAAGCTCAAACTGAACGACGACAAAACGGAAGCCATGCTGGTAGGCACTCGCCAGAAACTTTCCCAGCTCCCTCCCTCTCTCCACCTTCAACTCGACAGCACCCCCATCTCCCTCTCTGACTCGGTCAAGAACCTTGGCGTTATCCTCGATTCCTCTCTTTCCATGACCAGCTTCGTCTTCCCCACGGCCCAGGCATGTTATTTCCACCTCCGCCGCATCAGTCAGATCAGAAAATACATACATACGCACATACGGCGCTTCACGCCAAATGCACGTTTAGCAGCGAGGTTAGCGTAACTAGACAAAACGTAATTTTTATCTTGTTACTTCACTTGTTAGAGGTTTAGCCTGCCCGCCTTTGACATAATGGACATTCTATTAAATTGGTCCCACCGGGTCGGGTCAGTCCTAAAAAGTCCCGTCTATAAATAGAAGGGACTTAAAATGTTTGCCTCTGACAGGTACGAATGACTGAATCGGCCCAAATAAATTTCTATGCTACTAAGACGGTGTTCGTTGTCAGTGTTAACCCCTTCACTGCCGAAAACAAGCGAACACGGTCCTGCTCAGTGTCGGCAAGAGGCATAGATCCTCATGAGCCCCCGCAACTGCGGGGGCTCATGAGGATCTATGCCTCTTGAAGGCCGCACCACTTTGTGTTCGTGTTCCTTATATGACTACATGGAACTCTTGGAGTTACGCCGGCCCGTCATTATATTCAAGATTTTTTCATAAAATATTACATTTGTGCTCCGTAAGATGGTAGAGGTAGTGCGAACGAGCAACTCAGTGCAACGAGCTTCCCGGCGCTAGAAATTTCGCGTGTATGAAGGATGACCGATGCACCTCGTGTGGCGCGAAGATACCAGCCAATCAGCAGCGGTGGCGTACAAGTCGGCACTTGCTATCTGCAGATTCATTGAGATCTGTCCTAGAAACAAGATGGCAGCTGGCCAAACTGTTGCATCACCTTGGTTATATTTCGTCCGAAGTGTTTTTTTTTATAAAAAACAACAACTATATTACGTTCAGTTCAGTTCAAGGTAGAATCTCAACACACGAACGTCAGTACATCGAAACTCCGCCTTTTGATAATGATAATAATTTTTTTTTACTGATTAAAAAAAAACAACAACCCCCCCCCCCCCCCCCAAAAAAAAAAAAAAAAAAAAAAAAAAAAAAAAAAAAAAAAAAAAACCAAAAAAACAAACACCTGATTTAGATGAGAGAAGGGAGAACGTAATGATAGAAGATTTCTGTCGTATACTTGGTAATCCGTTATGTAATAAGAGATAATTTAACTGATTTGAATTCTCGTGAATTCTCACGATAATGAAAATAAACAATAACACAAAGAGCACACTGTGTAGCTAATCGCACTTAACCCCTTCTTACCCCCTTAACTGGCATCTGCAAGAGACATAAATACTCATGAACCCCCGCAGTCGCGGGGGCACATGAGGATTTATATCTCTTGTTAGTCCTATGTTCTGTATACCGTGAATTTTTGTCACATGCACCTCTGTGTTCTTCACGCGAATGTCCGTCCGTGCGCAGCCGACCTTGTCAGTCAGACGCGTAATTCGTGATCACTGACAGTGCACGGGTTACGTTCAGATACAGAAATAATAAACTGCACTGACTGAGTCTACTTACCAGTGCTTGCAGCGTTCACATTGTGTCACGTGTCAGGCGCCCATTTATTAGCAAGCAAAAAAGCACTGACAAAAAGCCTCTTTTCCACAACACCTGACAGGCACGTGCCCGGCCTTGCTACTCAAACAAAAGAAAGGTCTCAATGTCAGAATGGTCGCCTGGCTTCTGTCTTCACGTGAATTCACCATCGTAACGATACGGGACCCTGTCTTTACATGCCGCTTAACTCATTCTACCCCAACACCGAAATCCCCAAATTTTGCCGTTTTGTTCTCTGAAGACTGCACTGCAGTGCAGGACACAGATCGACCATGATAGTTCAAGGGTGATGCCAGAATAGCTTGGCGCCCATAGGCGCCAAGCTATTCTGGCATCACCCTTGAACTATCATGGTCGATCTTTATCTTGCTGTGGTGTGTCCGGGGTACAATGAGTTAACCCTTACACAGCCAGCGGACACACAAGTATGTATTTAAACCAAAAATCACAACGTCGAGTAACCCCATCCGTGTAAAGAACACGGATTTTTAATTGTGCCGCATTTGCGGAGGCTCAGGAGGTTCTTTGTCTCTTGCCGTAGGATGATGTTCGCATTTTCCCGGCATTTAACGGGTTCAATTGTTTTCCACTGGACAGAAGAATTTGGTTGTCCCACTAAATCAGCGGACGTTGAGAGAAACGTATTTCTGAACCATTTTGTACTGTGCATGCTGGCGACAAATTAGGAGTGATTGATTTGCAGACTGGAGAAAAAAAAATCATACAGCGGTAGAATACTAGTACTGCCCGAAAAAGGCAAAAGACATTAACTTAGTCGAGACGTGCCGCCTCCGGATACCCGGCATAAGCCGCGTAACTGGAGGCGGCAGGTCTCGAATGAGTTAAGTCCGTTTTTGAGAAAATCGAGACTGCCATTGTGATACCATGAAAATCCAGCTTTTTCACAAAATTGGACTTATGTCTGTTTGCCTATGCAGGAAACGATAATAAACATAGACTTTTGACAAACTGAGACTAAAATGGTGTGGAATTATGATAAACTTGAATCTGACACTTCCAATCTTATCACTGACTGATAATCTGTCACGTGTCAGTCCTCCGAGTTGCACAAGAAGTCAGCCACGGGGTGCTAAACAGCTTGAACCGTATATAGATTAACAGAAATATCTGTTCAGCCTACTAACCTGTGCTGGGCACATGCCCTAGACATACACCAGGTAGAGGCGCTAGTGTATACGAACTAATGTAACTGAACCCCTTTACTGCTGATAAATGGTGAACCTGATCCAAATGAAAGTGGCATAGATCCTCATGAGTCCCCGCAGTTGCGGGGACTCATGAGGATCTATGCCACTTGCTAAAACCACTTTGTACTACCATGTTTCCTTTGACGGCTGGGGGTGTTTGACGTCAAACTAGGAAGGATTTTAGAAACACAATCTGCGTCCAGTGAAGGGGTTAATAATTATCATAAATAAATTGAAATGTTTGCAACGCGAAACGTGTCATATAGGCAGTCTATATTGCGACATGTACAAGTTTAAACTTATTGATAGGAAGAGGCAAACGGCCAAACAACCAACCAACTATCACCTAGTCAAACAATTACCACTCCACCACCCCACGCCCCCCCCCCCCCCCAAAAAAAAAAAAAAAAAAAAAAAAAAAAAACTACCCCCTCCTCCTCCCCCTTCCCCGTCCCCCCCCCTCGCCCTCCCCCCCCCCCCCCAGCCAATCAGCCACCTAATCCCCGGATTTTTTTTTTCTTCAGAAAATGAATTGGCCGTTGTGAGAAATAAAAACGACTCGTCTGGACGCCACACGTACTTTTGAACAGCATAATGAAAAGATTACTATAAAAAAAACTGTTTAAGCTCCCGGCCTTGTGAATGCAGCCGCGGTATTGTTCGCAATATCGGTGGCTTCACACACACACACACACACACACACACACACACACACACACACACACACACACACACACACACACACACACACACACACACACACACACACACACACACACACGCACGCACGCACGCACACACGCACGCACGCACGCACACACACACACACACACACACACACACACACACATACACACACACACACGTACACACATAATATCTTTGGTAGTATTACAAGGGGCATCACACACACACACACACACACACACACACACACACACACACACACACACACACACACACACACTCGCACAAAGGAGTTATTGTTCTTGTAGCTCGCTCATCTTATCGTAAGTTGCTCAGGCAATGACCATGAAGCATGTGGCAACAGCCGCCCGGCTGTTACCGCATCACTCCGCTTCATAATCACAGCACAACTCGTTCAGCAACCGCCAGCGGACGCAGCCTGTGTTCCTACATTCTGCGTTAATTCAAGACCGAGAAACCCTAGACGTCAAAGGAAACATGGATTCAAAGTGGTGTGAACAAGAGGCATAGATCCTCATTTGCGGGGGGCTCATGAGGATCTATACCTCTTGCACGTGGATGGTGTTTAAGTTTTCTGGGCACTGAACGGGTTAACGCATTCCGCCCCAGGACCGAAATCCCCCCCCCCCCCCCCCCCCCAATTTTTAAATTGTCCTATGAAGGACTGTATTACGATTCTAGAGACAGATCGAGCATGATAGTTCAAGGGTGGTGTCAGAATAGCTTGGCGCCTATGGGCGCCAAGCTATTCTGGCACCACCCTCGAACTATCATGCTCGATCCATGTCTCATCGTTGCTGTGGTGTGTCGGGGCTGAGTGAGTTAACCCATTTAGCCCCGAGTCCCTACAAAGCAAGAGATGGATTGACCATGATAATTCAAGGGTAGTGCGGCCAACTGAAGGCGGCAAGGAAATCTGGCACTGCCTTGAATTATCACGGTCAATCCATTTCCTGCAATTGGTATATGGTCATTAGGCAACGCCTCCAAAATTTCAGAAATGGGACCTTGGGGATAAAAGGGTTAAACAACTAACAACCCACCTCAGGGACGGCGAGAGGCATGAAGGGCCACAGAGCAGGCTACTGTCCCGCGCGCGTGCGTCTGTGCGTGCAACGTACGTGCGTGCCTGTGTGCGTGCGTGCGTGTTTGCGTTGGCGGCGCACGTCCTGTAGGAAGGTCTTTATCAATGTAGGCTCATTTCGCCAGACAGTCAATCGGCTGAGTTTACGACGCAGTCAAGCACTCACTTCAGGCACAGACAGCAACATTTGTCAGGAGGGGAAAAATTGAAAAATAAGGTAAGCAATTATCATCTTATCGCGTCATTTTAACGTTGTCGCAATTATACATGTATTGCCGTGTGAGTCAACATTATTATAATTATCATTGTCCTATTTCAGTTCCTCTTGAAGACTTTTTTTTTTTTTTTTTTTTTTTTAGATGGGAGGCGGGGGTGGGGTGTGGTGGGGTGGGGTGGGGGGTAGTTTTATTCTGTTTTTGTTTGTTTGTTTGTTATTTATCTTCATGGGATTAAACGTTCGTGTGTAAGTTGGTGGGTTAGTGCTTTTTGCTTATACAATATACATACAGCTGATGTATTTTTAAAGTTTGAATGTGCATTTAAGAAGCTATTTTTACATTTTCAAATATGTCGAACAAATGTATATTTACACAAGGAAGGGATTCAAATTTTAAAAATTGATAAATTAATTTCCTTGAAATCAAAGGATAAGTCAGTAAACTTATAATTTAAATGGTTTAATGTTTATTTGTTTTTGTCATTTAAATTTTCTTACGCCATGCAGCACTAACGGCAAACTCATTAACCGTTAACCCATTCAACCCTAACACGCTGCAACGAGATATACTTGTTCCATGATACACGTCAATCAAGGATGGGGTACCAGAACCAGAATAGCTTGGCGCCTGTAGGCGCTAAGCTAATCTGGCGCCATCCTTTAACTATCATGGTCGAGCTGTCTCCTGAACTTGTTAGCGCTACTCCCAGATTTGGAAATTTCAATGTTTTAACGCCGTACAACACTCTACCAGTTACACAAGGCGGTTGATCATAAAATATGTTGTGCCATGTGACTGAAGTACAAAGACACAATTTGCACAGCGAGTGTGCTATTTGGGAATATAAACCATCATTTGAGTGCCATTACAGAATGTCTGTAATTACAGCATATAAATGATCTTCAATTCATTCATTTGTTGCCCTTTTGCCGTAAACAGTAAATGTACTGTATTTCGTGGGTATTTCTTGTCATTTTTAGTATAAAAAAAAAAAAAACAAAAAAACAACACGCTTTGCATAGGATTGTAAACCATCATTTGAATGTCATTACGGAATGTGTGTAATTGTACCACATATAATTGCTCTGAAATTCATTCTTTTTTTTTGGTCCCTCAACCGACTGCGATGCATGAACGAAACTAGCGGGAGATGGCTCGACCGCGTCAGCTCAAGGGTAGGGCCTGATTAGCTTGGCGCCTGGGGCGCCAAGCTAATCAGGCACTACCGTTGAGCCGTCGCGGTCGAGCCATCTCCGGCAGCTTCAACGCTTAATTGTGAGCCGTGGGTAAAGGACGCGTCGTGTATATCAGTCACGTACGGTACAAAACCTCAACTTGGTGCCAGCTCAGCTGAGGGCGGGGAGGACCTAGATGAGCAATGAGCACTCACACAGTGAGCGTAGCAGTTAACCCCTTACAGTTACATCCTTAGTCTGATTTTAGAAAAGATTTCTTATTGTCCTATGAAGGCTATAGTGCACATTGCGAGATAGATCAAGCATTGTAGTTCAAGGGTGGTGCCAGAATAGCTTGGCGCCTCAGGCGCCAAGCTATTCTGGCACCACCCTTGAACTATCATAGTCAAAATTTATTTCACGCGATGGTGTGTGTCAGGTTGAAAATGTTTTTTTTTTTTTTTAAGGAGTGCATAAATTTTGTAGTTTCAATAGACAATAGAAGCCATCCCTTAATCAGAAGACAGACAAACATTGCACGACATAGAATTATAAAAACATGTACCACATAATTGCTCTAAAATTTATTCATTTTTGTGTCCCTCGATCAACTGCAATGCTTGAATGAAACTATCGGGAGATGGCTAGACCGCGTCAGTTCAAGGGTAGTGCCTGATTAGAGGGCAAGAGGCATGTATTCTTACGAGCCGACTCATGATAATACATTCATCTTGCTCACATGGAGTTGCCGCATTGCCGGCTACAGACTGAGGCGCATATTCAGTATTAATAGTGCGACTGACAGACAACGCATGGATAAGTGATTAGGCGATCCAGCGAAACTGCCCCTTTAGTCTTTACTGGTAAGATTTGCAACATACTTTCTTTCCTTACTACAAAGGGGCTCATTCTACTGAATTTGATCTGATTATGATTTATGAATAACTCATGGTGTGTTGGCATTTTCACTTCCCGGCTTGTACGGTGACCAAAGACGAAAATACACAACCCTGCTAAAATAAAAATGAAAATATTCCTTGTACCCAGGAAACCCAATGCTCCACACGACCGTGCCCGGGCCAACGGCCGCCAACGTCGGCCCATTAGCCTGTGCGCACTGGGATAGGTACATACATTATCCAGTAACTTTACCTTGACCTTCACCATATCGTATATCTCTCGATAACAGTAAAAAGAGTTTGCATTTAGAAATTCTCTGAAATCATGATGTCCAAGGCTTAAAAAAATATATACAAACGATATTTACTATGGTGATGTTTGCGATGTTACAGTGTGTGTGAACACTATAGTCCTGTATATTGTTCTCCTAAAAAAAAAAAAAAAAAAAAAACCCCTGCGATATTCCCTGTGGTTAGCTGTGCATTGTGTCAGTTTCTGTGTCCGAGCATTCAACACAGAGTGTATGTTGTTTACACAGGTTATGTACCGCGCGCGTAACGTGCAATTATGATAGCGGGACAACTGCAAGTGTATACAACAATTAACATTATTATCTGTTGCAAGGGACCATCAGACTAAATGTCACAGGAACAGCTCAACCAGCCAGGACACGACACGCACTATTAGATAGAATGTTGCTTCAGTTGTCAGTTTCCAGATTTTTTAATGCTTTTTATGGTTTATGAGTTAACTCATTCTACCCCAGACACACCACAGCAACATAAAGATCGACCATGATAGTTCAAGGGTGATGCCAGAATAGCTTGGCGCCTATGGGCGCCAAGCTATTCTGGCATCACCCTTGAACTATCATGGTCGATCTGTGTCCTTCACTGCAATGCAGTCTTCAGAGAACAACGGCAAAATTTGGGGATTTCGGTGATGGGGTAGAATGAGTTAAGTGTTTACGTAAAAGCGGACAGCTTGTTAGAAAGGTTTCATTGGCTTAAACTTACTCTCTCTCTCTCTCTCTCTCTCTCTCTCTCTCTCTCTCTCTCTCTCTCTCTCTCTCTCTCTCTCTCTCTCTCTCTCTCTCTCTCTCTCTCTCTCTCTCTCTCTTTTCTCTTATTTTGTATTTTTATTTTTATTTTTACATGTAGCACTCCATGCCTTATGCGGCATTTCCCGGATATTCTGCATTCTCTTCTAACATTAAAAATTTATGAACGCATGTAATATACCGCTGGCATTCCAGCAAGCCGCATTATGTAATATCCATGACCCCATGGACTCGGCTGGCCAGACGGGATGCCGTCGATAGACACAGCATTGGGCGCTCGCGAGGCGTGGCAGTGCTGTGGTTTCTTCGCGTCGACCCGCGCGCGCGGTGGTTGCGGGATCGCTATACAAGTCTAGTCTAATTCCATGGCAGACTAGCATCTAGCTCGCGCGGTTTAGTGGCGCGGGGAGGCCGCTATCGCATGTGTGTGTTTATCTGTGTCAGTGTGTGCAAGTGTATGTGTGTGCACGCGCGCATCCCTACGTGCTTGCGCACGCGCGCGCGCGCGTGTGTGTGTGTGTGTGTGTGTGTGTGTGTGCGAGTGTGTGTGTGCGTGTGTGTGTGTGTGTGTGTGTGTGTGTGTGTGTGTGTGTGTGTGTGTGTGTGTGTGTGTATGCCTGTTTATGTTTGTTGGAGTGAGCCGCCGTGTTGGTTTTTATGATGAGAACAATAGCGGTTTTATGTACAAAATCCTTTATACTTTTTATATTTGCTGTAGTATAGTTTTAAGCGAAAGAATGTATGTGTACATGATATACTGATGTGTGTGTATGTGTGTGTCAGTGTGTGTGTGTGTGTGTGTGTGTGTGTGTGTGTGTGTGTGTGTGGAGGGTTGTGCAGGCTTGGCTTGGCGCCTGTAGGCTACAAGCTAATCTGGCACAAGCCTGTGCACGCGGCAATTGCACACCGGCGCGCGTGTGTGTGTGTGTACGTTATTTTGTTTTGTAGTGTGTAGCAAGGACAAGAATGAAAACAGGTCTGCGCACCTATTCTTTTATCCTTGGAAAATAAAGTTTCATTTCATTTCATTTCATTTCTCTCTCCATTACGACCACTTCCTTGTACCATTTGTTGGATCGCTTCAAGCAAAGGTCTGCTGTTTCAACCCATTAGGCCAAAACACACGCACTACAGCAGGAAATAGATCGACCACGATAATTTAAGGGTAGTGCCAGATTAGCTTGGCGCCGTCAGGCAGCTAATCTTTCACCACCCTTGAACTATCATGGTCGATAAATCTCCTACAGCTGGTGCATAATCTTTAGGTGACATCGCCAAACTTGCCCTGGTGGTTAAATGGGTTAAAGTAAAATACACAGCAAGCAAACGTTTCGCGGGCCGATGTCCGCCTTTTGGTCACTGGTATCTCCCACTCTCGGTCAGTACGGAAGCGAGTGCGTTCACCCAAATTTGCATCATTGACATGGTGTTTGAATGACTATGTTGTCAAAAGGGTCAGAACGATAACATCGAGTGTCACACGGACTATTTAGTAAAACAGATCACAGATCAGCCCTGACGCACTACAGCAGGAGATGGGTCGACCATGATAATTCAAGGGTAGTGCCAGATTAGCTTGGCGCCTGTCAGCGCCAAGCTAATCTGGTACTACCCTTGAATTATCATGGTCGATCCATCTCCTGCAACAGGTGTATAGTCGTTAGATGACGCCTCCAAAATTTGGGAAATACGTGCGTCGGGCTGAATGAGTTAATCAAAACATAAAATAATCTGAAGGCATAACCAAACACAGCTGGCTGGATATGTGTAATTTTGTTTTTATATTACAGTACGTTCACGTGCAGAACTTTTGTCAGACCACCTTGTTTTCCTAGATCCATCAAAAGGAATTTGACAAAGATAATGTTAAACACAAAACAAAGTATCCATCCGCACTGGAGTGCATTTGAAGTTTGAGCTGAGTCAGGGGCGGATCTGGGGGGGGGGGGTCCAGGGGTTCCCATTCCCCCTCCCCCCCCCCCCGACCCACAATTCTTTAAAATGCTTCAACAAAGTCCCTTGATGGGGCCTTTGGACCCCCCCCCCCCCCTCCCTGCTTTCCAATATTTCGGCGACTGGAAGCAAGGTTTAGCGTCGTGGAGGCCTTTTGTGTCAGGTTTATGGTCCCAAACAAAAAGTTACCCCCACCCGGGTCTGCCATGGGGGACTTGGGTGGGGTTAACTACTTTTTAGTTCCCAGGGTCACCCTGGTCAGCCCCACAGGGTGGGTTTTGCCCTCTATTCTGGGGCATGTGTTTCTGTCTACCCTTGGTACATTCACCTGTATTTTCGCTTTTTAAACTATCCGTACTGTCTGCGCTGCCTGTAGCTCTTGATATTGGATGTGTGTTGCTAAATGGTCTTAGCTTTATTTGGGCCCCATGTCGTAGGTTTATTTAACGTATTGGACCGGCTGGCGACGTACATTCAATATTCTGGTTTTTTTTTTGGTTTTTTTTTTTGGTTTTTTTTTTCCACAAGCAGTGCAGGCACGTCCTGAGAAAGCCTTGTTGTTGTCGGGACGTTAAGCAATTTACAATCAATTACAGTCAATCAAACAAAAAGTTGAACCGTCCCCCCCCCCTCCCCCGCCCCCCAACTCGAGGTAAACAACCTTGAACGGACCGTGAAAATCTGCTCTAAGATCATTGGTGAGCCTCAGAGAACTATGCAGTCTTTTTTTTTTTACCAGCAGACAGTGAAGAAGGCAATGTCCATTATTAGCCGAAAAGACCATAATTATTTTAAATACAAAATTTGAGCTGTTGCCCTCAGCCCGCCGGGACAGATGTCACAGCTGTAAGACAAACAGAAGGAAGTTCTCTTTTATTCCGACCGCTGTTGTTCTTTTGAACAAAGTGGCATAGACTTTTATTAAATGTATTCAGCTGTGACATTTGTACTCGAGCATGAGGGGGTGGGGGGTGGAAAGTGTCAGTTTTGTTCTTGTAAGGTTTATGAGATAATAACATTTGTATACATGTAATGTATGTCAACATTAGCATAAATGTCTGTGTTAGTATAGTTGTCAGTATTAGTATAGTTGTCAGTATTAGTATAGTTGTCAGTATTAGTATAATTGTCAGTATTAGTATAGTTGTCAGTATTAGTATAGTTGTCAGTATTAGTATAGTTGTCAGTATTAGTATAGTTGTCAGTATTAGTATTATTTCTAAATTCTGCGTGCATTGGTGCCTGTGATCCATTTTTTACTTCGCTTGATATATTTATACGTTCCCGTCCAAACTGGAGTTGCCCCTTCATGCCATAAATAAAGTATTTCGACTTGACTTTGACTTGACTGATCCGCCTCTCTGAGTAATCATGCCTGGTGTAGATTTTTGTTTTAAAAGCCCATTTCTTTACTGCCGGAACAGAGTTAACCAACAGTTTTGTTTCAAAACGGCCCATTTCTTTACTGCCGGAACAGAGTTAGACAACACAAACGGCAAGAGAAACAGATCCTCATGAGACCCTGCGGGACACGAGGCCGGATACATGCACATGTATGCCCAGCAACCAAAGGTCCTCCGGCCAACGACGGCCGCAGTAGGGCCCGCGCACGGCTCAGTGTGCGCACGGCTCACACTGCACGGCTCAGCGTGCGCACGGCTCAGCGTGCGCACGGCTCACACTGCACGGCTCAGTGTGCGCACGGCTCACACTGCACGGCTCAGTGTGCGCACGGCTCACACTGCACGGCTCAGTGTGCGCACGGCTCACACTGCACGGCTCAGTGTGCGCACGGCTCAGTGTGCGCGGACGGACTGTGGTCGTCGTGGGCCCGAAGACGTCTTGCTACTAGGTTGGTTATGTGTTTTAACTCATTCAACCCCACGCACGTATTCCCCAAATTTTTGGGGCGTCATCTAACGACTATGCACTGACCTGTTGCAGGAGATAGATAGACCATGATAATTCAAGGGTAGTGCCAGATTAGCTTGGCGCCGACAGGCGCCAAGCTAATCTGGCAGTACCCTTGAATTATCATGGTCGATCCATCTCCTGCTGTAGTGCGTCAGGGCTGAATGGGTTAAGCAAAAGAGCTAGATTCTCAAACTGTGGACCTGTGGCGTTTCACAGACACCAATTCTAGTCGATGGCAGCAAAGAGGTTAATACTTTAAACATAAACGTGTCAGAGGTCAGGACTTTGAGACCTTCTTTTAACCCATTCGAGACGTGCTGCGTCTGTATGCGTCATGTCCGGAGTGTCCGCGCAACCTGTTCAGTGTTCTGATTCTTAGTTTTCCTCGTTGGTCCTGCTAACTTTTGAGTCATGTTGCTTCGACGAGAGCAGAGTCAATCAGCTCGTCTCCGTAGCTTCTCATGGGTGTCCATCACTTTATGCCTGAGTGTCTTGCTTTCAATGTTTCCCAGTGCGCAAAGGCCATCGGACCGACGCCGGCCACCGTTGGCCAGCGCACGGCCGTGAGCGGACCAACGGCGGCCGACATCGGCCCGATGGCCGCCCATTGCGCTTTAAGTTTACCCCAATTGGTTGTCGGCATGATTTTATCGCAATGACTCCTGCAGAAATCATCGTGAAAAATAGCGCTACAGAGAGCCGAATGGTTAATTTGTACCCACAAAATTTGCTTAGAAAGCTGTAATTATGATTCAGGCAATCTCGATACCTTATGCCTGATGTCATAGGCAGTTATTTTAGCTACGTGACGTAGGCAGCGTCCATACAATATGATTGACGCCCTATAGGCAGTGCTTTTCCCCCACTACATGTGACGCCCACTACATGTGACGCACGCAGCCTCGATACCATATAAATGACGCCACACACAGTGTTTGTTTTTGTTTTTCTTCCCCCACAGCATATAACGTTAATTATGACGTAGACAGCTGCGATACCTAATGATTGACGCCACACGCAGTGTTTTGTGCACACGTGACGTTGATTATGACGCAGCAGGAAGCGGCATATTGATTGACGCCACTCGCAGTGTTTTTTCCCACTGCATGTGACGTTAATTAAGACGCAGCAGACACCTGCGATACCTTACGATTGATTACGATTTTATCTCTGCTCTTGACATCAAAGTATGACATATCGCCACAGCTGCCTACGCGCGAGACTGTGCCAGCTGAGAACTTGCACAAGAATCTGCCTGCAAATCTACATGTTTGACTTGCAATACATCACCGAGTCATGACATTTCTCATACTTTTTATTTCTGCTGAAAAAAAATCGAAAAATGTCCCTTTTCCAAATCCGTTTGTGCACGTTGTCAACAGACCAAAAGCGTGAGGCAAAGAAAGATCAGACAGGAACATTTTAAAACCAGATCATGAGAACAAACACAATTTTTCGCAACGGGGAGATCTTGTTGTGTGCAGAAAGCAGAGACGTTCATGTGTCACAGCAGGTGTTTCTGCAGCTCCTGAAGGTCGCGCCTCTTAGTGCACATGATTTGCCATAGATCCGCACAAAGATATTTCATTCTATCAGTCACCCAGCCCCTTTATTTCTGCGAGAACTTGAACGGACTTTGCTAAAAGGACTCACCAGACCAGAATTTATGTATCTCTATCTAGTAGAGATCGGCCACGATTACTTTAACCTATTTAGACCCGGATCCTTACAGCAGGAGATTTCAGGCGCCAAGCTGATCTGGCACTACCCTTGCATTATCATGGTCAAGCCAACTGGTACATAGTCGCTAGGCAACACCTCCACAATTTGAGAAATGGAACCTTGGGGCTAAAAGGGTTAAGATAAGATAAGATCAGATCGTTTATTGCCATTTGCCATTTGTGTCAAACATTACCTTACTGTGATTATAACAATAAAACATAAAAAATAAACCATTTTTATTTCCTCTGACAGAGGAAGATAAGGGGTTTAGATATAATCTATTTTATGTCTATGTTCTCCAAACGAAAGAGTAATTGTTTTTTTTTACCTACCACCACCAAGTTACTACCTCAAATACAGAAGCTGCTAGCCTACCTATGCAGAGGCAGATCAGTTACCTCGAGGGGTGGGTGGGTGGGTTTCCCAACTTTTTGTTTGGGACCTTCCATCCGATACAAAAGGTCTCCCCGACTCCCCGACGCTAAACCTTGCTTCCAGGGGCCGAAAAATCGAAAAGCCGGGGAGGGGGGGGGGGGGGGGGGGGTGCGAGGGGGAGGGGGGGAGTTGGGGGGGGGGGGGAGGCGCGTGCGTGTTAAGACTCTCACCGTTCGCCAAAATATCAAACAACGGAAGGGGGTGGGGAGGGAGGTTAGTGTGTGATAACTAGCCGAACGTTTACACTTGGGTGGGGGGGGGGGGGGGGTTGGGGGGGGGGTGGGGGGGGGGGGAGGGGGGTAGGGGTCCAAACACCCCAAAAAGGGACTTTGTTAGATATTTAAAAAAAAATATTGTGTCGGGTAAAATTAAGTTTACTATTGTGTTGTGTAAAATGCAGAGAAGAACCCAACGGAGAATGAAGTACATTGTGTTGTAACTGTCTTTTCTAAGCGTGTTTCATTCTCCGTTTTGTATTTCTCTGCATCCTCAAGAAGCCCGGAACGTCCCTTGCTGAAGCTGATGTACGTCTGTATCTCTCGCTGGCAGAGGAACAGGTATCTTGCGTTCAGTCTGAGACTTGGTGGTTTATGGGAGGTGTCTGTGTTGACACAAAGGCTGCAGAAACCTTGCACATGCATTTACGGCAAACTGTGCGCGCTGGCAGTCTGACTGACCTCTCTCTCTTTTCCTTTCACCCGTGACCTCTGGTCTTTCGAGACTTTAGAAGTGGGGACATTTGCGGCTTAGTCTTAGTTAGGCAACGTCTGTGTGTGAAGTGTGACTCGACTTGACAAACGCGTGGTACATTAGCGAGAGGGGCCTAAACAAGGTAAATATAGGTGAGAATCTTTAATACACGCAATAATGGTGGCATTTTGCAACAGCTGGCGGGAAAAAAAAAAAACCGTTTGCAATAATTATGCACGTAACTGATTCAGTCGCTGACAGATTTGTTTTTCAATCACGTTTAATTTTTTTTTTCTTTTCATCTGTACCCTTTGATATGAAGCTAATTTCTTCTTCTTCGTCTTCTTTCTTCTTTACTCATTTCTTAACTTCGAAAGTGTAGGTTGATAATTATGAACGTGAAACTCCTGTTTTGCACACCCACAAAGTTCGCTTTTGCCAAGAAAGAAAAAAAAAAGCGTAGGGCCGACGTCGGCCGCATTTGGGCCGCACATCCGTGCGCGGCCCAACTGCGGCCAACATCGGCCCAATGACCTTTGCTTACTAGGACCTGGCTTGTAGCAGGAGCATCTTTCAGCCCGATTCAGGAGATGAGTGTCTGAAGTCTTTATCGGCCGGTTTCGTTCTGTCTTTTTAAGGTGTTTTCTTTGCGAGGTGCCTCTGTATTTTTCTAACCCGTTGGCCGGCTGTCGCTATAGTTTTTTCCTCGAGTTAATGTCCTACAGGAATCACCACTGACAAATAGGGCTACCCGACTACCAAAGAGTTAACCCTCTTAACTGCTGGAGCAAGGCGAGCGCTACCCGGCTGCAAAGGACATAAATCATCATGAGACCCCGCAGTCACGAGGGCTCATGAGGATTGATGTTTCTTGTCAGTGCTATGTTATTTGTGCTTAATTTGGTCACAGTTACATCTGTGAACTTCACGCGAATGTCGGTCAATGTACAGTCGTGTCAGACGCGCAAATCGCGATCACCGACAGTGAAGGAGGTTAAACATTGTTGCCTCTTGTTTTTTTTTTTTTAAAGTTTATATTTTGCGTCTTTGAACGCATCTTCACTTTGGGCTTAACCAGTTTACCGCTAAGAAGAAGAAGAAAAAAAAAAAAAGATCACCAAACCTACAAGAGGTGTAGAACCACATCAGGGGCCCGTTCGAAACTTGTCCCTGTACTTAGACAACAGCAAGTGGAGTTACTTGGCGTTCAAATGCCGAGAAATGCCGAGAAAAAAACCCCACTCCACCTAACTGCAAGAGACATAGATCCTCATGAGCCCCCGCATTCGCGGGGGCTCATGCGGATCTACGCCTCTTGCTGACACCACTTTGTATCCTTGCTCCTTGGACGGCTGGGGTTCTTTGTCGCTGAATAAAAGATGTCAGAAACGCTGTTTGCGTCCACTGGCAGTGAAGAGGCTAATTGAGAAATATGACGTAGCTGTTACGTCAAGGAAGATGTTAAGGGATATGCCGCGTAATTGCCTTCTCCTTGACACCTTTAACCTCTTTTTAAAAGTTCACTTTGTTCGTCACTGGCGGGCTGTCTAATTCAACTTCAAACGCGGTTCTGATGATAAGCTTCAGTTCGTTTCGTTTCAGTTGATGGATTGGTCTTCCGGCAGTTTAAAATGCGTCCACTCTGATTTCCATAGTGTTTTCTTGATTTATTTTACCCTCTAGCCTTTTACAAATCAGTCTAGGGGATCAATGAGAAACAGGAGATGTTCGTCTACCACGCAAGATCCATTTTCCGCAGCTTGTACGAAATCAAAAAGAGACGACCTTTAATGCTTTTAACTCCTGCACTGCGAGCGGCTAAAATGTCAGTCATCACAGATCACTGCAGGAATGATGACCCTGCCCGTCTGCGCTAGTCCATTAATGAAGCCAGCAAGAGGCATAGATCCTCATGAGCCCGAGCATATGCCGGGGCTGATGAGGATCTATGCCCCTTGCTGAAAGATGTTGGTCGCTGTGCATCGGCAGTCAAGGGGTCAGCCGAGAAGAAAGATGGAAAGTTTAATTCGTAGACTTCGTCTAGCCGAAAACACTATCAATATACCAACGTAAACTTTGATTCAAAGCGCCGTTTCCAAGGCTTTTCCAGACAATGCACGCAGTTCCGAAACACACACACACACACACACACACACACACACACACACACACACACACACACACACACACACACACACACACACACAGACACACACACACACACACACACACACACACACACACACACACACACACACACACACACGTACACACATAATATCTTTGGTAGTATTACAAGGAGCATCAGTCCAATATTATTTTAGTTATAAAAGGGACATCCCTTTGTATGCCTCAAAGATCAGCACATAAGCAAGACTCAAACTCACACGCGGACGCATCATCTGTCGTAAAGAGTTTTAGGACCATGCTGATCGACGACTTCTGAAAGTCAGAGGTAGCTCTGTCGAAATTGGGCATTTTTCGACGTCAAACAGTGTATTACAAGCGATATCGCACGTTTGTCCGGACTTTAATCCACTGTTTTCGTCGAATCACATGCTGTTTTGACCGACTCAGTTCTGATTTTTGAACGTCTGTTGGATACACCAAGTAAACAGCTGCCACTTTAAAGGTACACTCGAAAGATTCGGGCAGCGTCAAAAGCAGCACCCAGGTGAAGGCGTAGCGCCGTTTGTGCTGCGTCTCTACCCAAAGCGGCACTTTCGGGAAGCGACGCTTTAAGCACCTTAATGCGTTTTAAAGTTATAATTCAACACCTTCGCAAAGTTTGAGGAAGCACTTAATACTTGGACTTCAGATCACTTGACAGCCTTGCGTGTTCTTATGATCTATCATATCCACGTTTAAGAAACCTTTCAAAGAAACCTTTAGATGGGTCTTAGATCATTAGCTGCAGACAACTACGTCTGCTATATTCAATTAACCCATTTAGCCCCAGGACCCTGCAGCAGGAGATGGATTGATCATGATAATTCAAGGGTAGTGCCAGATGAGCTTGGCGCCCGAAGGCGCCAAGCTTATCTGGCACTACCCTTGAATTACCATGATCAATCCACCTCTTAAACTGCTATAATTATAGTCGTTCAATAACTCTTCCAAAATTTAGGAAATGCACCCGTGGGGCTAAAAGGGTTAACCCATATCACACTGAGGCTAAAAGCTTCAAATCTGTACACTGCCGTATGCAAGCTACATTATAGTACTTACAGATAAGGAGATAGACCAATGGCTTTAGTTCAAGGGTGGTGGCAGAATAGCTTGGCGCCTAGAGGCGCCAAGCTATTCTGGCACTACCCTTGAACTACTTTAGTCAAACTTATTTCACACACTGGTGTATTCCGATTGATAAGGGTTTAAGGGCGAAACTGTATGCTCGCAACGCACGCACGCAAACACCTCCGCGTTTATTTCACTCCTTTACTGCCAGTAGACGCAGATTGTGTTAATCTTTGCAAATAAACAGCCGTCCAAGGAACCTGCATACAAAATGGCATCAGTAAGAGGCATAGATTCTCATGAGCCCCAGCAACTGCGGGGGCTCATGAGGATCTATGTCTCTTGCAGCTGGTTTGTGTTGACTTTTTTCTCTGAAGTGAAGAGGCCGACCAGGGACCTAAATTGTTTTCTGTGCCGAAAATCGAGTACGAGACAGGATGCATCAGTAGTCCTAGTCCATTGAAGCAATAAGTCAACTGTTTTAATTAACTCTTCTCAGCATGAATAGTAGCTGATTGCACCTTCATCAAATGAAAAGACAATTATCGACATAAAAGAAGAAAAAAGCTCAGGCGCACTGGCTGTGGTGTAGGAACCCTTGTCCCCCAAAAAATGTAGAGGGGGGAGGGGGGCAGAGTAGCCCCTCCCCCCAAAAAAAAACCCCCAAAATAAAAACAACCCACCTCACCCAATATGTTGGGAAAAAAACTTAGGGAAATATATTTTTCGAGAAAAAGATCATAATTTTTAAAACTGTATTTCTTGTCGAAATATTTTTTTTCTGGAGAAGAAAAAGATTTTGATTTTACGTTTAATTTTTTTGAGTGTGGATTAAATGCTGTCCTTCGCTCCCCCCCCCCCCCCCCACACACACACACCTCGATTCATCTCTCTTTCCCCCTTGTTTGATCTTTTGTGAGTCTAGAAAGTAGCACGCACAATCAAAAACAGAAGGAGATGGGAGATGGTCGGCCTTGTGAGATTAGGGGAACTAACCGATTATCATGCGCCGTCACATGCACCAAGCTAATCTGGCAATGTGGTTAACTCATTCGAGACGTGTCGCATTATGCCGCGTATCTCGATGCGGCACGCACTCGAATGAGTTAATCCTTTATAATCATTGTCGTTTAACTTCTGGCGATTTGTAGTTGAGGTCATAAGACACCTCCCGACCTGAAATTGAACCTCGACTTCGACGAAGAATGGATTACCCCCTCCCTACGAACCCCTAGAAATGTTACTAAAACTATGACCCCTGAGAGAGAGAGAGAGAGAGAGAGAGAGAGAGAGAGAGAGAGAGAGAGAGAGAGAGAGAGAGAGAGAGAGAGAGAGAGAGAGAGAGAGAGAGAGAGAGAGAGAGAGAGAGAGAGAGAGAGAGAGAGAGAGAGAGAGAGAGAGAGAGAGAGAGAGAGAGAGAGAGAGATGAAATGAAATGAAATGAAACTTTATTTCTGAACGGAAGAAGCAGTTAGCACATGTGCCATTTTTCACGCTTGCCGTTGCTAATCTACAAAGGTACAACTCTGCTAAAGGTACAAAGCTACTAACATACAGAAGTACATAACATAAAAGTGCACATAATAGAACAAGTCGTTCAAAAAGAGATGGATAAGGCAAAATGGAGCCCACCAATTATGATTACTAACAATGTGAACGGGGGTAAAAAAAGAAGAAGAAAAGAAGATAGTCTTTAAAATTCATTTTTTCACTGAAATCAAACACGCGCGCACGCTCGCGCGCGCCGCATGTTCACACACACACACACACACACACACACACACACACACACACACACACACACACACACACACACACACACACACACACACACACACACACACACGCACGCACGCACGCGCGCGCACACACCCACATACACGCACGTGCGCGCGGAGGTTAATATCAAGGCTTTAGGCGATGGAGATACCCGAACCAGTGAATGAGCTGTTAGATAGCAGGTACTTGAAGAGGCTTTCCTTGAAAGAGGGGAGTGAACCAGTGTGTGTTATGTGCGCTGGCAGCTTATTCCAAAACGAGGCGCCCGAGAAAGCGAGGGTAGTTTTAAATAAATCTATCCTCGGGCGTGGTGTGATGAAGTTTCGCCTTGATGTTGAATAGCCTGAAGCTGCCTTGGTGAAGAGATTGCACAAGTATTCTGGATGGATTTCATTCCATATTTTATACATGACTACCCCTTTGTTAAAGAGATGGTGCTTGTCAAGAGGAAGCAATTTTAGTTTTTCAAATTTTTGGTCAGTAGAAAGAGCTGGATCAGGCAGGATCTGCTTCACTGCCCTGCGATGAAAGGAGTTAAGCCTCTTCATGTGTATGTCACCGCTGCCGTCCCATGTCGTGGAGGCATAATCGATGTGCGATTTGACATGGGCATTGTAAAATAGTTTGCGAGTGTCGACATCAATAAGATATTTTAGCTTAGACAGCACAAACACATTTCTGGACACAGTTTTACAGACAGCATTGATGTGAGATTGCCATTTCATCTGGTTATCAACAATAACTCCAAGTAGGCGATGTTCAGTTACTTGTGTAATGGTGTGGTCTTGGATCTCCAGGCTAAGCGAAAGTGGCTTGAGCTGATGCTTCTGACGGGTTGCTATCGTCATACATTCGGTTTTGGTGGGATTAAGGATCATTGCATTATTTTCACACCATTTGGAAATTTCGCTCAGTCCCTGTTGCAAACGACCATTTAAAGACTCAAGACACTTATCTGGGGTGTGGATTGTTGCGTCATCGGCAAACAAGTCACATGCAATTTTGTCATTCGTGAAATGTAGTGGCAGGTCATTGATAAATATGCAAAAGAGAAGAGGTCCCAGGACATAGCCCTGGGGCACTCCTCTTGTTACTAAACCACTTGAAGAGTAAGAGAGAGAGAGAGAGAGAGAGAGAGAGAGAGAGAGAGAGAGAGAGAGAGAGAGAGAGAGAGAGAGAGAGAGAGAGAGAGAGATTGGTAGTTGGGTGACTCCCAGTATTGTTAACTTCATTCTTGATGAAGTCGAACGGCAAGAAATGATGTTGCTAAAACTCTGCCCCCACCCCCCCCCCCGCCCCCCACCACCTCCCACCCCACCCTCCCACCCCCGTCCTTCCCCCCAAAAAAACAAAAACAAAATCACCACCCCACTAAAAACATTAAATAAAGAAAGAAAAGCAAACCAACAACAACACCACGCAAATGAATGAGATCAGCAAGAGGCGTTTGCGGGGGCCCATGAGGATCTATGCCTCATGCATTTGGGTGGTGTCCGCCGTATTCCGACAATGCCTGCATTAATTTTTGGTGACCGGTAAACAACACAGGGCATCGTCCCTCACTTCTCTGGTATCCCTTGTTGCTTTGCCTAATATGCTGGCAGAATCAATTTACATGTTCGACAGAACACGATTCCATAGATGACATGGGAAATCAAATAGGGCCAAGCAATCAACCCATTGCGCGAAAGACCTTAAGCCCGAACTCGGGTGGCATTAGCCTCTTTACTGTGATGACTGAGGCCAGTAAGCAAAGGATCCTCCGGCCGGCGTCGGCCGTAGTGGGCCCGCGCACTGTCGTGCGCGGGCCCACTACTGCCGAAGTCGGCCAAATGACCTTTGCTCACTGGTGAAGCCAGCAAAAGGCGCAGATCTTCATAAGCCTAATACTTTCGCGGGCCAACTGCAGTCGACGTCGGCCCGATGCGGTTTCGCGTACTGGGAAGCTCTTCCACCTGTCAGTAAACACAAGGTGCGCAGTCACAACCTTTTATTAATGTGTTTCAGGAAAAAAAAAACAACCAAAATGGCAGCAGGCTTACGCAGGATCGCTCTCCTCTTCTTCGTAAGTGTATTTGTGGGAACAGCTACGTCACTTCCTCCTGGGATGGGATCTCAGTCTGACGGACCATTTACAGGGTACTTCCGCATTAATACAACTCTTGTCGTCTTCCTCAATCCTCTATATAGACATGTTCTTTAACCCAATTAATCCCAAGGCTGCATTTCCTAAATCCTGGAGGTGTCGCCTTACTACTGTGTACAAGTTGCAGGAGATGGATCGAGCATGATAATTCAAGGGCAGTGCCAGATTAGCTTGGCGCCATCAGGCGCCAAGCTAATCTGGCGCTACCCTTGAGTTAGCATGGTCTATCCATCTCCTGCTGTAGTGCGCCGGGGCTGAATGGGTTAATATTAACCTGTTTTGATCATGGGTCATTAAAAACCGTCTGAAGCTGCATGAATGATGGTCTTTAATGGCAGGTGCCGCTTTTTGCTCTTCAAATCGTCTTTCGAGAGAGTACCTGTCGCGTAAGACCACTTTGTTTCCTTGCAAAATTGATGGCTGCTCACACAGGTTTTGCCACGTGCATCTTGACAATATTTGCTGCGCGCATTTCTGTAATGTAACTACAATCCATAGATTTAGAATGATACCATGTATTATGTTATGCGATAGTGTTTTGTGTTTTGTGATTTTAATCGAGGCTTTTGTTTCGTGATAGCGCCTGTGTTGTTTTGAGAAGAATAAGCATTATAGTATTTTTAAAAAAAAGAAAGTCTTCGACCTTATCTGGGTGTGTACAGGCGAACCATGGTCCAAGTCGATCCGAGGACTATTTTGCTGACTATTTATCTTATTAATCAAACGCATTAATGTCACGGGTTAAATATCTTGTTCCTTTAACCCCTTCCCTGCTTCTGAGCGCATATTTTGTTTCTGAAATCTTTGTTCACTCAACGACCAAACGTTACTACCGTCTAAGACGTGGATACACGCTGGTCTCAGCAAGAGACATAGATCCTTATGAGCCCCCGCAGTCGCGGGGGCTCATGAGGCTCTATGTCTCTTGCAGATGGATCACGTCACTTTTCTCGGCAGAGAAGGGGAAGGGTTTAAAAAAGAGCGGGTGGTGGTGGTGGGGCGGAGGGGGTGGAGGGAGGAGGAGGGGGTGTCTGTAAGTGGAAAGGAAAGTAGGCCCTATGTAGCGAGGTAGCTAGGGCTGGCTGTGTAGGAAACCTATTTTGCAACCCCGCTGATATATCGCTGATTTCTGTTGCAGGTTTCAAGTGTTAGAAATTACAATGAACACAACCGAAGAAAACAGGAAGTTTTTATCATATCTCCAATCAAAACACGAGGTTCGTTGTATTTCAGAATATGTTTCGTTAACTTTGAAGACGTGTACTTTTGAAGACATTACAATGGATATGTTACAAATTAATTGTTTGTCATTATTCTTATTCTGCCTTAAGTCGGTTCACCACTATGTGTGTGCTGACCAGCACACACTGATTTGACATGAAGCATACGCAAAGACTAAAGTGTAATACTGAAACGATTATTTCATTCTGTTACTGTTGATAATCATGCCTGTTTCAGGCCAGTTAATACAATTAAAATAAACAAACTATCAACATTTCACAAATGTCAATAGGCGAGCTGAACCTTTTACTATGTGAATGTCCTGCGTTTGTCTTGTACTGTGTTTGTCCTCAGAGTGAGGGAGTGTGTTTCACGTGAGCGTGCGTGTTGGGTTTAGCTCACGGCGCTTTGAGCCGATTCATTGAAAGCGCCTATATTATTATTATTATTATTATTATTATTATTATTATTATTATTATTATTATTATTATTATTACCATAATTAAAATGTAGCATCAATTGGGGGGACCTAGATTTAAATTTCCATGCACTAAGTGGCTGGAACAGTGGGATATGTGATACGCCCCCCTTCGGGGGGGGGGGGGGGGGCTTCCATATGCATTGCTTTCAGTCACTTTCTTAGCGCACCCTCTCTTTCCTATCTCTTTTTTGTGTGCTTTGGCCACTGTAGATCTATGATCACTGGTCGATCATGCACACTTCTCTCCCCTGACAGTGCTCTTACCTACTTTACTTTGTAAACTTCCTAAAATATGAGCACTGGCAGTTCCCCCTTTTCTTTTCATTTATTACTACAATATCGACTGCAACCCCTTCCCCCCCTTTTGGTAGGTTCTCTTTTAGGGTGCATGGAAATTTAGCTCTAGGTGGTGGCATGGGATGTATGCCCCTGCAGACACCACAGTAAAATGTGGTTGTCATTGCAGGTAGGCAGAAATTCCTGCCTTCCTCCAGTATTGCTGATGGTGTGCTGAAGAGGTCGCCAAGACCGAAACAGCTGTCCACACCGGCTTAATATCTGGACCCCCCCCCCCCCCCCTTGGGGGGGACCTCGATTTAAATTTCCATGCACTAAGTGGCTGGAACAGTGGGATATGTGATACGCCCCCCCTTCGGGGGGGCTTCCATATGCATTGCTTTCAGTCACTTTCTTAGCGCACCCTCTCTTTCCTATCTCTTTTTTTGTGCTTTGGCCACTGTAGATCTATGATCACTGGTCGATCATGCACACTTCTCTCCCCTGACAGTGCTCTTACCTACTCTACTTTGTAAACTTCTTAAAATGTAGCATCATTTAATACTTGTAACCCATTTAACCCCACAACCGCATTTCTTAAATTTTGGAGGTGTTCCCTAAACACTATGTACCAATTGCTGGAGATGGATTGACCATGATAATCCAAGGGTAATGCCAGAATAGCTTGGCGCCTGAAGGCGCCAAGCTAATCTGGCACTACCCTTGAATTTTCATGGTCAAGCTATCTCCTGCCATAGGGCGTTGGGGCTAAATGGGTTAAATAAATCTCTTTCACGAATTTCAGATGTAACTCAGCTACAAGTTCTGAATTATGTAATTGTTGTTCTCTCCAGGGTAGGGGGACTTGTTAACCCTTGGGCTGTCGGTAGCACTTTTTGTCGCAGTGATTCCTGCAGGAATCATCGCGACAGAAAGCGCTACCGACCGCCGAAGGGTGAGCCCTTGATATGCTTTCTTTATCGGCAAATATTTGACACCACTCGTTTTACATCTGCAGGCTGACATCTGGGGCTGGCAGGCGCATGGTACTGTTGACGTCATGGTGGGGCCGACACATATAGGTGACGTCATCGAGATGCTGGAAAGTAACGCGACGTCATACAGGGTCAAAATCCCGGACGTTCAAACGTAAGCAGGGAATTTTAATTTTCCTGTAACCCTTTTGGTCCCAAGGTCCCATTTCTCAAATTTTGGATGTGTTGCCTAACGACGGTGTACCAGTTGTAGGAGATGGCTTGACCATGATAATTCAAGGATAGTGCCAGATTAGCTTGGCTTGGCGCCTAAAGGCGCTAAGCTAATCTGGCACTACCCTTGAATTATCATGGTCAAGCCATCTCCTGCTGCAGGGAACCGGGGTTAAAAGGGTTAATCAGAATCGTGCACACAAACCAGATAGGTGAGGCTGGAGCTGGTAAAACAGTACACATACTATCTAATAATTATGTCCAGAATAGTGCTGAATTCAGCGTTTTTTTTCCCTCCATCTTTTCACCAAGTGGTAACATGTCTGCCCTGCAAATTTACGGCAAGATTTTCATTGTAATACATAGATTCCAGGGGGCAGATTGGAGAGGCAGGGGGGTTAACCCACCCCTCCCACTTTTCGATGTTTCGGCCCCTTCGAAGCAAGGTGGAACGTCGTGGAGGTCTTTTGTATCAGGTTGAAGGTCCTAAACAAAAAGTTGGACCACCCCCCCCCCCCCACCCCTCCCGAGGTAACTCATCCACCTTTGGATTTATTGTCTTTTGTTTCAAAAGGACAGACATGTAAATAGTAAGGGATCAGAACAAGGCTTAATTTAATCTTCGGTAGCATTGATGTATTTGGTGTAAGTCAAAAACATTTCAGATCAGACAGAATGGTCGAAGCACCAAGACGTTGTGCACCACGTCACCAGAGTTTGCATTTCACATCATAATTTAATTCCTTAACTCATTCTACCCCAGACACACCACAGGAAGATAAGGATCGACCACGATAGTTCAAGGGTGTTGCCAGAATAGCTTGGCGCCTATGGGCGCCAAGCTATTCTGGCATCACCCTTGAACTATCATGGTCGATCTGTGTCCTGCACTGCAATGCAGTCTTCAGAGAACAACGGCAAAATTGGGGGATTTCGGTGTTGGGGTAGAATGAGCTAAGTGCCACTTGATGCAGACTGTTTTTAAAAAAAAAAAATGAAATCTCCGTTAATTTTATGCCAAAGATCTCCGGCCGTCAAAGGAAGTGGGTACAACGTGGTTTCAGCAAGAGGCATAGATCCTCATAAGCGCCCTCAACTGCGGGGGCTCATGAGGATCTATACCTCTTGCAGCTGGGTGATGTTCGATTTTTCTCTTGGCAAGGAACAGTTAAAATGGAAGGTCTATAGGGCAGTATCAAGGTTTAATCTGCGATGAGCAAATGTTGCCAGTCTCTGTCATCAAAAGACGTAATTTTCATGAGACCCTGCTGCCGCTGGTGCTCATGTGGATCTGTGCGAATGGCAGAGATCGGCCATGAGATGATACTAATGTATGATATAAATTTTTGTTTTTAAAAAAGATCCATAATTCAGCCGAAAGACTACATAATTATAGTACACACATATTAACACTTCACTGCCAAAACAGCATACATGGACACAAAGTGTCAGCAAGAGGCATAGATCCTCATGAGCCCCCGCAACTACTGCGAGGGGGGAGGGAGGGGCGGGGGGCTCATGAGGATCAATGTCTCTTGCAGCTGTATCGTGCTCACTATTTCTCGGTAGTGACAGGGGTAGAATCATTATTTCACAGTGACACTGGCTGTACTGTGATGTGACAATGGTCATGGCCAAGTGTTGGCATGTTCCAGGTTGCTTGACGAACATCTGAGCGACAACCACAGCAGGTATCGTCGGTCTGTGTCTTTATCGTCCGTCCGTCGTCGGTACCTTAATCTGAGACAGGTAAGATACCTTAATATAAACCTGTCATATCTCGACAGTTTTTTGCATGAATGGAAAGTCTATAGTTATTCCAAAGCGCTGCACGTAGGTTCTGATCTTTGAAGGCAGACATGGGGAAGTCCATTTTTGCGAACATTAAGATATTCGTTGTATTACAATGGAAATTCGGTGTTTATGCATGGCAGGTTTTCAGATTATACGCATTGACCATGATAGTTGGCTCAATGGTAGTGCCTAATTAGGCTCCTTGAACTGGAACTTTGTGAAAGTGCGCCGACCTCCCGAGGGGAGAATACACATGGACGAATAAAATTAAAAGCAAGGAAACCAACCCATCCCTTCTGTTGTTGTATTTGATTGTGGGAAGCACAATATCTATCCTCGGCGCAAAATGATTTGATAGAATGCTCGCCCCCTCCTCCTCCCCCCCCCCGAACCCTCACACCCCCTCACCCCCCCCCCAAAAAAAAAAAAAAGCCAATTAACCTCTTCGCTGCCAGTGGACGCACTGAGATTGTGTTTCTGAAATATTTGTTAATTCAACGCCAAATAGCTTCAAGCACTCAAGGGACATAGATGTAAAGTGGTGTCAGCAAGAGTCATAGATCCTCATGAGCCCCCGCAACTGCGGGGGCTCATGAGGATCTATGTCTCTTGCCGCTGGATTGTGCTTACTTGTTCTCAACAGTGCAAGGGGTTAAAAGAGATAACTAGAGATTTTGGCCACTGCATACTGGTTAATACTTATTCTGACTGCGTTTTTTCACCATTATGATACTTCCCCACCTCTACCCCCCCCCCCTCTCCCAACCCCTCAACTCTCCTCCCTGTACACTGACTCACCACCCTGACTCTTTCCCTCATGAAGAAAGATCCTACCTACTCGTCTATTATCTTGTTTCATACATGTATGTGCATGTTACAGATACGGCAGTTTTTACAAAGGATCCGTAGGGAAGCAACACAAGCGGACGTAACGCTAGCTAACCTCGGACGTAGTGTCCAGGGACGCAGCACGCCTTACGTCAGGGTAGGTATTTAATTACTTAGCTCGGACGTACTGTGTCTTCTCTGTCACATTCACGCCTAAAAGGCAACAGTCGCGGAAGATGGATAGGCCATAATAATTCAAGGGCAGTGCCAGATTAGCTTGGCGCCTTGAAAGGCGCCAAGCTAATCTGGCACTGCCCTTGAACTATCATGGCTGATTTGTATATTATCCGGCGGCTGATACGCATTCTTTATGGACGCCGGGCTCTTTTATTTGAGAAATTAATTAAGAAATGTGAATGCATGAAAAGAGTTGACTGACTGTTAAAACCATTCTGCAGTATTTAGTTTTCGCAGCGTCCACTTGTAGCAGATGTCACACACGTTTCGCTTCATTTTAGGTCTCTCTGACATGAATGAATGAATGAATGAATGACAGAGGGAGTGAGTGAGTGAGTGAGTAGGTGCGTTACTTCCTTTCTTCATTGATTGATTGATTGATTGATTGATTGATTGATTGACTGATTGATTGAGTGATTGATTGATTGATCCATCTATCCATCTGTCCATTCATTCATTCATTCATTCATTCATTCATTCATTCATTCATTCGTCTATCCATCCGTCAATTCAACTACTAATCTACCCACCTTACCAGCCATTTTTTCATAGTTTTTTTTTTTTTCAATATACGTATATTCAGATACGACAGAAAAATTCCCGGAACCGAAACCGCCGTGTGATTATAGTGGACGCCGGGATACACGCAAGAGAGTGGATAGCCCCCGCCATGGCTCTCAACATGATATACATCGTAAGAACTTTTTCATGCGCACTCTGAACAAAGGCATTCTTCTTGCGCTAGCTTATGATGAACCACGTAGGACGTAACCGATAAGGGAAGAAACACGCTTCTGAAGTCAAGAACAAAATAGTGTACTTTACTTATTTACTTATTTTGCACTTGTCTTCCCGAAGGGTGATATTTTTCTCTCGCTGTTGTGAACCTCTTCCTTATCACTGGATGCATATTTTTTGCTGAAACTTTTGTTCATTCAGTGACCAAAATTTCGTAGCCGTCGAAGGGAAGGGAACAATTTGTCCCGGCAAGAGGTATAGATCCACATGAGCGAGGGCTCATGTGGATCTATGCCTCTTGCAGACAGGGGGTGTTCGGCGGGAATGGGGTTCATTTCGCTGCCTTTTACATGCTTGGCAGTGAGTCTTAAAAAAAAAATACTTAACCCGTTCACTGTCAGTGGACGCAGATTGTGTTCTTGAAATCTTTGCTCAACTCCAAACAGCCGCAGCCGTGCAAGGAACATGGATATAAAGTAGTGTCAGCAAGAGGCATAGATCTTCATGAGCCCCCGCAACTGCGGGGGCTCATGAAGATCTATGTCTCTTGCAGTTGGATCATGTTCAGTTTTTTTTTCTCGGCAGTGATGGGGTTAATGGTCCCGGCTGGCAAAAGTCAACATTTTTCGACGATGTGTTTGTGATCCTCTTTGTCGTTTTGCAAGCTTCATAAAATGTGACTTTCAAAGCACCAGGTTCCGCAAGGCAATTCAAGTACATAGACGTACAATAATGGTAGAACTTTCGCTTGTTCACCACTGCAGTTAGCTATGAACCCGGATGATGACCGGGATGTGGAGGAACTGCTGGAGAAATTTGATTGGCTGATCATTCCAGTTCTCAACCCTGATGGCTACGTTTTCAGCCACGCAAACGTAAGCCTTATTACCAAAGCCCTAAATAATCATAATATAAAGATGATGATGATGATGATTTTATTTTTATATGTTAATGTTGTAAAATAACAGCAAGAACTTCATTGTTTTATTTTTATTATTATTATTATTATTATTATTATTATTATTATTATTATTATTATTATTATTATTATTATTACACTGTTATTGTGTTATTATTATTATTATTATTATTATTATTATTATTATTATTATTACGACTTTATTTTCTGAGACTTTTATGCAATCTCATTTTACGTTTAAAAAAAGAAATCAGTACCTCGAACGAAACGTGTGATGGAGTTTTGTACTATCGATGGTATGGTGTGGTATGGTGTCTCCGAGGCCCATATAATTATCCATCTATTTCAAGATGTTCAAGGCGCCGCAGGGATGTAAGCTAAAGCTCTGAAAACCTGCTGCTACTAAGCGCTACTTTGTGTGCAAACCTCCACCCTGCTATTAACTTCGGTGCATGGAATATATTTGTTTCCATTCCACCGGCCCTAACAGGCCTTCTCTATTTAAATAGTAGTAATGGGATTTTTAACGTGCGTACTTGATGAATATGCGTGCTGTACACACAAAGGCGAGTCAGGCACCGTAAACCGAGTCTGTACGTAAATTTGACTCGATGGGAATGAGGATAAATCCACATCCCATTCCTGCCCACCAGAGGATTCAAATCTTACGACTGCCAACAGTGTCTTATCCATTAAGCTTCGTCCCCATGTCCCCCTTGTCAATGATGTGAGCCGGCCTGTGATTTTGGATTTTACATCTCAGAGCTGCAAGGAACAGAATCACAGACCAGCACACACATTGGCGTTCAAGAATTTTGAGGTGATCTGTTTTCGTTGCGGGTTTTAAATGCTACGGTTAGCCGATGCAATGGATTATCAATGTTGCTTTGCCTCAACACGAACCTAGTGCGCAAAGGCTATCGGCCCAACGGCCTTTTGCTCATTGTGAATGCTGTACCCTTCGTTTCTCATTCCATTTTAGTAGGCACACGTACCAAAGGTATTCCACTGTCTTTTGCCAACAGTAATGTAAGACCATTTATAAAAGAGATATTGCGAACAATTAACACTTTACTGCCCGGGGTGGGTCGCTTTAATCGCCGCTTTTCCCTTGCAGTCATCGACCCGGCTTTGGCGCAAGACGCGAACGACAGCCTACGCCCGAGACCCGCGATGTCTGGGTGTGGATGCCAATAGAAACTTTGGTTATCAGTGGAGCGACTCAATCGGTAAATATAGATATCGTTATTCAGTCATAGCTAGTAGTGAGGTTTCGTTTGTACTGGACTGGATTGTCTATCTGGACTGAACTGAACTGGACTGGACTGACTGTCTGGACTGAACTGGACTGAACTGTCTATCTGGACCGAACTGGACTGGACTGGCATGGGCTGAACTGTCCTGGACTGACTGATTGTCTAGACTGGACTGGACTGGACTGTCTGTCTAAACTGAACTGGACTGGACAGAACTTTCTGTCTGGACTAAACTGGACTGGACTGGACTGAACTTGACTGACTGACTGATTGTCTGGACTGGGCTGTGCTGGACTTAACTGACTGACTGTATGCACTGGGCTGGACTGACTGACTGTCTGGGCTTGACTGACTGTCTAGACTGGACTGAGCTGGACTGGACTGGACTGAACTGGACTGACTGTCTGCACTAGACTGACTGACTGCTGGACTTGACTGACTGTCTAAACTGGACTGGACTGACTGACTGTCTAGACAAGACTAGACTGACTGTCTGGACTGGACTGACTGTCTAGACTGGACTGAACTGGACTGGACTGGACTGGGCTGGGCTGGACTGGACTGGACTGGACTGGACTGACTGACTGACTGTATAGACTGGACTGACTGTCTAAACTGGACTGGACTGGACGTGACTGACTGTCTAAACTGGACTGACTGTTTAGACTGGACTGGATTGACTTTTCTGGACTGGACTGGACTGACTGACTATCTGGCCCGGACTGACTGTTTAGACTGGACTGGACTGGACTGCACTGACTGTCTGGACTTGACTGACTGGACTAGACTTGACTAACGACTGTCTAGTCTGGCCTGGACTGACTGTATAGGTTCAACTGGACTGGTCTGACTGACTGACTATTCTGGTACGGATACTGTTAGAGGCCGCTACGTTTTACTTTGTTTTCTTACAAGATGTTTGCTTCTGCTAATTTCTTGAAGAGTCCAGAGTAATTTCAATCATTTTAATTTAATTTAATTTAATTTAATTTAATTTAATTTAATTTAATTTAATTTAATTTAATTTAATTTAACTTAAAGTACTTTTTTTCTTTCAGATCATGGTGGCAACAGTAATCCTTGTGAAGACAACTACTCGGGTCCTAATGGATTTTCTGAGCCCGAAACTCGCAACCTAAAGGCGCTATTGGACTGGGAGAGGGGGCGGACAGCGGCCTACATCTCCCTTCACTCCTACGGGCAGTTTTTCCTCTACCCCTGGGGCTACGACCCGTTCGCCAGGATCGACGATGAGCAGGACTTGGTAAGAATGTTATAATTAATATCTGTACAGCCTTCGCTGCCGGGACAAAGCGAATATCACCCAAGTGCAAGAGACATATATCCTCATGAGCCCCCGCATACGCGGGGGCTCATGAGGATATATGCCTCTTGATAACACCGCTCTACATCCGTGTTCCTTGGACGATTGGTGCTCTTAGGAGTTAAGTTAAATAAGAGTTCAGAAACACGAGCCTCGTCCGCTGACAGCTTAGGGTTTAATAACGAGCTTTAGCTGAACTCACCTGAAATGTGCCACGCGGCAAATGACGCACTGATACGCGGCAACTGAAGCAAATAAACGTAAGTCATAAGTAGATAAAAAAAAAAGCTTGGCGTCTTTTGACGTAAACAGTGAATTAAGTAAAAGTCCAAACTGGACGGTATCGTCATTAAAACAAATTGAACAACCTTTGTTTTCAGCAACAAGTTGCACGCGAATTTTCCTATGCTATGCTGCGACGCAACAGGCGGTACGAAGTTGGAGCTTCAGCAAAAGTCTTGTGTAAGTTCATTGTTTCGCTTGTACATAAATTTAAACTACAAAACAACAACAACTAACCAACCAATCAACCAACCAATCAACCAATCAATCAACCAACCAACCAACTGGCTACATTTTCAAATTTAAACTTTCTTTTTCTAAATGTGTCCAATGGTCATTTGTCCTTCAAATGGACAATAGATCTCAAGGTACATTGTGATAAATTTTGCGAACTGCTGTGTGATTTTGAACAGGATCACTAGCACCATAAGTCTGTTACACATTAGTGAGGCTTCGTTTGCAGCGAACGACTCCCAAAGCAAAATGAGCCCGAACTGAAGTCACGATGGATAACCATTTTCGTCCATGACCATAGACAAAACGGCCCAAAATAAATATTTCAAAGATAAACATGAAACAATTTCAACATCTCAAAGAGGCACAGAACCTGAGAAGCCCGGAGGGCTTATGAGGTTCTGCGCCTCTTGGAGATGTCTGGAGTGTTGTCTGTGCTTATGGTTGAGCTTGTCATCCGCCGTGACTTGGCCTTCGTTCGTTGTTGGGAGTCGCCGGGCGTAAACGTAACCTCCCTATTCTATGAGAAAGATCGATCGTCATCCTGTCTGATTTTCATTTTTCACGTGATCAGCTAAAACAAAAGTCTGTCACTGCATGTTTGTGGTGTGTTCGGGTATTGTGTTTTGTTTGTTATGTGCATATGTCATTGTATTGTTTATTGTTGTGTACAGATTGTAAAGCGCTTGGAGCTTTTCATTGAGATTCAGGGCTATATAAATATTATTATTATTATTACTATTTTTGACCCGTTCAAGATGCGGCCGCCGGAGCGTCTGACGATTACGCCAGAGGAGGAGCTGGCGTGAAGTTCGCTTTTACTGTGGAGTTGTCTCCCTCTGACAGCAGTCCGCACGGATTCTTGTTACCTGCCCATCACATCTCGTCGTGAGTACCATGCAGACATTGACTATTCCATAAGTCCCCTTACCTATAGTTAGTTATTTGGGTTTAACGCCGAGCAAGCCATCTCCGGGTGGCTTTATTAAAAATTGATAATAGACTTATGATTATTTTTTATTCCACGGCAGCATTGTCCACATTTTGACGTTGTGAGCTAAAGACTATGTGCCAGTTGCAGGAGACGGATCGACTACGATACTTCAAGGGTAGTGCCAGATTAGCTTGGCGCCATCATCACATCTGGCACTATCCTTGAATTATCATGGTCGATTCGTATCCAGATACAGTGCGTCGGGGCTAATTAAATGGGTTAATGCGCGAGCAACCTACAACATTTTTTTTTGAAGTCGTTATTTGCAAGTTTCGTCTTTTATTATTCCAAAATGCGACATAACTCTGGGATTCGTGTCATGCAGTGACGTGAAACACAAAATAAGCGTCACACCACAGTTTAATAGTCACAAATGGAAAGCGAGGCTTCCTGTGACCTTCAGGTTGCGTTTTATCGCTTGACCTGAACACGTTCGAGTGATTTCTTTCGCGGAACGGGAGAATAGGCTGAAATTAATCTCTATTGTCGTGCAGTCAGTCTATATTTTTTTTTACACTGTGGTTGGTCAGCACATAAAAATCGCAGGGGATTCAATGCCAAATTGCCTACCTCTTAGAAACATTGCCGTACACGTAATTTGTAATCAGCTGGCCAATCGGCAATTCTGTTATCGCGTACGAATCTCACGCGGGTCTTTCGTATGAAGGCGTAGGTCAGGGCTGCCCGGCACCTTTCATCATAAATAAACGGAAAACACAACGATCGAATCGTAACACACAAAAGGAAAATTTAAAAAATGTATCTCATTTTGACACGACTCGAGTGGAGAGCACAATACACAAGTTCTACACAAATAAGTTGCAATTCAAACTCTGAACTGAGCCAGCCGGTCTGATGATCATCTTTATCGGACTACAATACCACGCTGAAACCCTCTAAGTAACCCAACACAGACGGTTGAATCCCAGTAAGCAAAAGGTCCTCGGGCCCGCGACAGCCGCAGTGGGCCCGCGCACGCGGCTGTCGCGGGCCCGAGGACCTTTTGCTACAGGGGATACCATACTGATCGCCTTCTTTCTCATTTCAGAGTGGTGGCGGATCACTGGCCCGCTTTCAAGGCCATGTCTCGCGCCATCTGGACCAAAATGCTGGACATCAACAACAACAACAACAACAACAACAGCAACAACATCTCAAACCCTCAATATCTTCACGACAACGCTTCTCAGCTCGATGACGTTGAAGAGGATGACAACGACGACGACGACGCTCATGAGAACGATGATGGTCACGATGTTAGTGACGATGGTTACGGTGAAGACGCGCACCACGGCTACCAAGGCAGGACCAGTCACTCCGCGGCCAGCAGAAGGGGGCACAACTCAGGGGGTCTGACGTCAGTGACGATAGACGGACACACGTACCGTCTTGACCTCAGTGACCCTGCGACGTATTCGTGGGTCCAGTATTACTTGCACCTTTTCGGGTTGAGACGAGCGTGGAACGGAGCATGATAACGTACTATTCAGGAGCGGAGACAGTTTTTAATAAGAGCGAATTTAGTTTCGGAAATCTTTTGGCCAGTGGGTGGAAGGATCGGATACAGGCCTACCCAGTGAGCAAAAAATACCTCAAGCCGATGTCAGCCGCAGTGGGCCCGCGCACGGTCGTGCGCGGACCCACTGCGGCCGACGTCGGCCCGAGGTCCTTTACGCACTGGGTAGTTAGATCTGCGCCGGTGTATGACTGTGGACTGTACTGCAGCTGCAGTCAGTAATGTCCTCACGGTTGTCGACCATCACGCAGGTTTAGCCATGACCAAATAGTCTCGGTCGGGTGTGTGCTTGTATAATGCTCCTTCCAGACAAGGAGGCTTTGTGAAAATGTTAAACATTAAGCGTTAGGAGTCTTATGTCTACCACGAAGGTGATTTCAAAGACGGGACACCCGAAAAGAGGTGTGTACACATTTTGACCCCAGCTGGGCTCGAACACACGACCTATTGGACGAGAACATTTTAACACCTGAGCTCCCCGGTTAGAGGATTTTGGAGCCTTTCAACCATTTATTGTTTTTGACAAACACATCGCAAAAAATAAATAAATAAATAAATAAATAAATAGTCTGCAAACTAACAAGATCAAAGTATGGAATATAAAAAAAAATGTAACGCTTATTTTGATCGACGCTAGGTCTAGTGAGGTTCAGAAACTGTTCGAAAGTAGTCCGAATTTGCAAGTGTCTGACGCAAATAGTGGATTAAATGTCGGGAGAAATATGCGACATCATATGTTTGTCCTGACATTTTATTCATTATCTGCGTCAAGCATGTGCAAATTTTAACCTACTTCTGACTTCGACTGTCTTCAAGGGAAACAACTTCATGTTTTATGCTTGCAATGAGTTTGACAAAAGCTTGTTTGCAAAGCGTTTGAGCCAGGCAAAACTAACTTTGTGTCGTGCGTGTACAGGCTTACCTTCTAATACTGATAAACTTATTAGTCTTTCTTCTTGATGCCAGTCTGACAACAGAACGTTTCTAAGATTATCCGAACCTAAACTCGCTTAAGACACCTGTTAACTTCATAATATGAAAGCTACAAAGGTAGCCAGTTTTTGTGCGCAAGAACAAAATTAGCATGACTTGGGCGCCGTTACAAGCAGCAACCCTCTGTTTAAATCGCACAAATCGAAAATAGTCCGTTGCTAACTGCCAAGCTCTTTTGAAGAACTCTAGACAGCTTTTTATAATACACTGGCCCAACAGACGATTTTCTGAAATGAGAAGTAGTTCTAAATTGCACGCAATTCGACGAAAACAGTGGATTAAAAGCCCCGACAAACATGCGATATCGCATGCTTGTCCTTGCTTTTAATCCACCGTTTTCGTCGAAACACCTGCATTTTTTTTAAAAAACCAACTTCTGTTTTCCGGATATCGTCTATTGCTTAATCGCAAGTTTGGCTACCGTTTCACAGGGCGAAAAGGCAGCATGTCTATGAAAAGCGACATTTTCATTGTAACACAATGCAAATGTTGCTTTTCACACACATGAACTTGTCGTTTACGTCCACGGGGGAAGCATTGTCCTCCGGTAGTCTACCTTCGTGGCTGATCTCTACGTCATAGGACGCCACCGACTCCGCCACCGGAAGGTTGCGAGATTGAATCCCAATCGTGCCCACTGTCGAGGTGAAGTGTGTATTGGTCTGTAATTTTGGACCTTAAGGTTGTAGACCATAACCTCCAAAATCACAAACAAGCATACATTTAACGCATTCGAGACGTGCCGACTCCGGATACGCGGCATAAAGCCGCGTATACGGAGGCGCACGTCTCGAATCCGTTAAACATGTTGACAGTCTTGAAACTCACTGTGTAACCCTTTGCCTTTCTGTATCGTTCTTCTTGTCGCGACGATTCGTGTGGAGAATCCCCTTCATCGCCGCGAAGAGAACCGACAGCCAGATAACCTCGGTATTGAAGACGGTTGAAAATCCCAACATAGAAAGAAACACGCTTAGAAAAGATTATTATAGCACAATTTATCATTTTTTAAGTTTAATACAGTAAAAGGTTTATCAAACTGTGTGCGGTTTTCCTTTTTCTAAGCGCGTTTCTTTGGTTAGTGGGATTTTCTCTGCGTGCAATTTACACGCTTGGCAGTCACCTCTTTGCGCTGGACCTCTAAAGACGTATAACTGCTTCACTGCCGAGATTGAACACGTGCGGCCCAGCCTGCAAGAGGCATTGATCCTCATGAGCCCAAGCAGAAGCGTAGGCTGGTGCGGATCTATGCCACTTGCTGACACTACTATGTATCCTTGTCCCTTGGACAGCTGAGTGTGTTTTAGCGTTTAACCCATTTAGCCCCGAGTCCCTAAAGCAGGGTGATTGACCATGGTAATTCAAGGGCAGTGCCAGATTAGCTTGGCGCCTGAAGGCGCCAAGCTAATCTGGCACTACCCTTGAATTATCATGGTCAATCCATCCCCTGCAACTGGTACATAGTCGTTAGGCAACGCCTCCAAAATTTGAGAAATATGACCTTGGGGCTAAAAGGGTTAAGTAACAAAAAAGATTTCAAAACTACAGCCTGCGGTCCGCTTGCAGTGAGGGGCTTAAGGTGATATGTAAACACATTACGATGTTTATCGCTTATAGGGCTCGGGAAGCTGACGTCATCGCGCTAGTCGTGGCGGCCATCTTGTGAGGATAGCGAAGTAACGCGCTCATAGGGAAATATCTGTCAGGACAATGTCAGGAAAGTCCTGACATAAGCAATAACAGCAAGTCTTGTCGTCACCGTAGGGATCCGCTAACCAGAATCTGTTTTTATTTGTTTCTAAAGAGGAAGAAACATGAAGAAAAGCGTGTTGAATCACTACACCGCTACTATTTTAAGAATATGGTTTCCTCTTAAGATGGCGGTTGACGCGCCGACGTTCCTAGGCAACGCGGGGAACTTCCCGAGCCCTATAGTGTGTCAGCATCATCAATCTGGATGTAGGTCTGTAATCTTGGATCTAACGGCTCAGCACACATCTTAACCCCTTCACCGCCGAGAAAAATTGAACAAAACTCGACTGCAAGAGACATAAATCCTCATGAGCCCCCGCAGTCGCGGGGGCTCATGAGTATCTAAGTCTCTTGCTGAGACCGATTTATGTCCTTGTTCCTTGCAAGGCGGTGGCTTTAGGTCGTTTACAAAAATTTAAAACATAAATTCAGAAACAAAGTGTACGTACAGTGGCGTGGAAGGTGTTAAGCAAATTGAAAATTAACCCCTTCGCTGCCGGTGATTACGAATTTCGCGTCAGAAAAAAAAACCTACACACTGACCGACATTCTCGCGAAGAACAGAAATGAAAATGAGACAAAATTAGGCATACCGAACTAACAAGCGATGTGAATCCTTACGAACCCCCGCGACAGCGGGGGCTCACGAGGATTAATGTCTCTTGCAGCATGGTAGCGTTCGCCTTGCCGCGGCAGTTAAGGGTTTAATGATTCGCATTGTCCTCAAAGACTCGCAGACTTGGTGATGGTGCGGTTACCACCTTTGCAATGAGAAGTTAGCTGCATTTGTGAACCGTACCAACCAAGCATATCGATAGCTGTATATAGCTGTTTTGCTCGGCCGAATCCCAGTGAGCAAAGGCCTACCGCGGCCTACTACGGCCCGATGATGTGTGCACTGCTAGCCGGTATTTTCGTGTGCTCACGTGCAGTTCTGAACCTTATTCATGAAACTCCAAAAATCATATAATGAAGATAGAAACAGCAACAACCAAAGAAGCTCCCAGCACCATACTTTTAGATTATTCTTCTTCTGCCCGCCTATGTTGGCGTGTGATTAAAAAAGTCGTGTAACAATACGAATCATGAAAACTGCTCCATGTCTTTTGTGTTACAATTAGAATGAACTTCTTTTGAAATCTAGAAGAGAATTTCTTTGAAAGCGTTTGAAACAAATGTGATAATACAGAAAGTTCCTTGGCTAAGGAAGGGGAAGTAACTGCTGGTATTTCTTTATTGACAAACGTGATAGCTCGTACATGATCATTGATATGAGGTTTTTCTTTCGACGGCAGCACAGAGCTATTGAACGTATCAGCATATAATACAGAAGTCTTGCCCACTTCGCCTGTGGTCTCATATGTAAAATTTGTATACTTGATTTAAATCGTTCGAAACGCGACGAACGCGGATAGGCGCCTTCATGCTGTGAATCCGGATGCATCATGTTTAGACTGAGTTAACGGTCACACTTCCCGATCCCTACATGTGCAAGGGGACATAAACAGGAATTACTGAACTGAATGATCACTAGCAGACGCACTTGAATTTTTTTCTTTCATTTTTTTTTCCTGTAAAATATTTTCCATCTTACAAAATGTTGTCGACAAAGAAACGTAAACAACAACTGAAAGACAGCTGGTCAGTTAAAAAAAAAGAAAGAAAACAAACTGTGATGTAGCTACATCATCCCGTAAATGAATCTCTCCTTATAAAGTTATTTATCATTACTTCCTTCGAGACATGTTGTCTTTGGATCCACGGCTTTATAGCGCATAATGGCGGCACGGATCGAAGGAGTGAAGAAGAAGTCCACACCATCGTGGGATTCCCACCAAAGTATAATTACAAGGATTTTTTTTTGGTATTATTGTATTAACTCATTCAGCCCCGACACACCAGAACAAGACCGTTATAGTTCAAGGGTGGTGCCAGAATAGCTTGGCGCCTATAGGCGCCAAGCTATTCTGGCATCACCCTTGAACTATCATGGTCGATCTGTCTCCTGAATTGAAATGTAGTTCCCAGAGGACAACTCCCAAATGTGGGCATTTCGTACCTGGGGCGCAATGAGTTAAAATGTATGTAATAACGATGTACAAAGTTTGTTGCAGTAAAGTAATACAGTACAGTCAAACCTTTCAAGGCGATCAGCGGGACAAGTCGGCCATCTGTCTGAGCTGACCACTCATTTATGGTACCATGATATATTTGCTGTCACTTGTGTGACATGTGTAAGCAGACCGCCTGTCTAAGGCGCCCACATTTTTGTGTACATGCAGTCCCTTGGGTGGTCGCATTACACAGGTTTGACTGTACTACAATAATAAATGTGTATTAGTCCGCGATTTTAGACTTTGTCTTACACATAAGGTCTACAACCACGGACCAAACCTCAATATTGTGACGTTGTGACACTGGCTGCTTTCTGCCAAAGACATTCTCTGAAATAAATGTATATATATGATCTATAAATATAGTTTGTTCTCACGGCCGACACTCGGCTCCTGTTATAAACAGAAGGAAGTATTTTATTAAAAGATGAGAAAATCCCAAGAAAGAAAGAAAATTTCCATGAGAGGACAAGTACAAAATACTTTACAAGTTTTCTGGTTAACACCATTTTATACAATGAATATGATGACAAGAATACCGTGCACTGTCTTTTACACGAGAAGTGACACTCTTATTTTAATTCACCGCAGTACGCCTGTGCGTGTGCAATAATTATTCAACGTGTGGGCTTATATTATGTGATGTGATCAGCACACATGCTTGTACAGAAACTTGTGTGCTACAAATTGTCAAACACATTTTTTATAATCACGATTCGGTTTGTACCAGGCGCGTTTTTTTCTGATGTTATCTAATTTCAGCGTTGAAATTTAAATTAGTACCCAACGGAAATTTAAATTGTTTAGCGGCGAAATTAAAGAGTGACAAACACATTTAGTGAACTGAATCGGTATAGATGCTTTGTTGTTGCCTGGTGTTGGTGTTGGTGGTGTTTTGTGTTGTGTTCTTTGTTTGTGGTTGCGTGCGATATTGTGCTATTGATCACGTGAGTGTTTTCTTTGAGTGCGATTATTTGAGTTGGGGTCAAACGTTCTGTTCGGGTCGCTGTACATGACGCGCTCAGGACGGATGGAAGATCACGTTTTTGTTCAGATTCTTTCAAAATATCAAAATTACTTAAGATGAGGGTGGTAATGGTGGGCCAAGAAGAGGGAAGCATGGGAGAGGGGGGTGGGGGGTGGGGCGGGGGTACGTTAAGTAATCGAACCCGTGTCGGCCATCTAAAAGCAATTTCAGCTTCCTTAAATTAATTTTTGGGATTCCAGTTAGTTCTTCTTCAGTTTCATTCAAGTTAGTATTGGTTCATTTGTTTGTTTCTCAGTGATACCCTTTGCGCATTGGTTTGTTTCTTTGTTTGTTCGTGCGTTCGTTGGTTTCTTTCTTTCTTTCTATGTAGGCTGGGGATGGGGGGAGGAGGGGGGACGGGTGGTGATGGAATGGCAGTTTGAAACCCCTACGTATCACTCAACTTCCCCCCCTCCCCCCACCCCATTCAAGCCCTAGAAATGCCAATATAAGCTGTAGATCTGATGGCCTCTCACAACCGATCATACGAGCGCCGGTGTATCGTCATGCAAACTTTCGAGTTATACATATCCAGTTCGCCACAAACTGGTACATCGTATCAGTCACAGTCATGCACCAAATACTAGCTGACGGTCGTCTTAGCAGTGAATGTCAACTATTTACAAGAGGCATAGATCTTCATGAGCTCCCGCAGATTGCGGCCCCTGTAGCGAAAAATGGCGGAATTTTTGTAGCCCTCTCCATGACGCATCTTGGATGCTAGTTTTGTTCTATAAAAGATCACCAAAACGTTTAAAGTAAAATGTTGCGTATTAGTGTTGTTCGAAACAACAAGCACTCGATCAGTACTGGAGACGGCAACGTCATGAAATATTTTAAATTACGTCATCAGTCTATTATGTAAAAATGTTTATTCCTTTGAAGTCAGTCATGTCTGGCCTGATCCAGGTCGGAAGATGACATTGTCTTCTTGATATCTTTTACGAAACTAGTGGAGGAATGAAAACAAATACGTTATTGGTCGGGGGGGTGGGGGGGGGGGGGTCGCTGCACGGATCCTTGTAGGCCTTCGGGAGGTCAAAGGAATCATTGTACCGGGGTACAAAGATTCCTTTGACCTCCCGAAGGCCTACAAGGGTCCGTGCAGCGAACCCCCTCGACCAATAACGTATTTGTTTTCATTCCTCCACTATTTTCGTAAAAGAAATCAAGAAGACACCAAGGTCCGTGTAGCGAACCCCTCCGACCAATAACTTATATTATTATATAGGCGCTTTTTCCCAATTCTGCGAATCGGCTCAAAGCGCCGCGAACTGCACCCAACACGCACGCTCACGTGACACACTGACGCATTCACTCTGAAGACAAACACAGTACAAGACAGACACAGGACATTCATGTGGTGCGAAGGGTCAGTTCAGCTAGTGAGGTTTCGGAAATTTTGATCGCTTGTATTTTAAATTTATAAAGTGGCCTGAAACCGGTACCAGAGTGGAGGCGAAGACCCGGAGAAAGAACCCCCGACGGTTCGCCCGAATTAACCGTTACATTTACTAGAGGAGAAAAGTCCGACGCCGGAACCCGGTCTCGAACCTCGCACCTTTAACATTGGTGGCAGGCGCCTTAACCACTACGCCACGTTCCCATCCAGCACTTCGGAAATGTTCGTTTTTTTCAAACGTTATGCAAATGCACTACACGTTTTAACACCTTCCGTGCCAACGGACGTACATTTTGTTTCTAAAAATACATCTGTGTTCACTAAACGACCAAAAACCACAACTTTCCAAAGAACATGGGCACAAGGTGGTGTCTGCAAGAGGCATACATCCTCATGAGCCCCCGCTGTCGCGGGGGCTCATGAGGATCTATGCCTCTTGCAGTTAGATCACGTTCACTTTTCTCGGCAGTGACGGTTTTAATAGGCCCTCGTCCGAACGATAGAGGATCACAGATATAAACACTAGGCTGCGACAGATGTTGATCGTGTTCAGCTTTACCACACTGCGGGAAGTTATGAAATGCATTTTGTCGCAAAAGGAGCACTGAAAAGCGATTTGCTCCATATAACGTTAAATAACACAACTATCACAGTTATCTTTCCTCAGACACCAATCTTTTACCCTTCTTTTTACAATACATTGTAGCTGAGAGACCAGCAAGCAGGATTCAGGAAAAACCGATCATGTACAGACCAGATCGCCACTCTCCGCATCATCGTGGAACAGTCTCTGGAGTGGAGCTCCCCGCTGTACGTCAACTTTGTGGATTACGAGAAAGCATTTGACAGCGTGGACCGAGAGACTCTGTGGAAACTCCTACGACACTACGGTATACCCACAAAGCTCGTCCGCCTGATCAAGAGCAGCTACGATGGCATGACATGTCGCGTGATCCACGAAGGGCAGTTCACCAGGGAGCTCCAGGTCAGAACCGGTGTCAGGCAGGGGTGTCTGCTGTCTCCGTTCCTCTTCCTACTGGCCATAGACTGGGTCATGAAGATGACCACAGAGCACAGACGAAGTGGAATACAGCGGACACTGTGGACACAGCTTGACGACCTCGATTTTGCAGACGACTTGGCATTACTGTCCCACACTCATCAACAAATGCAGGACAAGACCACGAGGCTTGCTGACATCTCGTCCCAAGTGGGCCTCACCATTCACAAACAGAAAACAAAGACAATGAGGCTGAACACAACCAGGGAAGAACCAGTCTTGCTTGCTGACATCCCGTTGGAGGAGATGGAGTCCTTCACCTATCTCGGGAGCATCATAGACAAAAAAAAAAGGCGGCACTGATGCGGATGTCAGAGCACGAATCGGTAAAGCCAGAGCAGCCTTTCTCCAGTTGAAAAAAGTGTGGAGTTCCAGAGAGCTGTCACAACATACCAAAGTCCGGATTTTCAACTCCAACGTAAAAGCAGTTCTCCTATATGGAGCAGAGACTTGGAGATTGACAAAAACCACAGTCAACAGAGTACAGATCTTCATAAACAGTTGCCTTAGAAGAATTTTGAAAATCCACTGGCCAGAGGAGATCAGCAACGTCAGACTCTGGGAGAGAACAGAGCAGATAACGGCAGAGAATGAAATTGGGCGAAGAAGATGGGGATGGATTGGTCACAGTCTGAGAAAGCCAGCTTCCAGCATCACTATGCAGGCATTGTCATGGAACCTCCAGGGAAAGAGGAAAAGAGGTAGGCCGAGAAACTCCTGGCGTCGAGACCTCCAAGCAGACATCAAGAGACTGGGAACCACCTGGAGTAAAATCGAAGAGAAGCACAGGACAGGAGTCGCTGGAGGTCTTTCGTCGACGGCCTATACCCGGGTAGGGGTGACAGGCGTAAGTAAGTTTACAATACATTCGTACTTTACGTTTTCTAATGCCTTTCGAGCGTAGAGTGTAAATTAAAAGAAGAATCTAAGTCTTTTATAATACGTCATTTATTATTTAAGATATCCATTGTGTCCAGCATTACTGTAAAAAACAAAACATAAGGAGAAACATTTCTAAAGGAAATACTGCGAACTAAATCACCATATTTATTTATTTATTAACCTATTACTTCCTATAGAAGATCGCTTGAAAGTGATACCCCAGAGACAGTGGAAAAGAAAATTCCATTTGCATAAGTAAAATTGAATTTGCAAGAGTCCCAGCAACATTGGAAAGTGAAATTGAGTTAAGAAAAGGTATTGTTTCTCATAAGCCCCGCACCGCGGGGGCTAAGGAAGATTTATGCCTCTTGCAGAAAAAAATTCACTTTGTTCGCCGCGAACTCTCTTTACAAAGTGCGCAGGCCGAACAGCGCAGTAACGCGAAAATAGTAAATATTTTAAACTAATTACAACCAGCTGAAAGAACCAATTCGTTCGAGGCTAGTGACAAAGTCACAAAGCACACATACACATTATTTACAGAACATGATTAAAAAAACGCCTGTGTTCATCGCAAATAGCGCAAAGAAAGCTCTGTCACGATTCACATGTGGATAAAATTAGTGTGTGTCTCTGTGCGTGCTTTCTTGGGGAGTATTTCGTTGCACGCCATCGTTTATAAGTCCCTTCTATTTATAAAAGGGACTTTTTAGGACGGGTCGCAGTGAGGCGAATTTAATAGCATGTCCATGATGTCAAAGGCGGGCAGGCTAAACCTCTAACAATTGAAGTAACAAGATACAAATTACGTCATGTCTAGTTACGCTAACCTCGCTGCTGAACGTACATTTGGCGCGAAGCGCCGTATATGCGTATGTGAGTATTTATGTATGTTTATATGTATATAAAAAAGAGAATCTCCAATATTTCTGTACACACAAGCTTCAAATTTGGTGAAATACTTTCTTAAGGGGGTGGCTAAGAGACCCTAATATTTTAATTGAATGTCTCATTAAAGACATAAACAACCGTTTACAGGAAGTCGGTTGACCCAGATTAGAGTCCGTAATTTGCGTCATATTTACTTGAACTTTTGCATATAACTAGTTTGGAGAAAGACATTGGATGAGCCTGGGTTCGTTAGCCAGCTTTGTATTCTTTCAACTTCTTTAGTAAAAATTAATTCTTTTCAGAAAAGAATTAAAGAATACTAAAAGAACCTTTACTTCTAGAGAAAGTCAGACAGTGGCGGTGATGTATAAGAGGCAACTCCGTCACCACGCAGACACTGACATAATACTCTAAATATAACGTCATTCTCTCTCGCGCGCGCGGTTAGCTCCCTCCCTCCCTCCCTCCCTCTCTCACTCTCTCTCTCTCTCTCTCTCTCTCTCTCTCTCACGCACACACACACACACACACACACACACACACACACACACACACACACACACACACACACACACACACACACACACACACACACAAACATGCGCACATCTCCAGGAGAAATAGATCCTCATGATCCCTCAGGTGCATGAGGATCTACGCCTCTTGGAGATGTTTGGAGCGCGCGCGCACGCACGCACTAACACGCACACACACACATCGACGCGCTTTCAGAAGAGCATGCAAGTGACCCGTGTACTTAGTATATCATGCAGCTAGGGAAAGTCAACCTGCTTTCACACAAATTATTGCTTAGCAAGACTGAAATTGTATCGTGAAGTTCTAGTTTTGTCACCATTTTCTCAAGCCTATGAAGCAAAAGTGAAACTCGTATCACGTAAAATATAAAATTACTTAAAAGCTAAAACTGACGTCATGACAAATGACGTTTGACAAATCAATGACGCGTATGTCCTGCGTCCCTTATAGAACTCACTGACGCAATGGCAGATCTGCGAGACTTTTCAATAGGAGATAATTTAACATCAGAATCAGGTCAAAGACAAAAGGTAGAGATCATTGACAGCGAGGACAGCTCTCACATATAGAAGGGACTTTGTGGATTATGGGTCATCCCATCTTGTTATATGTTCTGCTTTTGTCTTTAAAATGTATGGGAAGCTTGACGCAGTATGTAAAAGTAGTTTTTCCATGTCCGAACTTTCGTATAGTTTACGATATTTGAAAATGTCTTAGGCAATGTTAAGACAACGAACAGAAAGTGCTAGCTGGCTGCCAGTGCGGCAGCAACAACATCATCATTACCATAATACCAACATCATCGTCATCATCAACAACACTATCAACTACAGAAAAAACAACATCAACAACGACAACAACAACAAAATGTTCATATTTCAATATTCAGTCCACTTCGCTTATAACAAGGTCGGATATAGCAAACATTGGATATAACAACTCCCTTTAACTCATTGTACCCCAAGACCCCAAATTTTACCGTTGTCCTCTGAAGAATGCATTGCAGTGCAGGACACAGATCGACCATGATAGTTCAAGGGTGATGCCAGAATAGCTTGGCGCCCATAGGCGCCAAGCTATTCTGGCATCACCCTTGAACTATCATGGTCGATCCATATCTTGCTGTGGTGTGTCTGGGGTAGAATGAGTTAACATATTTTGCCTGGGACCGAGGTCCCTACATTTTGAAGTTGCCTCTGCAGCACTGTATTACAATTCTCGAGACAGATTGAGCATGATAGTTCAAGGGTTGTGCCAGGATAGCGCCAGAAAGGCGCCAAGCTATCCTGGCACCACCCTTGAACTATCATGCTCGATCCATGTCTTGCTGTGGTGTGTCGGGGTTGAATGAGTGATCAAGCTTTCAACGTGGCATAAGAGTACTTTAAACAAAATACACACGCCAAGAATAAACTTTTCTTCTTCAACTTAGCTCGAAAAACACACGTGTAAATGGGACCACCAAGAAGCATGGATCCTCATGAGCCACCAGCAGATTGTGGGGGTTCATGAGGATCTATTGTTCTTGATGGCCCCATAGTCATTTGGAACTATACCTCTTGCAGTTTGGTGCAGGCTGTCAGCGTATGCCATTGCTGCGAGACTATTCATGTTTGGCTCTGTCAGAGGCTCGTCCTTGCCTTGAACAACCAGATGTACATTGGACTGCAAGAAGCACAGATCCTCATGAGCTCCCGCCCCCCGACTGCGGAGGCTCATGAGGATCTATGTCTCTTACAGACAGAGGCAGATTCTCATCGTTTTTCAGACCTGTCAGACGATCGTCATCAATGGAGTTAGTTATTGGGGTTTAACGCCGAGCAGGCGATTAAGGCCATCTCACAGCGGCTCATCAATGGAACAGTAATACAGACAGAAATAGCCTCGCAAAAGGCATAGATCCACATGAGTGCACGCGACTGCGGAGCTCATAAGGATCTATGCCTCTTGCAGATGGGTGCAGGTTCACAGCGTAACTGTATGCTTCATTTACTTCTGAAGTGCTCAATCGACTGAGTCGAGACGTCAGTGGTGAGCCAGGGTAGGTCAGTCGACAGAGCCTTACGCTACCAGAATGGGTGCCACTAGGTTCTTCATTATCGTAGGCATGCTCGTAAGTAATAAAATGTCTATTTTCGAATTTTTTAAACTTATAAACTATTGCTAGAAGCAAAACTATATTTTAATAGTGTTAATTTTTTACGTACTATTTTTGATTGTAATTTAATCGACTGCCTGTAGTTAAGCCAAAATATAAAATTTCACAGTGGGCAACTAGTAGACAATATTAGTAGTGACGCGATTTAAAACAGCATCAGCACCACCATCACCAGAAAAAAAAACTAAAGACGATAACAACGACGGCGACGACGACAACAACACCAACAACATGCAGCCACAACAACAACAACAGCAGCAACCTGACAAAAACGAGTCAACATAGAAGGCCCAACGTTGTGATATGTTTTTGTAGTAATTGTTTCATCGTTTTAGCAATGCAAACAGAAGACAGTGCCATATTGCCCGCATCTTAACATTTTATTCAAGCAACGTTTGTGTATTAGGGAGCTGGGTGGCTCGGTGGTAGAGCGTTCGACACCTGACTGATTGGTCGTGGAATCAAATCCAGCTAGGGTCAAAATTGTTCAGACTCTTTTCGGTTGGGTGCCTTTGAAATCACCTTCGTGGTGATCACAAGACGTTTGGCCCTAAACGTTTAACGCTTTTTAAGCAATGTATCATTGGGATTACTGCATAAGTATAATAATAATATCTGCATGCATTGTTTCCGGAAGATATTTTCATAATTTCTTCCTGTATAATTTCGGTTCTAACAACCGTAATCGCAAATAACTTGACATCTAAAAACATTTTACCCATTAAAACAATTTAGCCCCGACACATTACACCAGGAGATGGAATGACCATGATAATTCAAGGGCATTGCCAGATTAGCTTGGCGCCAAGTTAATCTAGCACTGCCCTTGAATTATCAAGGTCGATCCATTGCCTACAACTGGTACATAGTCGTTAGGTAATACGTTCAAAATTTGGGAAATGCGGTCATTACAATTTTAAAAACTATCAGCCCTAAAATCAAAATTTCTCAAATTTCACACACATTTCGGAAATGGTGCCTTGAAGGCAATAACTACCAGTTCTAAAGTACCAATACGCATAAATCTGCATAAGACACAGTTCAGCACCACGTGTGCTTGTTATGCTTTGTCGACACACCTAATAAACATTAACCGCAGTTTGAACACGCAGCAAAAGCATACGCGTAATCGCACTTACTTATTCTGAGCTGCCGTTAGCATGTCAATCTATTGTTAGCTGTTTCTCGCACTGTTAGCGTTGTAATATTAGAACGGAGTGGAGTCATTGTCAGGTTAATTGATATAAAGACATGTGCTGAACTGGATTCTCCTGTGTCCAAATGAACTATAACTAGACCTGTGTGAACAGTTACGGCGTTTTTGGGCCTTTAACATATTCCAAAGGTGCTGCATTCGGATACGCGGCTTTCAGCTGCATAACCGGAAGCGGCACGTCTCGAATGCGTTAATGTAGCATCACTCTTGAAAGGAATGGGTGGGTTAGTCTGTTGTTGTATTGTGCAGCAGTTATTAATAAACGAAATTATTAATTTAAGTTCAGCGCGCTTAGTGTTACATGTTTTCTTCTGTTTTACAGGTGTGTCTGCCAGCTGACGTGCGCACAGGTAAGTCACGAGAAACAGAGTTAACCCTTTCCCTATACACTACTGCTTGAAATACATTTGACTATGTGGCATGGTTCAAGGGTGGTGCCAGAATACATATTTATTGTGCTACAAAGGATTCTGGCACCACCCTTGAACTAAAATGTTTGATCTATCTTCTAATTTATAATCTATCCTTTGTAGCACAATAAATATGTATTTTTTTTTAAATCAGAGTTAGGATGTAATGGGTTAACACACTGAACCCCGACGCACCACAGCTGGAGATGGCTTGACCATGATAATTCAAGTAATCAGTCAATTGTCGGGGATCTTGTGTAGATGTCCGTGAGCTTATGCTTAAAACTAGCGCACACATCTTTTGATGACGTCAACATTTTTTGCTTACTGTCCTAGATGTGTCAGGCGTGTACATGACCGTCAGTCCCAAGTACGCGCTCTATCCGGAATATGCTGACGTCACAATTATCTTCCAACCTGGTGCCCAAGTTCCGATTTCGCCGCGCTGCCTTATGGATTTTAGGGACTGGAATGGACCAGTAGAATTTGGCTTGTCGTTTGGCACGTCTTACACAATCCAGTTTGACAATTCTGGCGAGCAGAATGTCACAGCCAAAGTGTGGGACACGCACAACAGCAAGGTAGGAATATTCAGCCTCGTCAGTCAGTTTTCGTTTTGCGGTTCCTGTTCTTTATGTGTGTATCTTTGTCTGTTTAACCCCTTCCCTGCCACAGGACGCCGATTTCCTTCCTTAAATAATTGTTAACTCAACGACCAAAAGGCACAACCGTTCAAGGAACGTGGATACAAATTGGTCTGCGCAAGAGGCATAGATTCTCATGAGCCCCCGCGACTGCGGGGGTTCATGAGAATCTATGCCTCTCGCATTTGGATCGTGAGGGTGAGGACATTCCACCTAGTCACAGTCAAGCCTGTCAAGGCGACCACCTGTGTAAAGCGACCGCCTGTCTGAGCAGACCACCCAGATTTGGTCCCATTGTCTTCCTTTTGCTGCTTTATGACTGTGTGGGGTGACCACACTCTGATAATCCCTTGGTTGGGCGCCAGACGCAAGTTTCAATGTATTTAGTTTTTGTTTGTCTGTTCATTGTGCTGTTGCTTGTGTCTTTCTTTCCTTGTTTATTTCAGATTTGCTCGTTTATTTAATTTGCGCCTGAGCGAAATCCGACAGCAGTAATAAACAGACACAATCCTACATATACAAACCCAAATATGGTAGCTGTGTCTTAAAACATTCGAGACGTGCCGCATCCAAATACGCGGCAAGATAATAATAATAATAATAATAATAATAATAATAATAATAATAATAATAATAATAATAATTACGGTATTTGTAATGCGCTTATCTTATAATAATTATAACTCTAAGCGCGCACTCACAACTCGCGCACGCATGCGCACGCTTTAGACAATGACTCACGTACCACAAATAATGAAATACATTACGACGGTCAGCTTGCGGTGGGGAGTGTGGTGATATAGTGCTAAAACTGTTGAAAGAGGTGAGTTTTGAGGGCGGACTGGAAGGAGGAGAGAAAGTGTTTCTGACGAAGAGAGAGTGGGAGAGTGTTCCAGGTGGATGGACCGTAGACGGAGAAGGAGCGGGGGCCGAAAGTGTTGAGTTTGGTGCGAGGGATGTGGAGGCGGAGAGGGTCGGAGGCAGAGCGGAGGGAGCGGGAAGGTGTGTAGGGGTGAAGTAAGTTGGAGAGCTAGGCAGGAGCGCAGTTGTTTAGGGATTTGTAGCCATCCACCAGCTCAAGAGTGGCAAAGCAGCAGGCATTGATGGAATACCGCCAGAGATCTGGAAACATGGAGGCACAGCACTGCACAACAAGCTCCATGACCTCTTTCTCTGCTGCTGGGAGGAAGGAACACTACCAAAAGATCTCCGTGATGCAGTCGTTATCACCCTGTACAAGAACAAAGGCGAGAAGTCTGACTGTTCAACTATCGGGGAATTACCCTGCTGTCCATTGCTGGGAAAATCCTTGCAAGGCTGCTCCTGAATCGGCTGGTACCTGCCATCGCTGAAGACCAACTCCCAGAGGGCCAGTGTGGCTTCAGAGCAAACAGGAGCACCACCGATATGGTCTTTGTGCTGAGACAGCTACAGGAGAAGTGCCGCGAGCAGAACAAAGGGCTGTACGTAACATTTGTCGACCTAACAAAAGCGTTCGACACTGTGAGCAGGCAAGGCATGTGGCAGATCCTGGAGCGACTTGGCTGTCCCCCAAAGTTCCTCAACATGATTGTCTAGCTACACGAGGACCAGCAAGGCCAGGTCAGACTCAACAATGACCTCTCAGAACCATTCCCTATTCTCAACGGCGTAAAGCAGGGCTGCGTGCTGGCACCGACCCTCTTCACCATCTTTTTTAGCATGATGTTGAAGCAGGCCACAGTGGACCTCGATGATGACGATGCAGTGTACATCAGGTATCGTCTCGATGGCAGCCTGTTCAACCTCAGACGACTGCAGGCCCACACCAAAACCCTAGACCAACTGATTCGTGAGCTGCTTTTTGTTGATGATGCTGCCCTCGTTGCACACACAGAGAGAGCCCTGCAGCGCATCACGTCTTGCTTCGCAGATGCTGCCCAGCTCTTTGGACTCGAGGTCAGTCTGAAAAAGACAAGGGTCCTCCATCAGCCGGCACCCAAGACAGTGTATCGCCCTCCTCACATCACCATTGGCGAATCTGAACTAAAGTCAGTGCACCAGTTTACTTACCTTGGCTGCATTATCACGTCGGACGCCAAGCTGGACAAGGAGCTTGACAGCAGGCTGGCAAAGGCGAACAGCGCTTTTGGGCGACTTTTCAAGTGGGTGTGGCACAATCAACAGCTGAAAACAGGCACCAAGATCAGCGTGTACAGAGCTGTGGTCCTCACCACCCTGCTGTATGGTTTCGAGTCCTGGGCCCTCTACCGCAGCCAACTACGACTCCTCGAACGCTTCCACCAGCGCTGCCTGCGTACCATCCTGGGCATTCACTGGAGTGACTATGTCACCAACGTCGAGGTCCTTGAACAGGCTGAAACTGTGAGCATCGAGGCTTTGCTGCTGCGGACACAGCTCCGCTGGGCGGGGCATGTCTCCAGGATGGAGGATCATCGCCTACCAAAGATCACCCTGTTCGGCGAGCTTGCTACTGGACACCGTGACAGAGGGGCACCAAAGAAGAGATACAAAGACTGTCTCAAGAAGTCACTTAGTGCCTGCCAAATCGACCACCACCAGTGGTCTTCGCTTGCTGCGGACCGTGACACCTGGCGCTCCACCATTTACAAGGCAGCTGTCTCCTTTGAGGACTCTCACAGAGCTAGCCTTAAGGACAAGCGGCTCAGGAGAAAAAACAGAGATGCCGCAGCTCAGAACCCTGGCCATACCTTCCCCTGCAGCCACTGCGGTCGAACCTGCCTGTCTCGGATTGGCCTCCGCAGCCACGAACAAGCCTGCAGACGTCGTGGGCAACTCCTATAAAATCTTCGTTCGCGAAGTCAAGCCAAGAGAGTGTAGCAGAGAGACAGAATTTTGTATTGGATGCGTTGGGGGATGGGGAGCCAGTGAAGGAGTTTGAGCAGGGGTGTGATGTGGTCGGATTTTTTCTTTCTGAGGATCCGCGTATCCGGATGCGGCACGTCTCGAATGTGTTAATAACATCATTTTGAGAGACATATCTGTTTCCGCCATGTAAGTTCAAGTGATGTGTCAGATTTGCTTGGCACTTAAGGCATCAGTCAAGCTAATCTGGCAATACACTTGAACTGTTAAAGTCGGTACGTCTCCTGCTGTAGTGAAACTTGAATGATTAACACATGCTAGACTCGGTGCTTTCGGCTACGTGGCTTCTTTCATCCCGTCTCGAATGAGTTAAAGTTTGATTACAAAATAGACTCCTATTGAATTTTCTTAATGAGTAAACGAAAGCGAGGCCTCTTGTGGCCTTCATCTCATTGTTTGGGACGCTGCGACCTACAACATTCTTTCGATGTCATTCTTTGGCAATTATCTTATTTGATTGTTTCAAAATGCGACACCGCCCTTGGATTTGTGGCCTGCAGTGACGTTAAACAAAAACAAACAAAACCAAAACAAAACAAAAATAGCGTCACTCTACAGTGTGAAAATTACAAATCGAAAGCGAGGCTTCTTGAGACGACCTTCACCTCATGCATATACTATAGAATCGCAAATTGTTTGTGTGTATGTGTTTGTTTTTTTTCATCTCTCTCTCTCAGACGGTCACCGAAGAAGTGATCATCCTGGACAGACTGAAAGCTCCAATACTGAAAACACAGTTCGAAAGAGCGCCTCTCGGCCAGCCCATGGATGTGACCTTCATCTTGTACAGTGGGCCGACCGGACCCCTCTGCAACCTGACCTTTGACTTTGGTAACGGTGACATTGTGACTCGGCCAAGGACAGGTATGTAAAAGTGTTAACCTCTTCACTGGCACACTTCAAGAAAACATAGGTCGGCCATGATAATTCAAGGGTGGTTCCAGGTTAGCTTGACGCCTTTATGCGCCAAGCTATCCTGGCACCACCTTTAAACTATCATGATCAACCTGTCTGGTAAACCATAATGTAGCTTTTGGGGGACAGCTTTCAGTTTTTGGAAAAGTGACCCTGCGGCTTATGTGTTAACTTTAGAGTTTGATCCAGTTATCTGTTAGAAGCATAAAAGTACCCAACGGAGAAAGAAACACGCTTAGAAAAGACAGTTACAACAAAATTTTATTAATATTTCGGGTAAATACCCTTTTTCAAAATAGACAAACAAACAAATAGAGAGATCAGTCACTACATATCTTCATTTCAATCGCAGAAGGAATGTGACAACTGAAGGAAGTGACGTAAAATAAAATAAAAGAAAAACAAAAGTGCGGGGAAAAAAGACGAAGTAAAATAAAAATTAAAAATGACGTCAACGAAAAAATCATAAGAGAGAGCTTCAGAGAGAAACTGAACACGAGATACAAAAAGTGTGTAAGCGCGCGCGTGCGCGAGCAAAAGTGAATGCGTGTGCGAGAGGCCAGAAAGAGAGAGAGAGAGAGAGAGAGAGAGAGAGAGAGAGAGAGAGAGAGAGAGAGAGAGAGAGAGAGAGAGAGAGAGAGAGAGAGAGAGAGAGAGAGAGAGAGAGAGAGAGAGAGAGAGAGAGAGAGAGAGAGAGAGAAGGAAAACGAACGGGGAGTACCCTTGGGCACGAAGTAGGCGGAGTGTCTAAGACACAAAGCCTGCTAAACACCAACCCGAAGGCAAACTTTATATCACCGTCAAGTTGAGGACTACCTCGGGGAAAAACGGGAGGACCCCGGGAAAAAACCCCCAGCATTTAGCACGGTACACAACAAGTAATAAGTCATGAAAACAAAGCAAATAATCAAATTCAGTAAGAGAATATTGGTATAAGTGGAGAGTAGGTAGTTGTGAAACCGTCTTCAAGGGTAACTCAAAAAATAGGGGGGTGGGGAGGGAGAGAGAGAGAGAGAGAGAGAGAGAGAGAGAGAGAGAGAGAGAGAGAGAGAGAGAGAGAGAGAGAGAGAGAGAGAGAGAGAGAGAGAGAGAGAGAGAAGGGGGCGGGGGCGGGGGGAAAGGAGGAAGGAGGAAGGGGAATAAGAGAAAAGGAAAAAGCGTAAAGAGAGAAAGAGGGCTAGAGAGAAGTGGTAAAGGGGGTAGGGGGGGGGGGAGAAAGAGGGAGAGAGGTAGAAGGAGAGAGGAAAAAAAAAAAAAAAAAAAAAAAAAGCCAGAGCCACCAACCCCACCCAACAGGCACCCACCAGCACACAGAAATACACACAGGCACGCAACAAGACGACCACGTACATCCCCAAGGGATGCACACGATCGCCCCTCCCCAAAACCGCGTATCAAACCGTGAGCCGGAGACCCGGCGCCCGACAGGGAAGGGCAAGAGATCCAACTAAACGTTCGGCCAGCGCTGAGAAAGTCTCCAAGGGAAATGTACATATCAACCAGCGCCAACCTCCCCTAACTGGGTAGTGAGTAGTAAAACAGTGAGGTAAAGTAGCAGACACAAGCAAGGTAAAAAATGTTAATCTTTCATATTCATCCCGAGTGGCGCCACAGTGCCCAGTTTATTAATCAGAAATTTTTCACGGTCTTTCCTGGCCCAGACATTACTGGCTTGCATAAGCCAAAGGCCTTTAACCCGAATGTCCGAGACGGAGTGGTCGGCCTGATTGAAATGTCGTCCGACCGGTCTGTTGTATTGGTACTTGACAGACTGAAGATGTTCTTTGAAACGGTCGTTGATGGTTCTTTCCGTCTCTCCAACATAGAGTTGGCCGCATTTCACACAGGAGATGACATAAATCGCGTTGGTGGTTTGACATGTGAAGTATCTGTCTATGTTGAATTTGTAACGTGGACCATTCACCACGGTGGAAGGGCAAATAAAAGGACACGTCTTGCAATTAGGAACATTGCACGGAGTGGAGCCGGAGGGTCTGGTGGTATGACGAGGCTTGAGAGTAGAGCGAACAAGCATGTCCCGCAAATTAATATCCCTCTTGAAAGCTACCAACGGAGGTTCAGAAAAGATAGCAGCAGATTCTTGACTGGATGACAAAAGACCCCAGTTAGAAAGAAGGATTTTACGCACCGGATTGGTGTGGGGATGGTAGATCATGGTTACGATAGGCCTGTCACTATCAGCGGTAGGTTTAGTCTGCATTGTACTCGCGCGACTAAGTTTTTGAACCGTTTGGAGAGATCCTTGAACAACAGTATGTGGGTAATGTCTGTCGATGAAAAATCCTGCCATTTCTTTGGATTGAACATCGAAATCTGATTCTTCGGAACATATTCTTTTTAGCCGAAGAAACTGGGAATAAGGGATGCTGTTTTTAGTTTTGGGGTTGTGAGAAGATCGGTAGTCGAGGTAGGAATGTGAGTCGGTAGGTTTGTTATTTGTTTGTTATTTGTTTGTTATTTGTTTCTAATTTGCATATTACACGCTTGGCAGTCACCTTTTTTGGTCTGGAGTGACGTCTTTAGGCAAGGCATTCCAAAGGCTAGAGCCAGAGAACGTTAAACTCGTTTTATAGAGATCAATTCTAGGTCGCGGCACAATAAGGGTTTTTCTTGATCTGGAGTATGTTGATGACTGGGCGGTAAATAGCGTTGTGATATAGCGGGGTAGCTTATCGTTTAATGCCTTAAACATAACCATTCCCTTATTGTAAGTTAAATGATCTTTCAGGGGCAGAATTTTTAAGGTAGCCAATTTTCGGTCAGTGGTTAAGTTCGGATAAGGGAGTATTAGTTTGGCAGCTCTCTGATGTAGGGAGTTCAATCTTTTCAGTTGGACATCGCTCGAACCTTCCCACACAATAGAGGCATAGTCTATAATTATATGGGGGACCTAGATTTAAATTTCCATGCACCTAGGGGCTGGAACAGTGGATATGTGATACGCCCCCCTTCGTGGGGGGGGGGGGGGGGCTTCCATATGCATTGCTTTCAGTCTCTTACTTAGCGCCCCCTCTTTCCTATCTTTTTTTTTTTGTGTGCTTGGACCAAAGTAGATCTATAATCATTGGTCTATCATGCACACTTCTCTCCCTTGACAGTGCTTTTTCGTACTCACTTGGTAGTTTTTTTCTAAATTACAAGCACTGGCAGTCAACCCTTTCGGTCTAGTTTTTTACTACAATTTCGACTGCAACCCCTTCCCCCATTTTAGTAGGTTCTCTCTTAGGGTGCATGGAAATTTGGCTCTAGGTGGAGGCATGGAATGTATGCCCCTGCAGAAACCACAGTAAAATGTGGTCTTCTTTGCAGGTAAGCAGAAGTTCCTTCTCTTCCTCCATTATTGCCGATGGTGTGCTGAAGAGGTCGCCAAGACCGAAACAGCTGTCCACACCGGCTCAATATCTGGACCCCCACTTGGGGGACCTAGATTTAAATTTCCATGCACCTAGGGGCTGGAACAGTGGATATGTGATACGCCCCCCTTCGGGGGGGCTTCCATATGCATTGCTTTCAGTCTCTTACTTAGTGCCCCCTCTTTCCTATCTTTTTTTTTGTGTGTGCTTGGACCAAAGTAGATCTATGATCATTGGTCTATCATGCACACGTCTCTCCCTTGACAGTGCTTTTTCGTACTCACTTGGTAGTTTTTTCTAAATTACAAGCACTGGCAGTCAACCCTTTCGGTCTAGTTTTTTTACTACAATTTCGACTGCAACCCCTTCCCCCTTTTTAGTAGGTTCTCTCTTAGGGTGCATGGCAATTTGGCTCTAGGTGGAGGCATGGAATGTATGCCCCTGCAGAAACCACAGTAAAATGTGGTCTTCTTTGCAGGTAAGCAGAAGTTCCTTCTCTTCCTCCATTATTGCCGATGGTGTGCTGAAGAGGTCGCCAAGACCGAAACAGCTGTCCACACCGGCTCAATATCTGGACCCCCACTTGGGGGACCTAGATTTAAATTTCCATGCACCTAGGGGCTGGAACAGTGGATATGTGATACGCCCCCCCCCCCCTTCGGGGGGGCTTCCATATGCATTGCTTTCAGTCTCTTACTTAGCGCCCCCTCTTTCCTATCTTTTTTGTGTGTGCTTGGACCAAAGTAGATCTATGATCATTGGTCTATCATGCACACTTCTCTCCCTTGACAGTGCTTTTTCGTACTCACTTGGTAGTTTTTTTTTATAATTATGTGATCTAATATGGGCGTTGAAGAACAGTTGACGTGTCTCCATATCAGTTATGTGTTTAAGTTTTGCTAAGCCGTACAGATCTTTAGAGACAATTTTACAGACACTACTGATGTGTGGCTGCCACCTAAGCTGGTTGTCCACCGTGTGAGAGAGAGAGAGAGAGAGAGAGAGAGAGAGAGAGAGAGAGAGAGAGAGAGAGAGAGAGAGAGAGAGAGAGAGAGAGAGAGAGAGGGAAGAAAAAGAGGGACAAGGGGGGGGGGGAGGTAGGAGAGAGGGTAACAAATACTACCTTAAGGCATCCCATTGGGCCTGCCTAAAACTGTCTACATTAGAAGGGGGAGGGGGGAGAGGGGGAGGGAAGTGGAGAGGATAGTAAGAACAAGGAGAACGAATGTAAACGTACTCAAACAGAAGTGAGACAGTAAGGTAAAGGTGGTTCGCAGATTAGAATGTCACAGGTAAGTTCAAAATTGTTAATCTTTCATATTCATCCCGAGTGGTGCCCAGTTTATTAAACAGAAAATTGTCTAGGTCCTTCCTGGTCCAGATATTGCTGCTTGCATAAGCCAGAGGCCTTTAACCCGAATGTCCGAGACTGAGTGGTCGGCCTGTTTGAAATGTCGTCCGACCGGTCTGTTGTATTGGTATTTGACCGACTGGAGATGTTCTTTGATACGGTCGCTGATGGTTCTTTCTGTCTCTCCAATACATAGTTGGCCGCATTTCACACAGGAGATGACATAAACCACGCTAGTAGACACGTGAAGTATTTGTCTATGTTGAATTTGTAACGTGGACCATTCACCACAGTGGAAAGGCAAATAAAGGGAAGCGTCTTGCAATTAGGAAAATTGCAAGGTCTGGAGCCTGAGGGTCTGGTGGTATGACGAGGCTTCAGAGTAGAGCGAACAAGCAGGTCCCGTAAATTAATGTCCCTCTTGTAAGCCACCAACGGAGGTTCTGAAAAGATATCGGCGGACTCTTTGCTGGATGACAAAAGACCCCAGTTGGACAGAAGTATTTTACGAACCGGATTGGTGTGGGGATGGTAGATCATGGTGACAATAGGCCTGTCACTATCTGCTGTGGGTTTAGCCTGCAGTGTTTCCTCGCGACTAAGTTTTTGTACCTTTTGGAGAGATCCTTGAACAACAGTATGTGGGTAATGTCTGTCAATGAAAAATCCAGCAATTTCTTTGGATTTAACATCAAAGTCTAATTTTTCGGAACAGATTATTTTCAGCGGAAGAAACTGGGAATATGGGATGCTGTTCTTAGTTTTGGGGTTATGCGAAGAGCGGTAGTCGAGGTAGGAATGCGAGTCGGTAGGTTTGTAATGTATTGAAGTTTTCGACATTCCGCAGTCAATACGGATGTTCATGTCCAGAAAGTCGACTGAAGTAGCTGAGATATTGTATGTATACTTGATTGATGGGTTGACGTTCTGCACGAAGTGAATGAAGTCTAAACGTTCAGCTTGGGTCATGTTTGCAGCTCCTATTCCGTCATCTTTACAGCGTTTATACATCTCAAGAACAGGCCAGGTGTATTTCTGAAGTATTTGTTGCTCAAGGAATCCCATGAATAGGCCCCATTTTCGTGCCCATCGCTACGCCACTGCGATGAGCGAAGGTGACGCCATCAAAGGTGAAACTGTTCAGAGAGAGAGAGAGAGAGAGAGAGAGAGAACTAATTCAGCCAGTCGTAGAAGAGTATGAGTAGGAGGTTGGTTGTGACTTCTTTGGTTGAGGAAGTATGCAAGTGCATTGAGGCCATCATTGTGTGATACGACAGTATATAGTGAAGTAACATCAAGGGAAAACAACAGTTCTGTTTTGAAAAGTTGTTTCTGGTTGACTTGGTCTATGATCTCTAGAGCACGGTTGGTGTCTTTAATGTAGGCAGATAGAGACTGGACAAAGGGTTGACAGATGATGTCCAGGTATTGTGAGATGTGTTCTGTGGGACAACTGCAAGCTGACACTATGGGGCGGCCGGGGTTGTTGAGTTTGTGAATTTTTGGGAAAAGGTAAAAGTTAGGTTTTTTAAGCCGCTTTTTATGAGTAGGTTAGCTGTGGAAGGAACCTCTTCTTTAAGAATCATCTCTTTGACTGTGTTGGAGATGCGCTTTTGATCAGCTTGGAGGGAACTTTCGTCAAGTTGTTGGTAGTGTTCCGGGTTCTGTAACTGTCTGTAGGCCTCTTTGATGTACAGACCTCTGTCCCATACAACGACGGCGCCTCCTGTATCGGCTGGTTTGATGACGATGTCGCTTTTGTTACAAAGATTGTTGAGAGCGTCGAGTTCAGCTTGTGTGGGATTTGAGTGAGGAATGGGTTTGAACTTGAGTTGTCCAATGTCAGACATGATTTTCTTGATGTAGCATTCAAGTTCAGGAAGTTTACCATGAGGTGGTTCTCTTCTGACATGAGTGTCAAAACGACCAACGAAGATGCCGCCAACCTTTCGAGTTCTCGATGGCCCAGGACTGCCATCCATCTAAGAGATCTATAAAATTTCTGCAGATTTCTGATGAGTTGGTATTTATTTATAGTTGGCTGTCTCGGAATAAAGTGCAGACCTCTGGAGAGTAAGCTCTTTCATCATGTGTCAGAGTTAGGTCTTCAGGAATACACTGTACTAGATTCCTGTGAGGTGAGGCAGTGCGTAGTAGGTACAGCGTCAGACAAAGTGCTAGAGGGGTCTTGTATCACGTTTTGCAAAGGGTTGCAAGTGACATCAACGTCATGTATAACGAGAGTCAAAGGAGGGGTGCCTCTAACGTCTAACGTGAGTGCGCGGGCGTCAACGCCATTCTTTTCGTATTCATCGGAGTTAACCTCTCCGGACGAAGTAAGAGAAGGGGCGGCGGCAACGTCCGACGTAGGCACGTGAACGGCAACACCATCCTGAACTGAGTCCTCAACTCTAGACGGGCAGCTCGAACGACCAAACCAGGTGCGTGAGCAGCGTCACCATACTGGGCAGAGTTATTCCCTCGAGATTAAATCAGAGGAGGGGCGGCCCTAGGAATCAAAGGAGATGCAGCGTCATCCTCTCCGGGCTCCGGTCCGGACGAAATCATAATAGCAACTGCTACTGAAGACGTGGTCGGTAAGGCCATGCGTCAGAATCAGCACTTGGTCAGAGAAAGCCGAAATGGACCCAGGTACAGGAGGAGCGTCTCCAACGATCAAGGGCGCAGCATCACCATCCTATCCGAGGGCTGCGGCCCGGGTGAAGTCAAAGTGGCATCGTCTCCTGAAGATGTGTCACCCTCAACAGGCTCCGGCCCGGAGGATGTCAAAGTAGCATCTTCTCCTGAAGATGTGGCATCAAGGGCAGCTCCATGGGTCAGCGTCAGCGCTGGGGCACAACCGTTCGGTCTAGAAAATATAACCGATGTGGGGGTTACGGCATCAACATCAGAACCAGTCAGCGCCAAGCGCAATAAGCGGACGGACAGTAGGCACAACCAGACGCCGGGTATCACTTTGGGTAGTAAGAGGGGCCGCTGAAGCAGAGTTTGTGCTTCGATTAATGCTGAATTCGGACAGCTTATGATCTTTAGTTTAGTCACATGGGCAAAAATGCATAGATTTTCGTGAGTCCCAGCAATCTTACGGGGCTCTTGAGGATCATTACCACTAGTAAAGTTGAGTTTGACTCGTTCATCATATAATCACCCGACGAGCTTAGTGCGTGTTGATATATAAGTCAGCCCCTCGCGCACGTCCTCACTCTTCTTACATTCAAATAATTCTCAGAATGTACATGCAGGTCTGTGTATGTTGTCTTCAGGTTACGGGATGGACGGGTATGACGTAGAGCCAGTGACGTACACTCTCCCAGGGACGTACACCATCACAGTGACGGCCGTGACCCCGTTGGAGTCGATATCAGACTCCCTCAGCATAACTGTGTTAGCTCCCGTTGTGGACACGGACTTCCTTGTCGAGGTCACTCCTTTGGAGGCTGGTATCAATGGTAAGCTATCCGAACTAACAAGGCGTTTATACAAAAAACACGCTTAGAAAAGACAGTTACAACGCAATGTATTGTGTTGTAAATGTCTTTTCTAGGCATGTTTCTTTCTCCGTTGGGCGCTTCTCTGCATTTTACAAGCTTGGTAGTCACCTTTCTGGTCTGGATTTCGTCCGTACCAAGCGTCTAAAAGGCCACAAACGCCTGTAAAAATCTTATATTTACAGGCAATGGTAAGAAACGAAACTGTCAATGAAGAAAGAACCACAATTTCAAATGGCGACTACCAAGTGTGTACAAAAATCGTATATCTTCATAATGTGCAGTATGAAAAAAGATGATCCTAACAACAACAACAACAACAACAACAAAACACGTTTAGAAAAGACTCACCACAATTTATTAAATTTTCGCGTTAGATCTCTAAAAAAAACAAAAACCAACAACACACAAATAGACACAGAAATAAGTATACACTACTACGCTACTTATATCTTTTCTTTGATGGGAAGAACGAAACGTGCTTCGCAAAACAATTAACCCCTTCACTGCCGCGAAAAATCAAACAGCACAGAACTACAAGAGGGATAGATCCTCATGAGATGTCCACTCAGTGGGAAGCATGACACGTGCTTCACAAAGTAACGCCTTCACTCCCGAGAAAAATCAAACACCGACCAACTACAATAGGTATAGATCCTTATGAGCCCCCGCAGTTGCGAGGGCTCATGAGGATTTATGTTTCTTGCTGAAACCCACTTTGTATCCATGTCCCTTTGACGGATGGGGATCATTGACAGTGGATTTACAACGATTTTAAAGACACAATCTGTGTGCACTTGCAGTGAAGGGATCACTCCATTTTCTTTCCAGTTTCAGTCTAATTAGGCACTGCTTTTGAACTCTTGTGGTTCATCCTTCTTCAACGTTACTTCGTCATGAACTGTGCCACGTTAACCCATTAACTGCCAGTGGGAGCACACCGTGTGTTTTACTCATCGTAAACTCAACGTCAAAGGTCTTCAGTCGTCAAAAGAAGGTAAATTGTACACAGTGGTGTTAGCAAGAGGTATAGATTCTCATGAGCCCCCGCAACTGCGGGGGCTCATGAGGATCTACACCTCTTGCAGTTGGGTCGTGCTCTCGGCAGTGAACGGGTTACTCGAATACAATCCACGCACACACAGCTGAAACTTCGATCGGAAATAAAACCTTGGTACAGTGTCAGTTCTGTACTTTTTCTCTTTCTGAAATGAATAAATAATAATCCTTTTAAAATTTTCTCGGCTTTCAAGGAGTTAAACTACGTCCTTGAAACCATGGGAAATTCAACGCCGAAATAACCGAATCCCCCCCCCCCCCCCTTTTTAAAGAATAGGCTTTTGGGGCCAACGTAATGTAAAGAAAACAAGAGAGTTTTTGCTTCTGGCACCCAGATGGTGACCAGCTAAGAATGTAAAATGCAAGGAAACGGCCACCAAAGAAAGAAACACGCTTCGAAAGGACAAGCATTAAACAAACTCCAGACTGTGTGAAATACAGAGAAAACCCCAAAGAAAAAAAATAAACATGGCTAGAAAGGACAATTAATACACACGCTATTAAAGTCTTAAGTTTTAAACAGCTTACAAAACATTGTTGCACAATACACTAGTAAACCGAATAAAAGTATATTTATTGTGCAAGTTAGTGTTGTTTTTGTGTGGTCTATTTTTTTCTTTATTGTTCTTTTGTTTGTTTGTTTGTTTGTTTCAGCAAGTCCATTTTTGTGAATAGCAAGATTTTAATTGCGTTACGTGAAAATATTGCTTTTCACAAAAATGGACTTACTGTCTAAAGGTATGTTTTGTAAAAAGCAAGATTTTCCTTGCAACACAGTTAAAATCTCGCTTTTCACAACAACAACAAAATTACTTACTGTCTTCTGCCATCACAGGGCAGAACATGTGAAGTCCCGTTTGCAACGAAAAACTCCCGCAGTAGAACGAGAGCGGAATTCACGGCGGATAGAAATCACGGCTGATAACCAGCTTGTACCATAAGCACATTCAACACTCCAAACATCTCCAAGAGGCATAGATCCTCATAGGGCTTATGAGTATCTATGCCTCTTGGAGATGTTCGGGCGTGTTGTCTATGCTTCCGTACAAGATGTTCGTCCGCCGTGACTCCGTTCTCGTCTGCTGTTGGGAGTGGTTCGGCGCAAACGTAACCTCCCTATTAACACGCGCGTGAATTTCTTCACCCAGACTGGATCACAGTGAAGGTGACCTGGGGTCTCCCGCCAAACGTCACGGACACATCCACACTCGTTCCGGTCCCATCCATCACCACAGCCCCACGAGTGTTCCCACGTGTGTCCGTTAAGATCAGACGGGGCGACACCTTAGCAAACCCCACGCCGTCGATATTTAATATCTCGGCAGCTCCTAGCATCTTCACGGACAGGATCGCCTACAACAAACAAGGGTCATACGAACTGCGGGTGGATGTCTACAACGCTGCTTCAAGTCTGGAAAAAGTGTTCATGGCATGTCATGGTTTCTTTTTTACCTTGTACCAGCTTCAGTAAGTGTTGTTTTTCTGGGCCCCGCTCTCAAACAAACAAACAAACAAACAAACAAACAAACAAACAAACAAACAAACAAACAAACCCAAAAATAAAATAAATAAATAAAATTCCAACCAACCAACCAACCAACCAACCAACCAACCAACCAACCAACCAACCAACAAAAAAGCAAACAAGAACGACAACAAGCAAACCCCCACAAGAACAATTAAAAAAACAACAACAAACAAACAAACACAAAAAGCAAATATACAAAAAGCAAACAAACAAACAAACAAACAAACGAAACATAAAAGAAAAAAAATACCCAAAACTTGTGCTTGCACGGTAGGCCTACATCGGTCGCTGATGAAAAGAATAGTTTGGTATGTCTTCCGATGACTTTAATACCCTTTCACTGGCAGCTGACGCAGAATGTGTTTCTGAAACCTTTGCTAATTCCACGCCTTCTATCTATCTATCTATATCCCGTAGTCTTGCCGACCGTTGGGGCACCACTGATGACTTGGCAACCAGCTCCCTCCAATCCTCTCTGTTCTCTGCCATTCTCAGCGTATCGCCCAGCTTCAGTCCTGTCCACTCTGAGATATTGTCCTCCCATCTTTTCCTCTGTCTTCCTCTCCTTCGTCCTCCTTGCACAGTGCCTTGCAGGATTGTTTTGGCAAGCCCTGCTGAACGCGTGACATGCCCATACCACTTCAGTTTGCGTTTTCTCACAATGGCTAATAAGTCTTCATAGGGCCCGATGGCTTGCCTGATTCTGCTTCCCACTTCCTCGTTTGTGATGTGATCTCTGTATGAGATGCCAAGCAGCCTTCGAAAACATCTCATCTCAATTCCACACCTAAACCGTCCAAGAAACACGGATACAAAGTGGTTTCAGCAAGAGGCATAGATCCTCATGAGCCCCCGCAACTGCGGGGGCTCATGAGGATCTATGTCTCTTGCAGTTGGATCGTGTTGACTAAATTTCTCGGGTTAAAAAATCAGTGCCGGTTTCAGTCCGATTACAGTGATTAAAATCAGGTCAGCCCTGCCCTAATATGTCAAAAGCCATAGTCGAGATGTTCACAGTTCAAATGCTCATTATAATGGGGCTCGCTCTACTGTCTTGGACCTGATTCTGATGTAAGGAGTCATTCATATTTAAGGGCAGAAATACAAGACATGTCCCTCATCTCGCATGCGAGTGAGATAATCTTTCATGAACCCCTCGCCTCCAGTGCACGAGCGAGCTTAAAGCCTGCGCAAGCCACTAAGCTCACTTAGTGGCTTGCGCAGGATTTAAACCCCTAACAGCCGGGGCAAGGCGAACGTTACCCATCTGCAAGAGACATAAGCCCCGATGTCGCGGTGTGTCTGTAGGATTTATGTCTCTATTTAGTCCTGTTCTCTGTGTGTCTATTTTGGTCCAAATGACGTCTGTGTATTTTATGCAAACGTCGGTCAGTGTGTAGTGGGCCACTGGCAGCGAACGGGTTAAGCTCATTCAGCCCGACGCACGTATTTCCCAAATTTTGGAGGCGTCATCTGACTATGCACCTGTTGCAGGAGATGGATCGACTATGATAAATCAAGGGTAGTGCCAGATTCGCTTGGCGCCGACAGGCGCCAAGCTAATCTGGCACTACCCTTGAATTATCATGGTCGATCCGTCTCCTACTGTAGTGCTTCAGGGCTGAATGGGTTAAGCTCACTAATGCCACTTACAACTGCATAAGCTAGTTTGTCTATTTTGTGAAAAACATGATTTTGCTTGTGTGTGGTAAAAAGCTTGCTTCTCACAAAAAAATGGACAAACTACATTTTGCCATTCATTGCTGGGCATAAATATAACAACATAAAACCGTGATTTTTTAAAAATCTTTTTTTTTTCCGTTTTCCGCCACAGGTGCAAGTGTTTCAAAATTTTCAGAACCCTAACGTGACGAAATGTTATGTACCACTTGTGCCCCGAAGCATAGGATGTATACCAGGGGTGGACGGAAAAGGCAACGTTTTCTTTGCGGGTACCGAGATTTACTTCACAGTCAATACGGACAACAACGGTAAGTTACGGACAGTACAGGATATCCGTTTGGGGAACGAGAGTGAAAGGTGGGGGAAGAAGATGGTTGTGGATGGTGTGTGGGTGGTGGGCGGAGAGGAGGACGTCTTGTAAAAAAAGGGGAGTCGATGCATTATATAGCGCTTTGACAAACAAAAATGGCGGTCGAGTTGGTCATGGCGAAGTCGAGTTGGTCATGGCGGTCGAGTTGGTCATGGCGAATTCGTCGCCCGAGTCTTCAGGGGATAAACCTCTACCTCGAGTTCTGGAAATCGGCAGTAGGTTAAAACTGCATGTGCTTCGACGAAAACAGTGGATAAAAGCCCGGACAAAGATGCGATATCGCATCTTTGTCCGGGATTTTATTCACTGTTTCGTCGATGCACGTGCAGTTTTGACCTACTCTTGTTGTCCGGAAATCATCTATTGTGATCTGAGCGCAACACATGATTGTTGCAGCGTGTATGTATGTATATATATATATATATATATATATATATATATATATATATATATATATATATATATATATATATATATATATATATATATATATATATATATATATATATATATATATATATATATATATATATATATATATATATATATATATATATTTATATATATATATTCTCAATGCTGCGTCATGGCTCCGTACACTACTTTAACCCATTCAGCCGTGACGCACTACAGCAGGAGATGGGTCGACCATGATAAATCAAGGGTAGTGCCAGATTAGCTTGGCGCCGACAGGCGCCAAGCTAATCTGGCACTGCCCTTGAATTATCATGGTCATGGTCGATTAATCTCCTGCAACTGTGCATAGTCATTAGATGACGCCTCCAAAATTTGGGAAATACGGCCGTCGGGCTGAGTGAGTTAACATGTCACGTTGTGTGTGTATATACATATATCTATGTGTGTGTGTGTGTGTGTAACGTTCACCTTGCCCCGGCTGTTAAGGGTTTAAATCCTGCGCAAGCCACTAAGTGTGTGTGTGTGTGTGTGTGTGTGTGTGTGTTCCAGCCAGCGCAACGGAGTACAATTTCACGGCAACGTACACAGACGGAAGCATTGTTACCGCCGTAAAAACAGTGAACCCTTTTTCCATTGACAAGCTGTTGAAGGTAAGGATCCCGGAGGAAAAGCTATTTACAATGACTAAGTGGTATAGTAGTGCTGGGAACGTCGCTGACTGGAAGTAAACTAAATCACGCTTTTGAAATGTTCTCGCTCGGCCAGAACATTATTGCCGCATCACAAATATTTTCCATAACATAACAAGATGACATGTAGTCCACTATTGCTTGCTTAATGTCTATTTGAAGTTATTTTCACGTGATCTGATAAGTGATTTTGTGAGGATTTCACTCACGATGTTAACATAAATTTTTCTCGAGAAAAGTGACGTTTCCTTAACCCCTTCACTGCCAGTAGGCGCTGACTGTGTTTTAAATTCTTTATACCTTCATCATTAAAGATTCCCAGTCGTCAAAGGAAAATGGGTGCAACATGATTTCAGCATGAGGCATAGATCATCATGAGCCCCCGAAACTGCGGGGGCTCATGAGGATCTATGTCTCTTGCAGTGTTTACTTGTTTTCGGTATTGCAGGGGTTAAAAAGTGTGCTCGAGTTGACGTCAAACCCACGACCTGTTTCTCGTTGGTGTGTTGATTCCCATTTGTATATGTTCTGTTCTCATTGTCATCCAAGTTTATAAATATCTAATGTGCGAGCTGTGTTTTGTATTGTTATTTACAGCCTGGAGCGTGCAGCGTGCAGATACGGGCCATCAACCCTCTGTATCAGGCTGCGTTAAATACCAGTCTCACGCTGGTGGAGAAAGTCGTCAAGTTTGAGATCACTCACGACAGATATGAGGTAACCATAATGTAATCCGAAGGGTGTTTGGGCATGGGGGTCCCACTTTGTGTTTGGGACCTTCAAACTGAGACAGAAGAAGCTCAAAGGGCAGACCTTGCTTCCTTTCGGTGGAAAAAAAAAAAACTGGGGAGGAGGGAGTGGGGGTGGGGGATGGGAGGTGGAGGGGGAGGCAGTATTTGAGACATTCCGTGTCAAATACGTGGCAAATAAAGTCAGTTTTCGAGACATGCTACTCGCATCGTGACTTGCACGAAAACCACAAATCACATAACAGTCTACACACGGTCTTCATTGGTTCCCTGTAAAATTGCACTTTCATCACAAGATCCTCTCTGACATTTGCTCGTCTGCTCCATCTTACCGACAAGAACTGGCCCTCACCTAGTTCACTTCGCTCACCACCACAGCTTCGCCTTCGTCTTCCTAACACAGATCTGTGCCATCAAGGACAAGTATGGAGCGAGGTGCTTCATTCATTTTGCTTCTTTGCTGAGCATTCGTACGCAGCACGTCTTGAAAAAGCTCTGTCTACGCTCATCTTGAACACACTGATTGAAGCAGCACGAGCACAGTCAGCACCAGCAAGAAGAAGAATTGAGCAAAGTCCTGTATTCACTCGGCTTAACCCTTTCAGCCCCAACACCCTACAGCAGGAGATGGATTGACCATGATAAGTCAAGGTAGTGCCAGATTAGCTTGGCGCCTGAAGGCGCCAAGCTAATCTGGCACTACCCTTGAATTATCATGGTCAGTCCACCTCCTGCAAGTGGTACATAGTCGTTAAGAAACACTTCCCAAATTCGGGAAATGCACCCATGGAGCTAAAAGGGTTAACAGCTCTATAAAGCCTCGCCTGACCACCCGAAGGAGCCTGAGAGCTGTTGTGACTTCTGAAAGCAACTGAAAACCCACTTAATTAGCGGCCCCTCATAATCAGAAACAGACACCTTCTTGTTCTCCCCCTTGTTCTCTCCTTCTTTTCAGACCTCGCCCAACGCGCTTCGAGCAGGCTCTTTATGACTGGATACACGCGCTATATAAATCTTAAAACGCAGCTTTTTCCCAAAGCTCATGCATCTGTCTAGCCCTTTGTCTTTCATAAGTGGCAGTTAGTCTTTAATCGTTCTTTATCATCACTCACTGTCAGTATTAAGCTCCCCCTAAGCCCTCTCAGTTGTGTTTTCGCTTCTCGTTTTGTGTGTGTGTGTGTGTGTGTCTCTACGTTTTTAAGCGCTAAGATTTAGCGTGACAAATGCTGGGTTGCAGCGCTATATAAATGCTATATTATTATTATTATTATTATTATTATTATTATTATTATTATTATTATTATTATTATGGTCATCATCATCATCAGCAGCATAAAGTGGATACAAATGACCTTCAAATCGGTTAGCTTTCGAGATATGCCGCGTAGCACGCCAAGCATTCGTATACGGTACTTCTTGAAAAAGGTCTGTTTATGCTCATCTTGAACTTAATAAAGTAAAATGGCCGGAATGGTGCCGGAATTGTGCATTTTTGTGTTTTTATCTGCAGAAACTGCCGAGCGTGACCAAGATGTTTCGGGTCTCCTTTCTTGTCCAAGGCAAGGACACCTGCCTGACGATGGCCTATGGCGATGGTACCTATGAGGTGTACGCCGATAAGCTTACGTACTGTAACCTGACTGGCAACTTTACAGGTAAGTATTGCTTCTATGCTTATCAAATGTAGGTATGTGTGCATGTGTAGCTATATAATATTTGCTATGAATACGTGTGTAATTACCTCAAATAAGTTAAAATACCCCCTTCAGTGCCAGTGATCACCGATTAGGTTTCTAAAGTCTTTGTTAAGTCTATGCGGCCAAAGAGCTCCAGCCATCCAAAGAACTTGGACGCAAACTGGTGTCAGCAAGAGGCATAGATAATTACTGGCCATAACGGCCTGACAGGGGATGTGCGCTGGTACGCGAAGCAGTGTGTCCTGACGAGCGATACGTTCAGTCTCGCGAGCGACAGATCTGCCACTCACAGGAGCCCTGACAGTACTGACTCATGCCTCGCATACCAGCGCACATCACTCGTCAGGCCCCTGTGGTGTAGCGCATCGCTCTTCAGGCCCGCACGTTATTATATGGGCCTGACGAGGCAGTGAGTCCTGACGAGTCCTGACGAGTCCTGACGAGCGATGCGTTCAGTCTCATCGAGCGCAGACGGCGGAGACTGAACGCATCGCTCGTCAGGCCCTCATTTAACTAACCGCATTTTTCTTAAGGTTTGCCACTCACCGGAGCCCTGACAGGACTGACGCGTGTCCAACACACGTACGCTGAAGAAGGTTACTACCTGTTTAACGCTGAGGCCAGTGGGCCGTACAACGAAGAAAGTCAGCAACATCACCTCGACATCACATCCCTGGACTGTCTGGCGCCAATTGTATGTGTAAACTTCGTAAACTGGAAGAGAATGTTGCATGAAAACAGTTACAACGTTGACTTGAAATATTCGTTCTGGTCTGAGCCAGAAGTCTGTGCCCACTGTCATAAATGTCATTTTAATGAGGGGCAGAAGGAGAGTCGTGTGAAACTTTGAAATCAAAGGAATTTCGCGTGGACTTGAAATCCAAAAATAAACTTTTCATTCATTTTCGAAGGTCCCTTGAAAAATATATAAAATATTTTCAAAATTAGCAAAATGTTGCCTTTTCGCCTTCTGAGTAGATCCGTACGTATCTTTAGAATCAGTAGGCGTATTGTATGCCGAAGAATGTTTCCCCTTAAAACGTCCTGCCAAAGACCTACTAAAGCTACTGAACTATTAAACAGTTAATATATTTTCAGGTAAAAATTTACAACATTTCACGGGTGTTCTATCAACCATATGAGTCACGCCGAGCGGATATCATCAGATTCAGAGCCATTCCCCGCATCGACTGTTACCCTTACGACAATGTCAAACTATGGGAAATTCACGAAATCGATCCCAACTGGGGAACGGTAAGTTCTTTCGTAAACCATCGAGCCTGACACACCAGAGCGAGACGTGAGTCGACTAGAATTCAAGGGAAGCTCCAGGGAGGTGTCAAGGGAGTTCAAGGGTGGTGCCAGGATAGCTTGACGCCTACAGGCGCCCAACTATCCTGGCTCCATCCTTGAACTATCATGGTCGATATCTGTTTCTCAAGCAGAGACATTCCCTTCAAAGAAACTCCCACAGAAAGACTTCAATCAGTAGAACATAATTATTTTTCTCTCCA